>WNYC01000007.1:565753-893519 GCA_021396375.1 Sporothrix mexicana
CCGTGACGTTGAAGTCGAGGCCCGTGAGCCCCACCATGCCGGCAAGAAGACTGGCAAGAAGCAGGGCCGTGACGTTGAGGTCGAGGCCCGTGAGCCTCACCACGCCGGCAAGAAGACTGGCAAGAAGCAAGGCCGCGATGTTGAGGAGGACGACCATGAGGATGTCGATCTTGAGACCCGCGAGCCTCACCACGCTGGCAAGAAGACCGGCAAGAAGCAGGGTCGCGACGTTGAGGTCGAGGCCCGTGAGCCCCACCATGCTGGCAAGAAGACCGGTAAGAAGCAAGGCCGCGATGTCGAGACCCGCGAGCCCCACCACGCCGGTAAGAAGACCGGCAAGAAGCAGGGCCGTGATGTCGAGGAGGACGACCACGAGGACGTTGACCTGGAGACTCGTGAGCCCCACCACGCCGGCAAGAAGACTGGCAAGAAGCAGGGCCGTGATGTCGAGGCCCGCGAGCCCCACCACGCTGGCAAGAAGACTGGCAAGAAGCAAGGCCGTGATGTTGAGGTTCGTGAGCCTCACCATGCTGGCAAGAAGACCGGCAAGAAGCAGGGCCGTGATGTCGAGGAGGACGACCACGAGGACGTCGACCTGGAGACTCGTGAGCCTCACCATGCCGGCAAGAAGACTGGCAAGAAGCAGGGTCGTGATGTTGAGGCTCGCGAGCCCCACCATGCCGGCAAGAAGACTGGCAAGAAGCAGGGCCGTGACGTCGAGGTTGAGGCCCGCGAGCCTCACCACGCCGGCAAGAAGACTGGCAACGCCAAGCACAACTAGATTGGTTGTTTATGATAGTCTCTTGAAGGCATGGAGGGGATGTCTTCCCGGTCATCCTCTTAATACCACGCCCTGCCATCCGACCTCTTTCTTCTCTCCGAGCCTTCTTCCTCCTTCTTCGACTCTTCTTTCTGTGCCATGAGTACCCTTTCTTCCTGTGTCCGTCTGAATGTTCTTAAATAAGGTGTGCCACAAATTCAAAAACAATCGCAACAACCAGAACCAGCAAGGGACAAGTTTCAATTTGAGTCTTTATTTTATTATTTTTCTTTTGACTTTTTACACTTTTTCACTTCTCCTTGTATGATTCCCCCTGAAGCATCTCACTCTGCTTTTGATCCCTTTCCCATCCCAAGCCTCGCATCCTTATCTTCCGTGAAACGAAGTTCAGGGGTGTCAGTCTCGGTGACGGAAGGTTGATGGAGTTCCGGAATCTATTTTTTTCAACCATTTTTATTCGAATTTTTTTTTCTAGAGCTCACGCTCCTGCCCCCTCACGGGAGGATTTATTTTTCACTTCTTTTCAACTCGAATTGTCCCTGTTCCTTCTGGTCTAGTTTATCGGTTTGGCCATCTTTGTTCGGCTGCACGTTGGGTCTCTCTGGCTGTTGATGGGTGATGGGATGAAGAAGAGGCAGCACGTTTGGAGGGATGGAGAGGTCGACAGGCATTCTTGTACCACCCACCCCCTTGTCCCGGTTCGAACTAAAGTCATTTTACTCCTGTTTTGTGTGTCTATTGTCTCCCCATGTTTTGTCCGCTCCTGTCTTTCGTCTGTGTGTCAAAGCGTGCCTTGTGTTTAAAATAAAACGGTCCGTATATATCTTCTTATAAAAATAAAAAATAAAAACCCACAAAAAACAGATGAGAACAGACGAAATCTGATTGAGACAAATAATTAAATGAAGAAAGCTACAGGCATATTAAGTAGCTAAACGGTCAGTAGTACGACGAGATAATCTCTGCTTGGACCGTACGACAATAGCGGTGTCCGCTGAGGCTGTAAAACGGGTGTCAGCATACAGCCCGCGCAGCATCGTCGTTCTTTGGCCGAAGTACGTGATCGGAAACGGGAAGAAGGAGATAAGGCGGGTAGCATAAAGAAGCATAGAACTGTCATGTTGACGTGCAATGGCAGGGATGAATGCTGAGGGGCGTGGAATCATGATGACGATACTTAGTCTGGAACTCAAATGCCTCATCCGTTTGAACTGCACGGATTTGGCCGTGTCATCTCTTCCGAGCAATATCATTCCGTCATTTAGAAGATGTCACCCGCGTATCTCTGAACTTCATTTTATTTTATGTCCTGTCTCCCTTTTCATATTTATTTTATTTTTATTTGTTTTGAATTGACTCGGGAGTTCATGATTTATTATTTCTCTATAATCAAGAGTGTAAGTTAATATCAACAGTTTAATCTGTTGCATGCCGTCAATTTACGGAATAAAAACACGGAAAGGTAAGCCTGTTCTTCCAATTTTTTTGCTTGCCGGTATGGCACTTTGTAATTACATGAGGAAATAAAAGCGGCCACATATTAAGTTGCCCCCTCCTGTCCCTCTCCGGTCGAGAGGCCACACCCCTTCGCACACCACCCTTCCTCTTTGTGTTCGTGTGTTCTCGTGTCTCCTTGTCCACTTTGTTTTAATCTGTGGATTTGACTTTTTTTCTGCCCAGACCCGGCTGGAGAACAGACGCGGAAGCACAGAGGCACAATGCTGTTTGTGCTCAACGCACGTACAAGCATACCCCACGCACACACCCTCCTTTTTGTCTTTATTTGTCCTTCTGTCCGCCAGAACCAAAGATTTAATTGCCATGTTGGTTGCAGACATATCACACCGCATATCGCGACACAAGGTATTTAAATTCATATTGTAATATGCATAAGACAATACGTACATACCTCTAAACAATACACGGCCTTTTTGGTTTTCTTGTTTCCCAGCCTGACGTTTCTTTTTCGATGCACACGACACGGACGAACAATAAAAGCGTATAAAAAATCAAGCTGGCCACCTCGGTTGTATCGATGTTGGTTCTTTCTTTCCTTCCTGCTTTCTTTCTGTCTTTTCGTCTCGAGGGCTGAGCTGGGGGTGACATGTAAGCCAAAGGCGTCGTATGTGCGTTGGTTCCTCCTGTATGTTGAAAACTGCAGCCCTTAAAAGTTACAAAAATTAAATAAATAGAAACTAAGAAGCTGCACAAGCCCACGACGTACATAAGAACATGCAGATGCAACTGCAGCATGCAGGATGCAGTAAGCACCCACACGCAACCCTATTGTAACCACCCTCATAGCGATACGTCGTCACAAAAGAGGAAACAAAAAAGAGACAAGGCGAAGGCTGGCGCGTTTGTCATTGGTTTCTTTTGTCATGTTGGTTTGATCCTCTTGTTGAGGACATCCTCCATGCATAGTCTGTTTTTTGGCATGCGCTGCCCTGCCTTGTCATGCACCTGCACAGGCTGACACCGTTTGCCAAATCCACGCTGCGGAAGCTTGGAAGCGGGCCTCGCTGATTGTAATTTCGTGCTCCTGTGCGGTTGGTTGGCGAAGAAAGATCTGAAAAAATCCGACGACGAGCGGCCCACCGGCAACTCGAAAATGGGACGCTGTCCGATTATCGCGCTGGGTGTTCTCCAGGCGCTCCGGCCCAGTCCAGTCGATAGTTATAGTTTGCTGACAGACTGGCCGCAGTGCAATCAGCCCGGCACGTGTGATCGAACGCGTGTTAGTTGCGCCGGGGCGCTCAAACTCCTCCGCCCACTTTTCGATGATTATGCGCTGCTGCATGACCTCCATCTTCACTAGAATGACAACCTTGACCTGGTGGGATGAGGCTGAGAACCACCATCTCATCTTGACGCGCAGCGAGGGCAGGGTTTGGCTGAAGCCGGCCTCAATGACCAGTGTTGGCCAGTCGTCTGCCGCCCGTGACGATCGGGGAAGTCCGGCCGAGTCTGCTTCTCCGGAAGAGCCGTCAGGCGGATCCAGTGTCGTGGAGTGTGTTGCGGCCCACTCACGACTGACGCCCATCTTCACCATGGCTTCGTGGATGTCTTCGTAGATCGTTGCGTGCATTTGTTCGTGGGGGGCAGTCGGCACTGTGACCACCAGCACCTGCTCAATGGGCTGGTAGAAAAGGCGGAAGCGTTTGCGACGGCTGTCCCGTTCTTTCTCGATGGCACGGAAGTCGGCGGGCGTGACATTAGCGACTGTGAGTGTGTCGTCGCCGCTGGGCCTCTGTTGAAGGCTGGCGACCAATGCGAAAATCGTGGCTACATCGGAAAAAACGATGTCCGGGGCGACGTCAGAGTACATCGCTGTTGAGGTGGTTGTTAAACGCCTGCGTAAATTCTATTCTGGAGCAGATGTCGTAGAAACAGCCTTCGAAGCTACAAATGCGAGATTGTCCTCAGTGCTGGGAGAATCCATCTTGAACAAGATTGTCTTTGGCGTGATGGATGGATAAATGTTCACCTAAAATGGAAAAGGTGTTAGTTTGTAGCTTACGAAGGTTGCGTCTTTCTCGTTCTTGTGATGTCGTCAAGTACTACACTCTGTTAGGAGAGAAATGTGCGTTGTTGTTGGCCCATGTGCATGAATTGTACGTGGAATGTATGGACAAAAAGAGTAGAGGCGCGTTACTAGGTCACGTGTATATAATGGGACCTATTTACTAAGAGACAGTACCGGCTACAAATGGCTGGCATGGGCAGCACGGCCTGTACCACCCCCACCGTTGACGAACCAGCTACGACCGTACCTCAGCCTTGGGGATGAACACATGATGCTACAGTTTGATTGGAGCTCAGCTTGCTCGAACAATGCCTCAAGAATCCTCCTTGGAAGATTCAAGACGAGAATAGCGAGGATGGCGACGGCGGCAACGACGACTGTTTCTCAAGCGATGTGCAAATCGACACCGAAAAGGACTGGGGGCGCGGGAGCTAAGAGCGCCATCGACAAAATGGCCACCATCCCATGACGTATGGAGCTGAAGGCAGAGGTCACGGAGAGGATGTTCGAGTTTCTTGTCGTCGACCATGCGAACTTCCAGTCCGGGCACGACTTGCCAAGTCGGACGTTGCCCTTTTACATTCATGTCCTCGGGGCTGAATTACATGTCTCGGAAAAAGCAACAACAGATCCGTTTCTACAGCGCGAAAGACACGCCGCAGGCTACATTCTTGACACCCTTACTTCGGCGCTCATCAGCTGCCAAGAAGCCACCTTCTTTTGGAGTTGTCGTTTGTTTTGCTTCTCTGGTCGACGTATAAGTCGATCGCATCCGCTGGTTGTGATGGGGACGGAAACGGCTGTTGATTTATTTCTTCACAAAACCCCCCCCGTTCAATATCTTACTCTCATCTCTTGAAAGATACTACGCGACAAAACGGCATGCAGCACATTGTTGTTCTCAGCGACGGAACTTGGTGCGGCCGTGAGACGGGCACGCAGACTAACATCTACCGCCTCGCCCGAATCATCGGTATTCCCATCAACCGTCCCAACTCCGAAGACGAGTACACGCTTCACACGCCCGCCGACGCGCCCACTCTACATGCTCGCTACCGTCATGGCGTCGGTCTCAACAGCACGTTCCTCGACTACCTTTTCAACGGCATCACAGGACAGGACATTGCCACCGAGTGCATCTCCGCCTACAGATTTATCGTCGACAACTACACCGCCGACACCGAGATCTGGCTTTTTGGGCTGAGCCGCGGCGCGTACACGGTACGGTGCGTGGCGGGGATGATTAACAACTGCGGCATCATTCGAAAATGCGACACGGACGCCGACACCGACATCCTCTGCAAGGAAGTCTACCGCCGGTACCGCTCGCGTTATGACGTCCACCGCCCCGACTCGGAGCAGTCCAGGGCCTTTCGCAGGCGCAAGTCGTGGCCGCTGATCGGCGATGAAAACGAGGACGACGGCGAACCACGCCGCCGACCGCCGGTCCGCTTCATGGGCCTGTTCGACACCGTCGGCTCGCTGGGCATCCCCGACTTCCAGTGGGGCGTCGGTCTGGAATGGGCCGCCTTTTACGACAACCAGGTGTCATCCGTCGTCGACCAGGTCTGCCATTTTGTGTCGCTGCACGACCGCATCTTTATCTTTCAGCCCTGCCTCGTTTCCCGCAAGGACCCGGCCCTACCCGGCATCCACGAGGAGTGGCTGCCGGGCGTGCACTACGACTTGGGCCGGCAGCGCTTCCGTTTCTTCCGGACTGGCGCCAGCTGGCCCGAGCGGTTGCTGGCGAACTGGACCTATGCCACCAAGGTCATTGAGCCAAACGAGGCGCTGGCCGACCTGGCGCTGCTCAAGATGCTGCGGTGCATCCAGCAGCACGACCCGGCGGGCACCGTCATCCCTGCGGCTACGCTAAAGAAGGAGATCCAGGATCTGCAGCACGCCTTGTCGGCCCCGCGTCCAGTGGTCGGCGATGGTGACGTCTATGCCAACATTTTGCAGTATGGGCCCTTTGGACGGGTCATATGGGCGATTTTCAAGAGAGTCTATGGCTATGCACCCTTGTTGTCACAGACGTTGCTTGCTGTGAGAGACCGCCTGATCCCAACCGACAACGCGCAGGTCTACCGCTTCCACGAGGCGGCCGGGGAGGTCGCAGCTGCGCAATCGATGGCCGAGATTGCACAAGTCACACCCCAGCGGTACCCATCCCAGACGCTCCGGTCGTGGGATTTGGCCAGGAGCTAGAAAGTTGCCTAGGATTTAGGACGAGTTGGCAATATCTAACCCAGAAGTGGGACAGGGATACAGCATATAACTTGAAAACAAAATCCTATCACACCATGCATACCTTACTTTGCCGCCAATAGCAGAAAAGGCAATAAGGCGGGGGCTAAAGTGTAAATGTGTAGACTGCAGCTGCAGAAAGGAGATAAGATAAAATATTCCACAATATACCCTTTGGAAGGCACACCATATATGCACTTACGATATGACTGCTCTGCAAAATACAACATCCACAAGCTTGTGTGCCGTTTTTGTTCACTTGCAATACCGCCGGCTTCTGTTGGCCCGCTCAAAAAAGTCAGAAGACGATGGACATGTCCCTGGGATGCCGAAAGATGGGGCATGTCTTTCGTCTGTTTTTTTGACTGCATTGTTTACCCCCCCCCCCCTTTGCTCCTTGACTTGCCTGACGACTTTACGCCCTGTGCAGAGGGCTGACTCGTGCATTTCCAACCAGCTGCAGATCGTGTCTAACCGCTTGATGAGACGGAGATGGTGTGAGAGAAGGGGGAGGGAGACATGATATCACCCTTCGGTCGTTTCCTGAGGACAGACAGACATGCCGAGAGGCCGGGTGGAGATGCAGCGTAAAAAGAAAAGACGCAAACCATAAACCGGTCAAGGCAACAGCGCGAGCGCAAACCAAAATGGCAAATAGGAAATGGCGAGAACGAGAATGGAAGTGAGAGAATGTGGCAGGAAACACTCGACCGGGGTCCATCAGCAAAAAAGGCACTCCGTATTACAGGAGGAGTGTGTACATTGGTACTTTGGTGCAGGCCCCATGAGGTCGTGACACAGAATACGCCTTTGCGCGTAGGTTCCTTCCCTCCCATTGCGCACGATTACGGGTGGTTCCCTTTTCCAGGGCAACACACATTGTCGCATTTCGGAGCAGACGTCGCACTAGTGTACCTGGGATGTACCTTCTGTGCCCATACGTCTCAAGTCCTTGTTTGTTTCTTAGGTTTCTCCCTTTCCCTCACGCAGCAGATACATTACTCATACACAGGGGTACAAGAGGTACGTACCTTCCCATCACACACCGTCCACGCGCTGCACAAATGGAGTGGCACCTGCCCTCCTTTCGCCATGGAACTGGCAGTGGGTAATTTTCTTCCTGCGCGCTACGATTAGTGGGCCACCCCTAGCCAAGCCTGGCGCGGTGGCCACGGCTTCCCTTCACTAATTCTTGCAGGTTCTGTGGTTTCTGAGGTGCTCATGTTTCTGTTTCCTTTTTCCTCCTTTCTTTCCCCCAACTCCATGGCCCCACTCTGACTGTGCCTTGTCTCCACTCTGCCTGGGACGACTCCATTTTGACACCCCATGCGCGCACAGCAGAAAAGCACGAAAGAAAGAGTGGCAAAAGGACAGGAACAGTTCCAGGGTGAGAGGCTCTCAGGCCTGAACGCACGGCCCCCACCGAGGCAAGTCCGTCGTATTGGGTGTGTATTTTGTCCTGAGTATCTTGTTTGTATCTCACGCCTCCAGAATAATATACTTTGTAAGATACATAAAGCAAGAGAAACGGAAGGGCACGACGCTACGACTGTAAATTCGATAAAATGCAACTGCAGGCAAGATATGGAGTACCACCAAACAAGCACAAACGGAAGGACCAAAGCACCATGTAAAGTCATCTTCCAAGATGCTTCGTACGACATATATCCGCCATATCATGCGCGTATTCTTATTCTGAATTCCGCGCCCACCCTCTGCTCTCTTTACCCTTGCTGTATTGCGTCGCCGCGTGGGACAGCCATTTTGTATTCTTTGTGCAATACACGGACCATCCATATTCGTCTTGATAAAGAGTACTTATTGTTACTCCCCTTTTCTTGCCGGCCAACAGACTAATATAGATTAGAGCCAACGTTCCTTGCCTCTGTAAAAGACAAGTTTGGCGCTGCGTGCCGCCGTCTTGTTTGCCGTGTTGTCTCCAGAAAATGCACGTCCTCTGGAAGTCCTGTTCTTTTGCCTTTTGTTTCTTGTCTTCGTCGTTTTCTCGGATCTATTTCCCTCTTCTCAGTTCCTTCCAGAACGAGGAATCCACCCGGAATAAATCGATAAAACATTTATGGGCTAACCACTTTTGGCAACTATAGACCCGTAGCCGACCTGGTCTAACCGAAACCCCAAGCTTTCCTCCACCCAGCCTCTTGCCTTTTTTACCATTTTTTCTCTCGCTCCTTCCTGACTTTGAATCCCCCTCAAACACGACAGCTTTTACCTTCTCATCCACCCCCCATCCACCCTAAATCCACACACACCCACCCACCATCTCTCCTCCACCAGGCCCCCCCTAGTTAGCAACAGCTGGTGCATGCGTGCGTTAACTGCGTAGCGTGTGTACCGCTTGGTAGTGGCTTCCGCGCGCCCAGCCAGACACAAAGCAATAGAGCATCGCCAAAAACCAACCCATTCTAAAATCTACTGTGATCAATTTTTTCCCCTTCTTTTTCCTCCCTTCCACTTTTCTTCTCTCCTCCTCCTCCTTTCTCTCCCTCTCCCTCTCCGCTTCAATCAACCCCCCCGACAGTGGTTCCATCAACAATTCTTGTCCCTCCTCATCGTTGTCATCGCCACGCGATCGGAACGGACTGTCTTTTTGTCATTTGTCGTTGCCTTTCTTTTGCCTCGCCTCCCTTCCACTCCTTATTCGCATTGCTAGCCTAGCTTTCGAACGACCCCCTCGCCGCCGATTCGCATCCAGTCACCATCGCGCCTGGCTCGACGACGACGTTAGACGTTCTCCCTTATCCCTTTTCCCATCGACGGTTGCGACTTTATTTCGTATTTCGAGCTTGTCTTCCTTCTCGCATTTCGCAGTTTGCGTCTGCATCAGTATCCATCCGCATCGCATCTCGCATCGTTGACATCGCCAATTCGATCGTCGCCATCACCATCGACATTGCCATCCACAACCCATCCTCATCTCCATCCCCGTTTCCCGTCACCCAATCTCCACCATGTCTATGTACGGCGGTGGCGGTCACCGTGGCATGGGCAACGCGCCCCCGGCCCCCAACAGCCGCCTGGCTGAGCTGCTCGACCAGGTCCGCACCGAGTTTGAGACCCAGATTCGCAATGCCGAGACCTACGAGCATCAGAGTGAGCCCCGCCCCGTCGAGCCGCATCGGGCATTAGACCTGTGCTGTTAAAATTGAGAAAGAACCACGTCAAGCTAACCCAGTCTCTTTGCGCCGCTTCAGTCCAGGCTCAGGTCAACGAGATGCAGCTGATCCGCGAGAAGGTCTACACCATGGAGCAGACTCACATCAGCCTCAAGCAAAAGTAAGCGGTTCCACGAGTTATCACGACAAGTTCGTTGACAGACTCGTCTTTTCCTCACCGCGTCGGAGCCGATACTAACGCGTTTTTTCCTTTTAGGTACGAGGAGGAGATCGCCGTTCTCCGCCGCCAGCTTGCCGACCGCGGCGGTGCCCCCGCCCAGGGCGGTCCTATGGGCGGCCCCCCTCAGCACGGTGGCCCTCCGCAACCCCCGAGCCTGGGCATGGGCAGCAACGTTTTCTCAGCCATCATCGCCGGCCAGGGTGGCCAGGCTGGCCTTGCGCCGCCGCCGCCGCAGGAGCAACAGCCTCCGCAACACCAGATGCAGCAGCCGCCCCCGCCAGGCCTGCAGGGCCCTCCCCCTCCTCCCCCACCGCCGCCTTCGCAACAGAACCCCTTCGGCCAGCAGCAAGGCTACGGCCAGCCCCCCGCCCCGGGCGGCTTTCAGTCCCAGCCGCCGCCTAGCAACTCGCCGGGCCCCGGCAAGCGCCCCATTGGCCGTCCTCCCCCGGGTGGCCCAGCCACGCCCCAGATCAACACCCCGGTCCCCTACCCGGGCCCCAACCAGTCGCCCCAGGTCGCATCGCACCCCACGCCTGACCATGCTCGGATGCAGATGACTCCTGCGGGCCACAACAACAACTCCCTCGAGCTCGACCCCGACCGGCTTCCCGCCCACTTCAAGAAGACGCGTGAGGACTGGTTCGTTATCTTTAACCAGCAGGTCCCGCGTGTTCTTGACGTCGACCTGGTCCACACCCTGCAGCACGAGAGTGTCGTGTGCTGTGTCCGCTTCAGCGCCGACGGCAAGTACGTGGCCACCGGTTGCAACCGCTCTGCTCAGATCTACGACGTGCAGACGGGCGAGAAGCTCTGCGTGCTGCAAGACGAGGCTGCGGATATTGGCGGCGACTTGTACATTCGCAGCGTGTGCTTCAGCCCTGACGGCAAGTACCTGGCCACGGGTGCTGAGGACAAGCTGATCCGCGTGTGGGACATCCAGACGCGTACTATCCGTAACACATTTGCTGGCCACGAGCAGGACATCTACTCGCTCGACTTTGCGCGCGACGGCCGCACCATTGCCTCGGGCTCTGGTGACCGCACGGTCCGTCTGTGGGACATTGAGAATGGCCAGAGCATATTGACTCTGACAATCGAGGACGGTGTCACGACTGTCGCGATCTCGCCCGACACCAAGTACGTGGCGGCCGGTTCGCTGGACAAGAGCGTGCGCGTCTGGGACATTCAGCACGGCTACCTTGTTGAGCGTTTGGAGGGCCCTGACGGCCACAAGGATAGCGTGTACAGCGTCGCGTTCTCCCCCAACGGCAAGGATCTTGTCTCCGGCAGTCTGGATAAGACCATCAAGATGTGGGAGCTCGCATCGCCCCGTGGCATGCCTAACCAGGGTCCCAAGGGTGGCCGGTGCGTCCGAACCTTTGAGGGTCACAGAGTGAGTTACTCCGGCTATGTTACTTTTTTATGTCTTTTATGTTTTTTATGTTTATTTCTTTTCTTGCTAACGTTACTTCTTAGGACTTTGTTCTGTCGGTCGCACTCACGCCCGATGCTCAGTGGGTCCTGTCTGGCTCCAAGGATCGCGGTGTCCAGTTCTGGGACCCTCGGACGGGCAACACCCAACTGATGCTTCAGGGCCACAAGAACTCTGTCATCTCGGTGGCGCCTAGCCCAATGGGCGGTTACTTTGCTACTGGTTCGGGTGACATGCGCGCTCGCATCTGGTCGTACGGCCGGTACCACAGCTAGGTACAAGACGACGACGGCAAGATGGACGAGCGCTGATGCTTTTTACTCTTTTTTATGTGGTTTCATTTTCTTACACTGTTCAACTGGGTTTCTCTGTGCTTTTCATTTCACTCCCCTTTTTCGCTTCTAACTTGATGTATTGTCTCCTTTTTTTGTCACTGTTCCTTTTGTGTTTCCCTCTTTTGTACCGTACCCCTCTTTTCTACAGGTGACAGGTGTTTACTTGTGTTTTCCATTTCCCATCCCCCCTTTCCTATCACGTACTACTTGGTAGTCAAGTTATTTTGATTTATTGACTTTTTGATTGTTTTTGCATTTTCTGTTTCACTGTCTTTTCTTTTCTGATCTTTGGCTTCCGATTTGCTTTTGTCGTTGCCTTTTTCGTTTTTATTTTTGCTCTGAAAACCAAAAGCTTGTATCTTTTGCGTGCGCCGAGATATCAACAAAGAGCGAATGCGGGAACAGAGCAGAGCAGAGGAAGGGCAAAAGGGGGAATAAACAAGAAAGCTTTGACAAGCTTTTTATGTTCTTTTGGCGTTTTGGGAGGAATTGGTGGAGGGAAGCTGCGTGTTACCACGATAGCAATACGGGAGGAAAGCTGGAACTTGGAGGAGTCTTTACGGATATAAAATAAGAACAAACACAATAAAAAAACATCATAGAATCAATGCTTTCCTTGCCGTGCTCTAATGATTAATGTGATGTCCAAGACGATTGTGAATATAATTACGTAAATGATCGCTGTTATTTGGGGTATCATGTCTATGTGAATAATGGAGATAAAACAGGCAAAAGACTCAAAACGACGGCCCTCACAAAAGACCGCTGAAGAGGTCGTCAAACTCATCGCCGCCCTTCTTCTTTTTCTTTGACTTCTTTGCCTTTTCCTTCTCCTTCTCTCTCTCTTTCTTCTCTTTCCTGTCTTTCCTTTCTCTCTTCTCTGAGACGTCCCTGGTCTCCTTGACTTGGGACTTGAAAACAGACGGTTCGGCCTCCACTTTTCTCTTCTTTTCAGACCGATCAACACGTTCTGTGTCCATCGTCTTGGGAGACTGTTCTGCTAGCGACTTGAGCGACTTGATAGGGCCAGAGTCGCTGTCGCTGTCATCTCGTGGACGCTTCTTTGTTGACTGCAACGGTGTGGCGGCAGTTTGTTTCTCCATAGTCGAGGTTGGTGGTTCTGGTTCTGGTTCTGCCCTTTCCTTTTCGTCCTTTCCGTCCTTTTCGTCGTCGCTGTCTGCCGCCCGGGCGATAACTTCGCCCAAGTCGTCGCCAAGGTGGTCTTTCGCCAACCTGTTCAGGTCGGCCGTTTCCGTCGCGAGACCTTGGTCGTTGGCGTCCTCGTCCTCCTCACTGCCCGTTGGCGTTTTCGTCTTTTTTGGGGTCTCTCCTGTAACCCATCGTAGAGCTGTGTGTACCTGTGCCAGAATGCCCATCATCAGCAGTCCCAGCTGCGCAAACCGCCGATCGGCCACCAAGCGCGAAAATGCCCTGCAAAATTAGTGTCCTGCAAGAAAACCGATATGGGAATGCAGGTGACTTACAAGTACGCCCTGGGTATAAAGTTGTCGCGAATGTCACCTGCGCGGTCAACGGCGCGCTTCTCGTTGGCCTCTTCTTTCGCCACGTCCTTGGCCTTCGCCTTGTCCTTTGCCTTGTCCTTGGTTTTGCTCTTTTTGGTGTCCACCAACGGTCGCATGTCCTCATCGAGTCGCCGCACATGCCGTCGCAGCTGGTCGAACGCTGGCCACCAGTACGTCGACACGCGGTGCTGGTTCTTGTGGAGGCGGAAGAGGCCATGGAGCAGCACATCGAGTTCTTGGAGACGGTCGGCGGCGGCTGCATAGCGTTGTGGAGGAGGGAGGAGGAGGATATTTTGTGGTCGGTTCGGTTGTGTCGAGGGAGCCGCATCGGGTTTCTTCGCGTCCGCCATCGCCGGCGGTATTCGTATTGTCGCCATGCTGTTGTTTGTGGTTGGAGGGTCGAGATTGAGAAGTCGAGAGTCCAGACAACTTTTGTGTTATTGTAGATTGTGCCTGGGTCGTCTCATCTTATCACACGTGATCGTCTTATCATACATACCCCACTTATTCTGGCCAATGGATTAGCACTATCAAATCGCGCTTTAATAGGCAATTCGAGATTTTCGGGGCACTGGGCGCTTATAAGACGACGTCGGCGCTCTGGCGGGGGTGGGGTTGTTGCTGTTTTTGCTGGGAGACGGCAGAAAAACACTACCGCGAAAAAAAAAATTTAGTAGGCAAGAGCGCGATAATGGTCTGTATGAGAGTAGAGTCTAGCCTTGTGAGAGTGACTGTGACTTTTGGAAGAGACTTCCTTTTCTCTCTTTTCCTCTTTTCCAATGGACTGTAGACCAACAGGCCATCCGGCGATTGCAATTGCAGCTGTACGACCTTTTGTAGGTTGGTATAAGTGAAAGTCTACGGACAATCTTTGATCTTTGAATTTATTTCCTTTTGAAAGAACATCACGTTCTTTGTCTCCTCCTCCTCCTCCTCCTCCGATCAGCTCTCCGATCTCCAACATCGAAAATGGCCCCCTCCACCTCCTCCGAACCGATCACGGTCCTGCTCGTCGGCAACGGCGGCCGCGAGCATGCCCTGGCCTGGAAGCTGGCCCAGTCGCCACGTGTGGCCCGCATTCTCGCCGTCCCCGGCAACGGCGGCACTGCTGCCTCTCCCAAGGTCGAGAATGTTGCGTCCAGCGTTGCCACGGCCGAGGATTTCCCCAGCCTGGTCGCTCTGGCCCAGCGTGAGAAGGTCCAGCTGGTCGTGCCGGGTCCCGAGGCCCCGCTCGTCGACGGCATCGAGGCGTACTTCCGCGCCGTCGGCATCCCCTGCTTCGGTCCCAGCAAGGAGGCTGCTATCCTCGAGGCTAGCAAGACGTACTCCAAGGACTTTATGCAGCGCTACAACATCCCCACGGCCGCCTACCGCAACTTTTCCGACTATGCTGCCGCCTGCAAGTACGTCGAGGAACTTGTGCCTGCCTCGCGCACCGACAAGGAAGCCAACCCGGCCGTTGTCATCAAGGCCACCGGCATCGCGGCCGGCAAGGGCGTGATTCTGCCGTTTACGCGCGCCGAGGCCCTGGCCGCCCTCAAGAGCATCATGGTCGATCTCGAATTTGGTGCCGAGGCTGGTGCCGAGGTTGTCGTCGAGGAGTTCTTGGACGGCGACGAGCTCAGCATCCTGACGTTCTGCGACGGCTACACCTTCAAGTCGCTGCCTGCTGCCCAGGACCACAAGCGCATCTTTGACGGCGACCTGGGCCCCAACACCGGCGGCATGGGCTGCTATGCGCCCACCAACCTGGCCACGCCCGAGCTGCTGGCCCGCATCGACCGCGAGGTCCTGGCGCCCACGTTTGCGGGCATGCGCAAGGACTTTGCGCCCTTCCGCGGCCTGCTGTTCACGGGCCTCATGATTGCCCCCGACGGCACCCCGCGCACGCTCGAGTACAATGTGCGCTTCGGCGACCCGGAGACCCAGACCGTGCTGCCGCTGCTGTCGGCCGACACCGATCTGGCCGAGATTATGCTGGCCTGCACGCGCGGCTGCCTCGACGCCGTCGACATCAAGATTGAGAACAAGTTCAGCGCCACCGTCGTGGTCGCATCGGGGGGCTACCCGGGCTCGTACGCCAAGGGCACGCCCATGCAGGTGCAGGAGCCGGCCGTCGGCTCGGGCATCACCATCTTCCACGCCGGCACCAAGCGCGATGCTGCCACCGGCGCTCTCCAGACATCGGGCGGCCGCGTTATTGCCGCCAACGCCACGGCCGACACGCTCGAGGCCGCTGTGGCCAAGGCCTATGCCGAGGGCATCCCGCGCATCCAGTTCGACAACATGCACTTCCGCAAGGACATTGCGCACCGTGCTTTCCGCAAGACCAACCCTGCTGCTGCTTCGTTGTCGTACGCCGAGGCTGGTGTCAGCATCGAGGCCGGCAACGCTCTCGTCGAGCGCATCAAGAAGGCTGTTGCCTCGACCGCCATCCCCGGCGCCGATGCCGAGATTGGCGGTTTCGGTGGCGAGGTCGACCTGTCCAAGGCCGGTCTGCCCGCCTCAGACCGCCTGCCCATCATTGTCGGTGCCATTGACGGCGTCGGCACCAAGCTCAAGATCGCCCTGGCTCTGGGCAAGCACGACACCGTCGGCATCGACCTGGTCGCCATGAACGTCAACGACCTGGTTGTCCAGGGCGCCCGCCCCCTCATGTTCCTCGACTACATTGGCTGCAGCAAGCTGATTGGCGACACTGCCGCTGCTTTCGTCGAGGGCGTTGCTGCCGGCTGCCGTGACTCGTGCTGTGCTCTTGTTGGTGGCGAGACTGCCGAGATGCCCGGCATGTACCAGGGCGAGGAGTACGACGCTGCCGGCGCCGCCATTGGTGTCATGCAGGCCGACGAGCGCCTGCCGCGCCTGTCCGCCATGGTCCCCGGTGACGTCCTGCTGGGCCTTGCGTCGAGCGGCGTCCACTCCAACGGCTTCTCGCTGGTCCGCCGCATTGTCGACCGCACCGGCCTCCAGTACACCGACAAGGCCCCCTGGGTCACGGATTCTTCCGTCTCTGTCGGCGAGAGCCTGCTGACCCCCACGCGCATCTATGTACGCTCGCTGCTCAGCATCGTCCCCCACGTCAAGGGCCTGGCCCACATCACCGGTGGTGGTCTGACCGAGAACGTCCCCCGCATGCTCCCGTCCCACCTGGCCGCCAGCATCGACGTCACTGCCTGGCCCGTCCCGCCCGTCTTTGCATGGCTGCGCCACCAGGGTAACGTTGCGCCCGCCGAGATGGGCCGCACGTTCAACAACGGCATCGGCATGGTCGTGGCTGTGGGTGCCGCCGAAGCGGCGCAGGTCACGGAGTTGCTTCAGGCGGCGGGCGAGACCGTCTTCAAGATTGGCCAGCTGGTCGAGCGGACCGGCGAGGGCTGTGTCCTGGAGAACCTGAACTCTTGGGCGCAGTAGGTTTGACTGTGTTGGTCTTTTTGAATATTTGTCGTTTGCATTTCCGGTCATCATTCTGTTTTCTGTTTTCTCGTCATTAATGTTCATGTTTCTCTTGGTACATTTGCTTTATCCAAAAAAGTTGGGCGCTACAACGAAAATCACATATTATGTCATAGTGGAACCTGAGAGTTCATCATAAATATAAAGAAGCAAAACATCAAAAAACAAAAACTTTGATATCCAAAATGTGACTGATCCCAATGCAGGAGAGACTAGAAACGTAAACCAAAAACAATGAACAAAAACAAGAAACTATATGTGATGCATACTGTATGCTGCTTGGCCAATTCTGCGTTTATGCTCATTCGCTTTCAAACATGCTGGTATAATGTGCAGTATGGTCATGCAAGGCCATATAACTAAAAAAAAAAAAAAAAAATTATGCAGACGATGAAATGACAAAAACGTAACGGCGATCCAAAGACGAGGTACGCGACAATCACTTTGCTTCTACACCAATGAGGCTCTTAGGAAGGAACGACCAAACAGTGCCGATAATGGATATGATGATGGAGATGGCGAGGATTGTGTACTGGAACAGCTTGTCGGCTTTGGAGATTTCGTGACCGAAGAGCTTGAGATGGAAGAGGATGGGAAGCGTGACACAAATGGTAAAGCACAGGGCGCTGCCCATGAACGCCATGATACTGTCAAAGGCCGGGAACAGAATCGAAATCACCAGGAACATGACAATCGTCAAGACCCGGATGGCAATCCTCATAATGCCGCGGAAGTACATGGACCGGCCGGTCATCACCTGGGTGTCCGGGGCCGTCTGCTGGTGCATGCCGGTCAGGATCTCGACGGTGGTGATGATTGGGCGGGCGTTGAGCGGAATCTTGGTGAGCGGGATGATGGCGATGAAGATGCAGAGGAGGATGGTCAGAGCCTGGGAGTAGCCAGAGGTAGTCAAAATGTTGGCTGTGATCTCGTCCTTGACATCGTCGCCAAACATGAGAAGACCAGCCACAGCCGTGACGGTGTCTAGCAGATACTGGGAAGAGATGTTAGCTAGATACCTTTCAAATCAGATGGGGCCCGATAGTATCTTACAGTGAAGGAGAACGTGACCTTGACGGCACGGGCATATTTGTAAGGATGACGCATATCACGGTAGATCTGGACAGGTTAATAAGAATATCAAAGATAAGAGGGTTATTGACAATTTGACCCACATTCGGAAACACGCTGTGGCCGCCCCAGGGCGACATCAGCAGACCAAACGACAGTGGCAATGTCAACCAGTTTGCCGGGAACAGGTACGTGACGGCCGGCTCGATCAGCGAGCCAGGTGTCGTCTTCTTCGTGAAACCGTCAATGACGACAATAGCGACGACTGTATAGAAATTAGCCTTCATCCTTGGGTCCTTTCATAAATCCAGGCCTCGGGCACTACTTACTGCTGAAACAGGACACAATGCCGATAATGCTCGTGACACTCAGCAGCCGCATTGGCAAGAAGTTGAGCGGGATCATGATGAAGCAGCATAGGACCTTCCACTCAATGAGAGATAGCATGCCTGGGAACAATAGGTCGAGCGAGTCGGCAAAGAGCACAATGAGAGCCACGCACGCGGCCATTAGCTCGACGGTGAACAACAAACTCGTTACGAGACGGGCGCGTGGTCCAAACGAAATAAACGCCAGGTCCGAAAAGGTGATGACAACCGGGTCAAGGTCCATACACTTGGCAAGAAGGCGTGCGGTATAAGCAGTGACGGCAGCGGCCAGGAACAGAATAATCATGCCACAGATCCAACCAGCGTACTTTATGCCCATGGGCAAACTCAACAAGCCAACGCCAATCAGCACGTTGATGGAGTTGAAGATGGTTTGAGGCAGTGTGGACTGGCCCTCAACGGTCAGAATAATCTTTCCGTCCTCTTCAACCTCCTTCACCAGAATGGCAGGCCGCTCGCTGTCGGGCACAATATCAACGCTATTTTCTTGCTGCTGGTGCCACAGAGCACCGGCCTGGGACATGGATGCCGCCTGACTGCCAGGGCCCAGCCGGCCAGACATGGCACCATAGCTGAGAGCTGCCGGTGAACCAATGACGGGCCCATAGCCACCGACATTGCTCCCGCTTCCACTGCGGCGAGAGCGGAATGAGCCATAGCTGCCAACAATGGGCGACGTGCCGACACCGTCCATCGAAGCTCCCGCACTGGCAGCTGCCGCTGCAGCAGCCAGGTGTGGTGGCCACGCAAATATAGACGACGTGCTGCCGGCACGGAACGCGCGAGTCTGCTCGGACGAGTCGAGTAGGGCCTTGTACTCTCCCTGGTGACTGCTGCTATTCGGGTCGTCAGGCACAGCCAGAGAGCTCTGGCCCGGAACAGGGCTGCCAGGTTCAGTCGGTGGAGCGTTGAGCGATGCATTTTCTGACGACGATGCGACTGCAGACGAGTGGCTCGCCTCGAGGTGTTGCCGCAGTAGAGACAGGAATGCAGGTGGCGAGGCACGGTAGGACGACGAGCCTGGGTCTACAGACTCATCGTAATGGCCGTCCGGTCCGCCCTCGCCATGAGGCCCGCCAAAGATGGGTTCTTGGTCGGCGGCAAAGATGAAAGAAGGGCGCTGCGGGATAACCTCGGTAAAGTTCGCAGCACGCTGGAAGCTTCGTGTGAACGATCGAATACTGTTGACACCACCAATGTCGGTCAGAGCCGCCAGACGAGCACCGACCGACGAGCGTCTCCGTCGCAATGGCGGCCAGTCGCCCCTGTGGCTGCCTCCAACATCGTACGGGTCTCTTGCGTCGTTATAGCCATTGTCGTCGTTCTCATCGTCGTCCAAAAGTCTCGAGGAGGCGTCGTTGTCGTCGTCATTGCCGCTGTCACCACTGCTGCGTCTTCCTCTGCGCGGTGCGGCAAATTGCACGCTGCGGAACCCGGCCGAGGAGACGCTGCCGGGTTGAAAGGGCGAGTCGGTCACCTCCGATGTTGATAATGTGGCGGCGGCGCGATCATTGTTGGTTCTGTTGTCGTTGGAATTCCCGCTGGGCACATTGGATGCACCTTCTGGGGCCATTTGATATGTTCGGGAAGAGATATGTTGTGTCGAGGGGGGGAAGAAGCAAAAGAAGAAAAGGGGGTTGGTGGTCTGCAAAGTTGCAAAACTCAGAAGGAGAAAACGGTCGCGTCAGTTGCTCTTTCCCAACTTTCTTGAGTCTTCTCTCCTGCTCCCTTTGTTTTCTCGTCGTTTCTGCAAAAGGTGGTCACGATGGGCAGGTTTGCGTGGAGACGGTCAAGAAGCTCCTTCCCCGTCTGGCAAGGTGCACAGTGAAAGTAGGTAATATCGTAGTGTAAGGGAAACTCGGTTTAAGCCTTAATGACATCAGTCTTTTGCCGCCTCAGCAATTCGGGGATGCTGTCAAGCGTGAGGGGTCGAGCAGTCTTGGTCGGGAAGGGATGAAGAAAACAAACAAACACAGAAGAGATGTAAACCTTTGATGAACGAAGCAACAAATTTGGACAAGCAAGAAAGAGAAAGAAGAGAAAAATTGATAGAGGACAATCGAAATTGAAAAACGGAACACTTGCGGAGAAGACGCTTAAGAGGGGCTATTGATGGTGAACCAGGGAAGGTACGATAGGCAAGTCGAAAAAAACAAGGTCCCACCTTCCTCGCTGTTTCGCTCACTGCTCTTTCCCTCACGAAACTGGAATAGATAGCGGGAAAGAGTTGTTTAGGGGAAGGAGCTGTTTACAATGCCTTAGCTATTCCCAAAAGCTCTTAAAAATCTAGGCCAGTCACGTTACTGGTGAATGCTGAGCGAGTTCGACCTTTAAACGAAGGATAGAGACAAGAGATAAGGATAAGATCGAGGGGCGACCAAGATGCAGCCGAGTCCAAGCCTCCTGCACGAACAGTCCTCTCGCTATCCATATCTCATGCATGGCGCATCCTGCGGTCACTTCGTTTTGCGGAGTGCATTGGCGCTTTCGGCGATACCAAAAACAGCCTCCTTTTCTTCAAACAAGAACTGCATCTTCAAGCGTTTCTAAACGGGAAGTCAATTGGTCAACTGTACTTTGAATTTCGTCCCGTCTTCGGTTGACATGTTTCTATCGCGTGTTTTTATTCGTGGCACGCCAGCGCTAAGCGGGTCCCCTCGAACTTCGAGCCTCTTTCCGCAATTGTGGAGTGTCTCTCAGGATCGAGAATATCACGAAGACACGATCAATTCCTGCAGCCTTTGAAGACCATGACTGAAGTAAAATTTCAGTACTTAAAGGCTCCCTATTGACAATGTGTGAGCTTTGCACACAGCTCTTATCTTGAATGCGTCTCTTTTCTCGAAATCACTGACAGATATGTCGTACAGCCGCTGCATACGGCGCTGCCAATATATGGCCGTGTTTCTCTTATCTCTTCGCTGGGGTCTTGCCCCATTTAACGAACGCGCCGCGCCAAACGCTCTAAATAGCAGGACCACAGATAAGAGTCACAGTGTAAGAGAAAGCGGCCGAAAGCAAACCCGCGATGGCCTCGATCCATATTTTACCTTTTGCCGGTACGAGTTAGGTGCTTGAAGACTTGCAAGGCGGGGCCGTTCTGTCAAACAGATCGTAGCCTTTTTCATTTACGTACCGTCCGTTACTGCACGTCAATTTCGGTTTACCTGGTTGGCCAGCAAAGGACGGACGCATATTAGCATGTTAATAAACACGTCAAGTAAGAACGATAAAAGTGCCCTCTCTCTTGTTTAATTGTTGCATTTTGGCGGGGCCTAAATGGGTTGCGATAAGGGTTAGAGGCCAGCAGAAATGTAAATCGGATGACGTCTCTTGAAAACGTGAAACGCATCATACTTATGCAAGCATCACGACATGTCAAAGCAGCCAGCCAAATGGCGCCACTGCTACAATTTGTTAGTAGTGCTTTGTTGTACTCCGTAATTTGTATTATGTAGACTTCACATTCTTGCATGTTTTTGGATCATGTGATTTATGGTGAGTGGGTAACATCTGGTATTGCCAATGGCTGATCTAAAAAAGGTAGCTATCTAATACTCAGAGAGCGAGTTGAACTGGTTATTCAAGTTCGCATCGACCAAATAGAAATTGCTGATTCCCAGGGTTCTCTGCACCTTGCGTCCTCCAAAATGATAAAGAAAAGGCCTCCGAAATGAAACGTGAAAAAATCGCCCGAAAAAAAGACAAAGTGCAACGACGATGGTCGTGCCGCCCATGAACGCCTGCTATATGATGCATGTAGAAAGAAAAGGAAAAGAAAAAGAAAGCTATGATAATGCATGAAGGGGTTTTTTGTCTTTTTTGTTTCAGACTCCCGCTCCGCTTTCCCCAATCTTTTTTTTGTAATCCGACAAAAGGTTTAGACAAACTTGTTTGTACACATGAAGAACCAATCCTTCCCTGTCACCGGTGTGAAAATGTATGTGAGAAAAAAAGATGGCAAGAAAGTAAAAAAGAACAGAGGGGAAAGACAAGAAAACAAATCATAAAAAGTATGTGATATAAGAAGTGTGAAGTGAAAAAATGTGCAGAAAAATAAAAGAAACGCTATGCCCGAGAACCCATGAGAATCAGCAAGATCTAACCCCCGTCAACTTTGAGGGGGTCGATGGAAAAAGAAGGTAAAAAAAGAAAATGGTTAGTTCAACCACAAGTGGTAGACCGGTCAAGAAGAGTTTGACCTCTCCGTTTACCAGCCACCAACCCATTCAACATTACTGAAATCAGTACGGCGGTCGCGGCGCCAGTTCCAGTTCCAGTCGCGGCCTTTGTTCCAAGGACACCCCTTGTCCTTGGACCGGTCGCGCATGTTTTCCTTGCCCGCGGTAAATTTGTTGGGGCTGTTGGTGTGATTATGCGAAAAAACATTGACGTAGTGGGGATTGAAAGTGGCGTTCGAGTGGTGGTTGTTGTTGGTGTTGGTCAGGTGGTGACCCGACGAGCCGTAGTGCGAGTTGCCATAGTGGTTCGAGGTTCCGCGATCATAGGAGGAGTTGAAGTTGTAGCCTAGGGACTGGCCGTAGCGCTGGCCCTGAGACTTGGACTCCAAGTTGACCGAAGGTCCGGTGTGGGCCCTACGTCGCTCACCCAGGGCTTCCCACTTGTCGTAAGACATCGGAGACTTGGATGGAGACGGGCCAGGCGACACCGATGAGGAGTTCGGAAGGCGAACCGAGAGATGGATCTGCTGCTGACGGTCTTCCTTACGGCCGAGGAAGCTATCCAAATCTTGACGTTGTTCCTTCTTGACCTCCTTCTCCTCGGTCAGAGGATCAGAGAAGAAAAGAATATCCTCGTCAAGCTCGAATTCTTGAGCAGGCTCGGCGGCAGGCACAGGCTGGCGTTCGGCAGGGGTAGGAACCTCGACAGCCAGAGTCTTGGTGGCGGGAGACAGACCAAGACGAGGCGTATTGTCGTCATCGTTGAGCATGTTAAGCTTGCTGCTGACCTTCTCGACGGCGGGCTTGGGCTCCTCCTTGACGCTGTCCTGGCTCCAGGTGCGAGCGTTCAGCTTCTTAAGCGACTCAAGCTGGCGCTGGCGTTCCTCCTCTTCCTCTTCCTCCTCATCCCACATGTCGCTCCAGCTCTTGGAAACAGTGTCCTTGCGACCAAACACAAGAGACATCGCTGGAACGTTGCGGGAACGAGGCATGGTGATCGGAAGAGAACCGGCCATGGGGGAAATTTTGGACTGCCAAGTCGTCGGCTGCGGGATCTTCTTGGGCTGGCTGATGGCGAGCGAGTTCATGGAAGCGCCAAGGCTCGAGTCCAGGACAGAAGCCATGGACGGAGTCTCACCGGTCATGTTCGAGCACCAGTCGGCAGTGGTAGCCTCAGACTTGGAGAAGAGCTCCTCAGTGTAGCTCTCGTCGTCGGGGATGACGCTGAGTTGACGGATGGCCTGGGGTGCGGTCGTCTGCAGGGCCTTAGCCCACGGGAACGCAGCACCGTTCTCAACCATGGGGCTCTGGATAGACGGAGTCCGCAGAGGCTCACGGTTGGCCGAAGCAACAACCCGGCGGTCGACAGAGCAGAAGTCATCGAGGGCCTCGTCGAGGGTGGTGAAGCTGACAACACGGCGCAGAGCCTGGCGAACACCAGCCAGAGAACGCTTCTTCGGGTCGAGGTTCATGCACTGGACAATCACCTCATAGGTGTCCTGAGACATGTTGGGGAACACATCAAACAGGGACTGCTTGTCGCGCGAGAAGTCGAGGAAGATGGGGTCGGCCTCAGTGGGGGTCGTGAAGGGATTGCGTGAGAAGAGGATGTTGAGCATGCAGATGC
The DNA here is from genome assembly GCA_021396375.1 of Sporothrix mexicana. Taxonomy (NCBI): domain Eukaryota; kingdom Fungi; phylum Ascomycota; class Sordariomycetes; order Ophiostomatales; family Ophiostomataceae; genus Sporothrix; species Sporothrix mexicana. The sequence continues at coordinate 589,673 of WNYC01000007.1, forward strand.
CAATGGCCCAGATGTCAGCCTGCGCAGGCGAGTAGCCAGCGCCAGCCGAATCGTACTGCTCTGGGGACATGTAGCGATCACTGCCAACAGTGGTCTCGTACGTCCACTCCTCGGTGGTGGCCAGGCCAAAGTCGCCGAGCTTCATGATGCCGGACTGAGTCAGGAAGATGTTCTCAGGCTTGATATCGCGGTGGTAGATGCCCTTCGAATGGATGAATTCGACGGCGTCGACCAGTTCCAGCATAAAGCGGCGGACGTGCTCGGTCTCGAGGGGGCCCTGGCCGTTGCGAATGGCTTCGTACAGGTCACCACGAGGGCAGAACTCGAGGACGAGGTAGACGTGCGACTCGGTCTCAAACGAGTCCACCAGATTGACAATATTCGGGTGCCTGCCCAAACGGCCATGCAAATCCAACTCCTCCGACTTGTCATCAATGGCGAAGTCGAAGCCAGCTTCGTCGGCGGCAGACTTCTTAGTCAGACACTTGATAGCCACGTTGTGACCGGTCGAAAGCTGTCTGGCCATGAAGACCATGCCGAAAGAACCATGGTTGAGAGGAGAGATGGTGCGGTAGCGTCCGTCAAGGACAACGCCATCTTCGAAGTTTTCACGCAAGCATGCCATTGTGAAATTTGAATGCGTAGCAAACGAGAAGAAGGGGAAAGAAAATGGTACGAAATCTGTGATGGGGAGAGAACACAGATCAGAAGAGAATTAGGTATTTCGTAGGCGGTGATTTCCGGGTTGTATCGAAAAGAGATGGCTGAAAAAGGGTATATATGGGAGTCGTGATCGTGAAAGAAATGATAGTTGCGGAGAAGAGATGGTAATGGTACAGTTTCAACAACACGCGGCCGAAGCCCGAGGCTCGTTCCTCCTGGGAAGCGTAGAAGCCACCCTGGTTACTGATTCAACAGAATGATTGCGGATTGCTTGGAGAGGTGAATCTCCGATGAGAATTCCGTCTTCTTTGTGTGGCTGCGAACCAGTGTCGTTTGTGTGATGATGCGCGGTTTGCGAATGCGTCAAGTAATCGTTTGTTGGAGTTGAGATGGAAGATTGAACAGGGGTGATTGTTCGTGACGAAAGCGTATGGTGGAGAAAAAAATTAAAGGCAAGAGTGCGCAAAAAAGCAAGGAAAACTCCAAATAGTCGTTGCGTTGTCAGAGGCTCATTGAAGGTGTGTGAAAAGAAGAAAGAATAATGTTCAGGTGGTAAAACAAAGGGAAAAAGAAACGATAGGAGAGCTGGTCATGAAAGATCGAACAAGTTGTCCTGAAAAGGAGAACTAAAACAAAGAAAGTGGAAGGAATCGTTATAATAACATCGGTACGATGGTTTGTCGAGTTTCGAGTTTCTGGTGAGAAAAAATGGACAGAAAACTGCCGAAGTCGATGTGAAAAGACAAAAGAAAGGTAAAGAATGTCTCGGAGATTCTCAAGTCAAGAATAACCGTTGCCTTGAGCAAGGCAGAAAGAAGTGTCCAAAATTGAGGCGGTCGATGCTGTCGGTGAGAACAACAATGGACAGGTCGTCAGGAGGCAGTGACCACGATCGACGTGATATAATGCGAGAGCGTCAAGAGAGAGGAGGGAGAGTGCAAAGGTGAAAGGAGAGTGTGCACGAGACGATACAGTTTAGATCATGTACGCAATGTACAAAACCCAAGTGTTATCTCAGAGCGGGTAGAGGCGTGCTCATCCGGTGATGTTAGGATGAAGCACCGAGGCAGAACAGGTAGGAGAAGAGTATGACTCTTCAACCTTCCGTGTTCGCAACGACCCGATGACCTTCGTGCCTAGCGCGTTGGAGCGAGCCGGAACGGACGGTGGAGCTTCTCCTGAGGAGGCGTAGTAGTGTGATGAGATAAAAGAGGTCCGGCCCAAGATGGAGCGGTCCACTTATCGTCAGAGTCACGCGGCCGTGTCAAGTTCAAACCGTGTTCAGTTGTCAAAATGCTTCGCAAAGTGTCAAGGTGACAGAGTCGAAAGAAAGGAAGGAATTCGCTTTTGGTTTGTCGGTGAGTCAAAAGTAAACAGCGAAGAACGGACGAAGGTAGTCGCTGGCGGTAAAAGACGAATCAGGGGAGTCTTCGTGTATTGGTGGAGACCGGGGGAGACTTCTCAGTATCAATCAGATCACACTTGGAGGCCCCGACGAACGGCAGAGACAAAACGGGAGGTTTGGAGTTTTCGTTGAGACTGAACAGGAAATGTCGAGAAGAATTGTATATTTCGAGTTCTGTACCAAAAAAGGCACAATGTTCGTTTTGTTTCGTTGATTAGCAGGCAGAGATAGTTAGGCGGCGGGATGAAGGCGGATGGGCGTTAGGCGTGCCTGGCTATTCGGTCGTCTTTGCAGTTGTGCGGGAGCCGGTGACTGATGAAGCAAAAGGAGGGAAGAGAACGAAAGAAGAGAAAAGGAGAGGAAGCGGAAGCGGATTGGAAGAGAGAGTGGGAAGTGAAGAACTAAAAAGGAAGACGAGAAGAAGAAAAGAGAGGAAGAGGAAAGAAAGAAGAGAGGTAGGAACGAGAGAGACGAGAGAAAGCTGGAAATGGCGAGTGAGATGGCGGTGGAGAGGAGGTGGTTGCAGGCTGCATACAGCGAAACAGATCGAAGAGTCAGTAGTAGGGGAAGGAGCGAAGAGCGAAAGCGGTGGGCGGCGAAGGCTCTCGCTCGAGGGGGGGTGTGCAAGGCGGTGGTGTGGTTGGAGGGGGAAAGAGTGATGGCAGGCTCTGGCTGTGAGTTTGATGAGGAAAGAGCGGTGCAGTTCGAGCAGTGGCTCGAGTATGTCGTACAGTGTGAAAGAAAAGTGTCTGAAAGAAAGGACAGAAAGAGGATAAATGGGGGTGTGACTCGAGAGATAGTGCCTGCCTTTCAGTGAGAAAGGGTCAAAATGACAGCACGCCGGCCCTGACACCATTACAATAGAACCGTGCAGTAGGAGGTAGAAGCCACTGGAAACAAGCCGGAACACGACGGAGGAATGACCTGTCCGCGCCGTCCACAGTGTTGTCGGTTGAGATTTGGCCAGTGAGAGACCAAGAGACTTGGCCTGAAGAAGGCAGTGATTGGCACAGTGCACAAGGGAACGACCAAACCCCAGACCAGGGCTGGGCTGGGCTCGTCTGGCGTGTGCATGCATCATCATGGGGTGTACCAAATAAGGAATGGTGCAAATTGGAGCGACAAATGGTGACGGGGTGTGCGAATCTTACGACCTTGGTTCGCGGGTCGGCGGTAAAGCAAGAAGGTATCTTTCTGGTGTGCGTGCTACGGAGAGGTACAAGCATTCTCGTTATCGTTACAGTGGCAGTAGCGCCTTCTGTCTTCTATTCTCATAAGGGCGGTGCAGGGGAAATTCTGTTGGGAAGGCGAAGAAAGAGAACAAAGGGGAAATGAGCACCAGAGCCCAAGCCGTGTTTGACAGCAATGATAGTGGGTACGCGACTTGCCACTTTGCATCACGCGGGCTCCTCCGTACCTGCCTAACAGTCGGATTCTACGAAGTTCTTTAACAGACGATGACGAAGAGCACGCGACGCAAAAGAGAGAGTCAACTTCCCCATCTTGCGGACACGAGGAGAAAGAGGAAAGAGCTCTAACAAAGGACCGCGAGCACGTAATGCCAGTTATCTCGTTTCAAGCAAGCAGTTTGCCCTCTGTCTCTATTTCCCTTTTCGAAATCAATTTCGATATCCGCCGCTATTGCCTCTTCGTATGGGAGATAATACGAATGGCAAAATCACTTCGTCATTCGACGGGATAGAGGGGTTATTGGACGACTCCGTTGTTTTGTGGTTTCGTGGTTCTGTGGTTCTGTGTTGTCAGGTTGTTTATATGTTTTTTGTTTGTGTTTTTGTGTTGACATTCTTTAACTCGGTGCACAACTCGACAGGTCAGGAACGAAAAACGACTTTCAGAGTGACGGGAAGAATGCATCGATGCGTGGACAGGACAACGTTGAAATCAACGTGCATTGAAACGCCTACACCGTGTACAAGCTGACTACTTGCAACTTGTGCATAAATCAAGCGAGTGAAAGACATGTATTCGAGGTACCGGCTCCTGCCTAATTGTCTTCTAGCGTGACTCCCTGCACGAGTCACAACAAAGAGACCACTCGATACGAGGCCAAGGTCCTTCCGAAGTACTCCGCACCCTCCAGCCTACCGACCGTCAGAGAACACGTTGATGGCCCTGAGAGGCCTACCCGAAGGAGCTAAATACCCATAGCGCAGATAAACACGCCTGCCACCAGTCCTTTTGGTATTGGCATACTGTACTCATACTGTATTATTATGTCTCCTAGCGCATTGCTGGCGAACAAGCAACAAAGAAGGACAGAGTCGTGCTGGCTGTTCTTCATGGCAAAGCCGCAGCGTCATTGGCTCGTGGTGCTCCACACCACCTCTTGAGTCGTTCTTTCCCTTTCCTCCTTCTCTGTCCTTCTCGCCCCCTATTTTCCCATTTGACGCTTCCTGCACTCCTTCCCTCCTGCATATCGTGCATATCCTGCATCTCGCTCCTGCTCTCTCTTGTTGCTTTCGATCCCCACCTCCCCGTGTTTGCTGGCGCGCGAGTCGCTCTTTCCCTTCTTGCAGCTGACCGCCGTCTCCGACGGGCCCCTGCCCCATCCACATCTCCTTTCTGGCCCCGTCATGGAGGGAAGGGAAGGCGCGCGACGTGAGGGTGAAGGTATTGTTTGCATAGAAACCTGCCAGCAAGGTACTTGTGTCTCGTATATTTAGCATTGGAGCCACGTCCCTTTCATCATTACGTGGTTGCATGCAGGCACAGAATGAAGAGCGTCTGGCTTTGAAGCACTCCAAGCCACCCGTTCTCTTGCAAGCAAGGATAGGAGGAGGCGCCCCGTGGCCGAAGCAGATCCAGAATACCAAAGAACCAAAAATAGTGAAGAGCTGTAGAAAAGACCAAAGACAAGACGAGGAAGGAAAGCGAGGCAAAAACTGGGGAAAGCTCGCGAAAGAAAGAAAAGGAACGGAAACGAAAGCAAAGACAGCAGACGAGGGACGATCAGCTCGCATTGCCTCAATTCTGCTTTCTATTTGGACCCATTCGAGCTTTTGGCTCTCCCTTATTGCGGAGCACAAACTGGCAAACAAACAAAACACAAATGGAGCTCCATATTCGTACATCGTAATACTTGTTTCTCCTCACAAAGTGAAATACAGTGTACAAGAGTTAATTGTCGAATAATCTTGCTGCACGAGCGAGCTCAATATAAACAGAAACCCAAGCAAAAACGCAGGAGAAGGGAGAAGGAGGGCTTGTGCAGGTTGAAACGAACTGCGAACTGACAGGATCGATTCAAATAGATGGAATTTCAAGTGGCAGACAGCCGGGCATGACTGGACTTGGCCATAGCTCTCCTGTCAGATACTCCGTACAGAAGGGACAAAGCACAGAGAGCACAGAGCACGAAGGCACAGAATCAATGAATCGATGAATTAATCGACTCGGCCGGGACCAGACCCGGGTCTGACTTGAGCCTATCATTGAAAAGAACGAACGAGATGCTGCCGATTGTCTCGTTCTGGCAGGGCAGACAAACAGAAACGAAAACGCCCACGAAGCACAAGAAGGAAGAAGGATTCTGTGATAAAAACGTCTTTTGTTCTTCCATTTTTCTGCGCTGGGCTGGGGATACACTGCAGGTTCGTGACCGGGCCTGGGCCTGGGCCTGATTTGAACCGGCCACCCTGATGTGCATGTTGCATTGAAGGTCCAAGACGTACAGAAAAAGACATCTTACAGGGTACGAAAATACAGTACCAAAATGTAGCTGTTTGTCTCTTGAGCTTCCTGTTCCTGTTCCTGGCGATTCGCCTTTTTGGCATTCTGACATTCAAAAGTGGACTCACTCGAAATCAATTGATGGCATCCACCTCTCCTTTTGTCCTTCGTTCTCGAGGATTCAATTGTCCCTGGCGTCCCTCTTTTTTTTCTCCATCGTTCCCTTGGGACGCGACACGTGTATTTGCGAGGTGGCGGTGAATAAGAAATATGCTCTTTTCGTTGATTTGAATCTCTTGTTCGTTTCAATTTTTGCCGTTGGCCATTTGATTTGGTCGTCTCCCTTTCCATCTCCACCCTCCTTCTGCTTTTATGAAACGACCGCGGCCAAGGGTCTCCTCATTCCTGACGTTTCCTCCCTTACCGTCGGGGCGGCAAATTTGACCAGTGCTGACTGGCATGCAAACTTCATGGAGAGGGGAAGTGTGAGAAGCGCCCCCAAAGGTACGGCACTGAGGAAAGGGAGATGGATGGGGTGTGAGTTGCTCAAACCTGCTCTCGATCTCCGTAGCTTCAGCAGCACATGTGGCCGATATACGGATGTATACGGAGTATCTTCACCCAACGATACCAAAACTCCGTAGTGCGATCCATATCTCAAAGTATCAAACCCCATCTCCGACCATATCTCGAATTCGTATCTGCACTGTATCAAACCGTTTATCGTCCTGGTAGACCAAAATGGGCATGTGTACGAACCCAGTTGATTAATTTGTTCTATTTTGTCTCAGTCAGATAAGATAAATGCTCTTGACAGGATCGAGATAGAAGCAGGTACAAAGTGAGAAGCTCTGACAGTCTGACAATGAGAAACACACAGTATGGAAACACAGGCCAGAATAATCCAGTGGCATAAGAACGAACGAACGACAGATAGAAAGTGGCAGAAAGAGTGAGAAAAACCTGCCGGTGGTTGTTTCAGCATGTCCCGATCATCGTCTTTTCCTGGTGCTGGGCGTGTTATGAAATACCATTCCCGCACAAAGTATACACGGGCGAGAGCAGTGTGTCCAGGTTTTTTTAAACTGTAAACTGCACTGTTTGCAAGCAGACTGCAGGAAAGAAATACCACAGACGTCCTGACCAGACATTGAACCCCCTGGTTCTGGCGACACGCTTGCACGATTTACCTTGCCTGCAGCCAGCAAGGAAGCTGGCTGCCGTGTCCTGCGTGTTTCTCATGGACTGCTTTCAACCTGCGGGAAGGGAAGGGAAGCAGCAGCTGCATGTTCTGCCCCCTGTCTGAGCAGGCTGTTTTCGTTTTTCTTTTGGTTTTGTTTTAGCCTCTGGGTTTGAAGCTCTGCCCAGAAAATGCACTTCGTACATTGTATGGATGATTACAGTGTATGGTGTATCTTCCTGATGCTGCGCCAATGCTCGAGCGCAGAAAAATTATGTGCAAAGAAAGCCCAGCATGGCAGACCACAGTTTTGGGACTTGGCATTGGTTTCGCTTCAGAAAGGTCAGAGATATGAGAGAGAAATACCCAACGAAAAGGACAACTAACAGCATAAAGCAAAATAAACAATATAAAGTAAATAAATAAATAAACGCCCTCCAAAATTAAAGACGATGTGTGGTACAAAGTCGTGCATACGACGTACGAGAATCAGGGAACACAGCACACATGAATACAAGAGTCAAAGCTGTCGTAGACAGGCCAGCCGGTATAGCACAACATGCGAAAAAGGGTGGCACTTGGGCATTGATCCATGACTGCGAAAATGAAAGGTCAAGCAACAGAAGGGAAAGCCCTCGTGCCAACACAACAGCTCACCAGTAGGCAGGCCTTCCGTTTGCCTATGCGGTGTGAAAGTGTTTCCATCGTGCCGAGAAGAATATTGCAATCGTGTACTCCATAAACTTATTCCACATCGTCTACGAGTACGAGAGCCGAGTATTGCATTACAGAAAGCAGTCTTTGCATATTCACAACTCAGGTGTTAGCGTAAAAAAGGCCCGCAGTAGCGCTATGGAGACTCTTCCACGGCTTCGAGACCTGCAGATGTCAGAGGACCAGAAGCAGCTGCGTGGAGAGAGGCGGCTTCCGGCTTCGTGGCTGCTCGTCGCTTTCCTTTTTTTCTCAGCTTTCTGTCTTGTTCTCTCCGTCCCTATCCTGTCCGTGTCCGAAATATTAAAATTATCGTGGCGGGTGATGCCCACCAGCCATCTCGTCTCTTTCCTTTTCTCCAAAGAAGGAAAGGTTGCAGGGGAAAACGACGATGGATCTGGTGCAGGGAAGGTTGCAGTAGCGGCATGACGGGAGAGGAAAGACGAAAAGACGCGAAGGGAAAGAAGGGGAAAGTGGCGATAACAAAAGCGGATTAGTGACGGACGGCCCGCAGCGTCAGGAACAGGAAAGGCCAGAGGATAAGAAGAGCAAGGGCAAAAGATGAAAACGGAGAAAACAGAGAAAGCAAAGATCCAAGAAACGACACCGACCACAGACAAGAAAGAAAAGTTTTGCGATGCTCCATCATCCCGCATACGATCTAATTTTTCTTCTGTACGGAGTATATTCTGGGATATTGGTATTTCGCCCATCTTTCGTGATGGTAGCTACTGTAGCTGCATAGTACCATGCTCTATCCCCATGTCCATAGCACCCCCATAGCATGGCATTTCTCATTCCTTATGGGCGTTATTACCACTTGGTGCTCCGTACCCAAAGAAAGCACAAGAAAGGACGATGTGTCCCCTGTCCGAACCTCAACATTCGAATATTTCGAGAAGGCGGTCAAGAGTGAAATTTTTTCAGATGCTCCTTGCGTTCATCAGAATCAGAAAAAAGGCCCCGTCGTGTTTGATACTCGCCAAGTGATCGCCTTTTTTTTTTGTGGCGCATTTCTCTCTTTTCTCAACAGTCGGCACATAATAGCTCGGAGCAATAGCAAAAACAGTGGGACAATAACATGACAACGGACTCGAAGACACGAGATGCAAAATGCGGTGTAAACATCTTAACGAGTTCCATATGATTTGTATATGATATTTTCTTTATTTTGTGGCTCCCATTCAAGGATCAATATGAAAATTTTTCAACATCTACATGCCTCGGCGAGCTTTGCAAGGCGCTTTGCTTTTGATGTTCGCGTCCAGACCGCATCGTCACCGTCATTTCACAGCGTTGTGGAATGCTTCGATCCAGTCTTCTTGCCTTATCGTCAAATGAAAGCGAACTCGAGAAAACTCTACACCACACTGACCGTTGGCCGGTTATTGCCTACTTTTTGGGCACGGCGTGCTCCGTGGAGTACATTCTCGACCATGAAAAAAGTACGTCTCCAAAGAGTATTTGATGCAAATGGAATGCAGAAAAAGAAACCTCGTCGGCCGTTGCTGGCCCGTCGCCCGTTTTCTCCGTCCTTTTTGCAAATCCACTCGGCTCGGGCGTTTCTTTCTGCTCGCGGCGTGCGCGACTTGCGTTTTTCATGAGCTTTGCCAGACTTTCAACATGCCCTTTCTACTCAGTATGCAACGTCCTTCTTGCGCTCGTCAACTTGTGTAAACGCTTGTCTGTCTTGCATGAATGCGGCCAGAGTGTGTGGGAGGGTGTCTCACTTGGCACAGACGGGCCAACCAGGACACACGGCAGGCCTTCTTGTCCTTTTTTGTCCTCTTCATGTCTTTTTTTATGTCGATTTCTCTATTTCCTTGAAAACGGCAGAGGGCCGCAGACAACCACCACACGACGAGGCCCACCTTTTCACGAAAAGACGATCTCGTTGATAGCCAGCCACACCTCTTCTCGGAGGTTGTGTCTCTGCTGCAGCTGCAAATGCTTGCAGTTCTTTGGTTGTTCGGTCGTTCCAGTAACCGTTCGGTTTTCTTCGCGGCTGCGTGAAGTGCACGGCCCATTGCAAAGTGAAAAGTGAAGAAAACAGCCCAACATCTCTCGACATTGTATCAAAGAGCATGACTGCAACATGCACCTTGATTTTCTGCTGCTGCCCATTCCTGTCGCCCACAAGAACGATTCTGTGGCGACGTCGCAGTCCGCCTTGCTGATGCGCATACATAGTACGTCGCATGTCGGCCGACCAGTACGTAGAGAGCCCACTCGCATCTCCGATTCGCAAGTGCCGGGCATTCAATTCAGAAAGTCGTCTGGCTCTGGCCGTCTCTCGTTTCCAGTCTCCTTCCGCCCGTCTTTTGTCTGTTCGCTCCTTCACCCATCCCCAGCAACAGGGAGAATTTCTTGTCTGTTCATCCCGCGAACCAGACCGGTTGCCGTGCCCAAGCCAATCTATAGAATTAGAAGGGTCCCTCAGCTCGCATTGAGCACTGTATTTTGCCGCCGTTTGGCGAACCAGATATCGCAATACATCGTACTTCGGTATGGCAGACATCACCAGGCGCCAAATGATCATCCTGCTGCTCCGTCCCCCTCTTTGCCAAACACAATCGACAACCAATGTTTGTGTCTTGTCAAAGAGCCAAAGAGAGCATCACAGCTGATATGGCAGACCACCATCATGTTGTTTCTCGCAAGCTGCATGCCCGATCGCCTGTCGTTATGCATGCCGTCCATCGTGTGCACTGTGCGAAGAACTGAGATGCTTCAAGGTCTTAATTTGAAGATTCTCTTCTCCTTGCGACTACTGATTCCTCTTTGAGACAATCTCCGTTCGACGCTATTTAGACGCAGCCAAGCGAAGGCCTGTCCTGTCGCGATGCGCGGTTGTTTGCTGTTCGTCGGTCGTGCCTGCCACTCCCCAGGTTGAATTGGAGATCGACCTTGGGAACAAGGTTGGTTCAAAAGTAGATGGAGCCCGCTACAAACTAGTCTTATTTGGGCCTAGCCGCAAGTAGCTTGTCCTTGACCGCCTTTCTGTCCGACCACCACCTACTCGGTCCGTAGCCATTTTAAGGAAGAAGAAGAGAAAGAACCACCCTTGCAGCGAGTCCTTGCAGCGACGGACACCTGCCTCATCACGCAAGCAAGCGGGGCTCCTTCCTGATTTCCTGATGCTCGCAAAAAGCAAAGAAAGGCAGGAGAGACCTGCTGAATCGCCGTTGCAAGTCGAAGGCTCTTTCCTCATTCTGTCTTTCGTGAAGCCGAATTTTGTCAATTGATCTCACTATTGACTTTCACTATCGTCGCATCTGCTTTAACTCCTTGTCACGGCACCATCTTGTCGAGCCTCTCTGTCTGACCCTGTCACCCAGCTCCATCTCCTGCCACCCTACAAAGTACGACCCTACCCACTTTCTCGATCGGCCTGCATATCCCCAGTGCGAGGAGCGAGTCTGCAGAGAACTGTGTGTCCAGGTCCAGTCCAGCTGCGACATCTTGCGTTGCAACAAAGCCTCTTCTTCTCTCTTTTTCCCTTAACTTTCTGCATCCTCGCCGGGCCACTATTCCATCTTTGTCGTGGTGTTCGGCGTCCTCTTTTCAGTGTTCCTTGTCCCATCCTTTTCTCTCGTCATCTTCCGTGCCCCCCTGTGCCATTTTCGTCTCGTTTTTTTCGGCCCCTCGATCCACTCTGCCGACCTATCGCACCGGGCCACCTGCAGCACGCAGCTTTCTCTTGGTTTTTGTGGTTCTGGGTGGACTCTCTTTCAACGCAGTCTTCCCTTATTTTCTGGGGGCCACGCACGTCCATAAAGCCAACTCTGACCCCAGTCAGGTCCTGCACGCTGTGCTGTCTGCATTAAACCATTTAAAAAGAAGGGCAAAAATATATATCAAAAAGTCAAAAAACGACGCCAACGCTGCGGGACGAAAGGAAACGCCAGAACGAGTCCGGGAAACGACACCTCATTCTGACGACGACATACGGCCTGCAGACAAGACAGACAGAAGACCAAGACTGAGAAAGAGACATGGAAGACGCGGAACGCGCTTGAGCTGCAAAGGAATATCACAAAGTCAATATTGAAAAACAGCCGAAAAGAGATACCGCATCGGAAAATTTTTCTTTTAAACCTCACCGCCTTTACACATCGCAACCATCGACCCTCACACTCTCCACGTCTTTCAAAAGATTCCTGCCACCTCGACCACACTCTCGGCATCCTTCCCCTGGAGCAAACTCTCTTCTGTCTTTTTCTCTCTGTCAGAATTTTCACCCGGGGTCCTGACCGCCTACTCAGCTCCCTCGACGCCGTAGCCTTGGGGCTCCATCTCATTTCCTTTCCCAGTCGTCTCTAAGAGATCTCTCTTTATCTCTTCCACCCAAAACGGACCCTCCCGGTCCTCCGTCTCACAGATCACCATGTCTGCTGCCGCCGCCAAGAAGGCCATCCAAGTGGTTCTGCTTGACATTGGTGAGAACAATTCCTGATCCGTGCTTGCTGTCCTTTCCATACTGTTCTTCTCTGTTCTTCCTTTTGTCTTCTCGTCTCCCCCTCTTCGTATTAGCCTGGATCAGATGGCTAATGTAGTATCTTGTCTCTGCTCGTAGAGGGCACTGTCTGCCCCATCTCATTCGTCAAAGATGTCCTCGTAAGCCACACCTCCCCCAATCTTTTCTTTACTTTCTTTACCGTTGTTTCTTGTCTCCTTGCATTATCTGTGTTTTGTTGTCCTTGGTCCTCTTTGATCATGTTGTCTCTGCATTCGTGTCTCGCTTTAATGTACACCGGCTGCTGCATATTCCTTCATGCTGTCTCTCTGCCTCTCTGCCTCTCTACCTTTTTCGTTGTCTCTCCCTTGCATCAAACCGTTGGACCCAGCTTCTTGCTCTTTTCAGAAAGAGCTCCTCCTCTGTGCTTCCCGTTGTTTCTCTTGCTCGTCTCTCATTACCTCACTCCGCTTTCACCTTCTGCCCTTTGCCTTTTGCCTCCTTGCACAGGAGATATTGTCCGGTTTTCACTTCCCTTTCCCTTCCCTTTCCTTCATACCCGCTCGCCCCCCTACGCTTGTCTTCATCCAGCACCCCGAGCATCCAAGCATCCAGAGTTTTGCGTGTCGTAGGTCTTGAAGCTGCTTCATCTATATGATCGGCGGCAGCACAGGGAAAGAGCAAGGATTCGCCTGCTGCCTTTCTGTCATTCCACCACTTTGGCCTTCTCCCGTCCCTGCAGACGCCCTGTGATCCACTGGATTTCCACTCTCCGATTCCAATATCCCATTTTCCAGTCGTCAAAACCCACCCCAATTTGCTGCCACTTGACCCTGCATACTAGGTGTCAAGCCTATTTTGCTTTTGTTGCTCAAGGGCGTCTCGCCCGCCGAGAAAAATGGAAACAGGCAAAGAACAGCATAGGGGGAAACCAAGAATCAAGGAAACAATACATACAGGCAATCAAGCGAATAGCCAAACAGGCGGGTGTGCCGTCTTGCCCCAATCTATCCGCGAATAAGGCATCTTCTTTCCCAAGAATCGTGGCCTCTTGATTGCTCGGTATTTCAACATCAATATCGAGGTCAATAAGGACAGTAATGGGTTGCAGGCAGGACAGAGGCGAGGGCGCAGCAGTTGGCTGAGCTTCATCGAGTCCCAGCTGTCAAGCATTTACAAGATACATGATACGAGGCCAGCGGTCTCTATTTTAGATGAGAAGCTGCTTCGTTTCAAGTGACGACACACTGCTCGCCTTGCATTGGTTTGTGCTTGCCTTCTGTACGTTTGATGCGTATATGACCTTTGTGTTGGCGTTTGCGTCTGCGTCGTGCCCATGCTGTAATGTTTGGCTACATCCTTTTTTTTGTTTCCATGCTTTGTATTGCGTGTCCTGCTTTGTCGGCTTTCATGCAGTTCCAAGGACCCCTGCCTTGTCCCTGGTTGCAACAGGTGTGAAGTAGAAAGAAAATAGACTGACTCCGCATCTGCCCTTCTTCTCTCTCTCCCCTCAACAGTACCCTTACTCGTTGAGCGCCCTCCCTGAGACGCTCGCGTCCAAGTGGGACAGCCCGTCCTTTGCGCCCTACCGCGACGCCTTCCCGGCCGAGTACCGCGCGTCGCCAGATGCCCTGACTGCCCACGTCCACGACCTCGTCGCCCGCGACGTCAAGGCCTCGTACCTCAAGGGCCTCCAGGGTCTGCTATGGAAGGAGGGCTACGCCAGCGGCGCCCTCAAGGCCCCGCTCTTTGCCGATGTCCTGCCGGCCCTGACGGCCTGGCAGGCCGCCGGTGTCAAGCTCATGATCTACTCGTCGGGCTCTGTGCCCGCCCAGAAGCTGCTGTTCCAGCACACCGGCGTCGTCGGTGAGACTACGGACGCCAGCACACATGGCAAGGATTTGACTCCCCTGCTCAGTGACTACTTTGACACGGTCAATGCCGGCCCCAAGACGGCCGCGGCGAGCTACTCGGCCATCCTGGCCGCACACGCCAAGGAGTTCCCCGAGGCCAGCCGGTGGCTGTTCCTGAGCGACAACGTGCTCGAGGTGGCTGCGGCCAAGGAGGCCGGCCTGCAGAGCTACGTCGTACAGCGGCCCGGAAATGCGCCGCTGGCGGCGTCTGTCGCCGACGAGCACAAGGTGATTACGACCTTTGAGGGCTTGGAGCTGTAGACTAGGAGACGCAAAGATAATTGACGGAATTACGGATACTACGTCGACGGCATTCAACATGATAGAGCACAAGGTTCACCACTTTGTGCTAATTCAATAGAAACACCAAAAAAACTGGATGAAATGAAACAATATGACATAACGTACTATCGAGAGAGTCAAGATCCCCGCTCCCGTTGCCGTTTTCTGAACTCAAATATAAATATTCCGATATGCAAATGCTGCTATAGTCGGAGGCGGGCAAGGCTCCGTGATGAGCCGCGAATTTCATCAGACCAACCTCCGTCAATCTTTTTACTTATCAAGGCGATGAGGTCGAGGAACGAACGAAACATATTGCCGTGCACCTCATTTATTGAAAAATCAAGGGTCTGTCGTCATAAGGCTGCCCTCGGTGTAGCTCGTCACAAAACGACCGTGTATTTTATTCTATCAGCTCCATTGACGATCCCTACTTTGCCACCAGCTTGCCCTATCCAAAGACAAATCCATATTCAATCACTTCGTTTGCGAGGGAGGACAATACGACAGCGCACGATGTACACCGTAGTCCCTTTACACAGGTGTAATGACATATTTTCTTGTCGATTTATTTTTGCAGGTTACTCAGTACTCCATCGAACAAGTTGCATCCTCTCGGGTGTCATCCTTTACAAACTTCCCCTCATTACGCAACGATCAGCGGCTTTCTTGGTGATAGAATGAGGGGAGAGCGTGGTCTTGTGAGCTTTTCGCGTCAATTGAACCAATCGAGCCAATCAAGCAACGGCCGTAGGTGTGCGGATGTGATGTGATTGTGATATGACATGTTTGACGTTGGACGTATCAACGTATATAGTGCGTGTAGCTTTATCGTGTTGTCTCTCCTCTTTCCCGTGTAAGTCATTCTATCCTGATTCTCGCTGTATCGCCATCCAGTCCCTGATGTTTTCTGGTTCTACAAAAGGAGAAAGACAAAAAGAAAGGGCACTGTTTGCATATACTGTGTTACACTTCATTACGAAAAAGGAGAGGGAAGCTCAGAGAAGCTCAAGAAATAGAGGGTGCCTCGGGTGCCAACTTCCTCCGCATCGTACTACGCTCGCCCGAGTGCTTTTCAATATGCATCGATCAGCGGCTTTCCTCGTGTCTCTCGTACAAACAAATCAAAATAAAGGAAAAAAGACCCTTGAAGAAACAGGGAAAGTGTACAAAAATAACGGCCGTTTGCGATATGCCATAACGCTCCTCAATTTCTCAATTTGGCCACCCTGCAGCCTTTGTCTTCCCTTTGACTTGACGGGTAGAAATCGTGATTTTGTATGTTTCCATCGTCTTCTCTTTGTCGATCTCAAAACAACATCGTCACTCTGGCCATCCACATCCTCGGTCAGATTGGCGAGGCATTACCAGAATTCACATCAATGTCACGGTAAATGAATGGAACTGAAATCGCAAGTCTGGACTGGTTAATTGAACAAAGGAGCTGTGGGGGTTTCTGTCTCTCTCGTTTCCATGGTTGATACGCCTCCTTCGTTCTTTCAATCACTTCGATTTTTTGGCCACATGGCCAAGTTTTTTGTTTTATTATTTTATTTCTATTCATGCATTGCCGCCCTATTTTGTCTCTCTCTGCCCTGTCCCGTCTGTTTGCTCTCCCATCCCAAAGATCCCGTCGTAGCATCCGACCGTACTCCGGGTGTTCAGCTGCTCTTTCCCTATTTTTTTTTTTTCATTCAGAGCTTTCTGTTTCTGTCCCGCGTCACATTTTCGGTTGGTTTGTCTGTCTTTCAGCCTTCGCCACAGGGACAGACGGGCTGTGTCTCCGAAAAACCAAGCAGGCGAGCTGACAAGAAAAGACAAAGACCCCCACGAAAGGAGCGAGGGTCCGTGAGCTGCTTTCGATGCTGGGGTATTGGGGGCTATTGGTGTCACCTGGGACAGAAACAAAATGCACCGCACAAACAAATACAAAATAAAGGAGAAAATGGCCATCATCTGATCCTTCACTTAAGAAGGGGAAGGGCAAAAACAGGCGAGCATATGTCGGTTTGATGCACACGGTCATGCTGCTTTCCATCACGGCCGGTCACTTTATCAAAAATAAAATATGAAAAATATATAGAATTTATGTCACTTCTTCCCGCGCGTTTACTTCCATCTCAATCTGGCGATGACGGCAATCCTCGCTTCTCGCAATGCGACAGGGGCATCGACCGGGGGTCCAGAGACAGAAGACGAGACGAAAGCCGCCAACAACCGTACCTTGACTTTCATTGCTATTCAGTCACACCTCACATGGTCAACAGGTTCGTGTCTGTGGCTTGTGGCGCATCGTCTATTCTTTGCCAAAAGAAGACAAACGAAGCATAAGATCTCGTGCCATGGTCAACATTCGTATCGTGAGACCAGTCACAGTACTTAAGCCGGCAAAAGAGGAAAGATGCAATTGGCTCATCATAGTATTTTCAATGGCAACTGTGCCTGGCGCTATTATTCTCTGTTCTGTGGCTTTTTCTTGATGTTTTGGGCTGGGTTTTGAATTTATGCAATTTATTGAGAGCTGAAATTATTTCCATTAAAAATATTGTCAATTCAGACAAATCGATATTGATATTTCAAGAATATCGAAATAAAAAATGGACACAATATAAGACCATATTTAAATATACGTTAAAGGGAAGAGTATATAAATTATTATAAAACAAATATAATAGCCCTTGAAATAAACATTTTCGTGATATTTTGATGAGTAGTGTCACTGAATGGATTTTGAGATGCACTGGCGGCAGATTGGTGGCTAGTTTGGTTGGGCTAGAGGTGGAGCCTTTATAAATTTAATTCCAATGACCCTCCCCATAACAAGTTGTATCCCTTGTGGCGCAATTGGCTAGCGCGTTAGACTGTTATCCTCCTATGATGGTCTATCTAAAGGTTGGTGGTTCGAGCCCACCCAAGGGAGTAAGTACTTCATTTTTGCCTTTTGTGCTCCTCATTTTTTGCAACCTTTGTATAGCATTTTGATACTGGAGCATGAGAGTCGAGTATAAGTTTTTTTTACTCTTCAAATCAAGCTCAATCTACCATGCGCAACCGCATAATTGACTTCGTGCACAAAGCTCCAAGCTAGGACATTAGACCGCTTGTTTAATGATGGCTCAAGGGCCGGTATGTACAAGTTGAAGCTCAGTAATCAAACTCAATTTGAATCCACCGGTGACAACCATTAATGTTGACGTATGTTTATTTTGACTGAGATTCTGTTTTTCATTTTTATTACATAATGATCGTGGTTGCTAGGCGAGTGTGACAATTCATCACAAGTATTGCCTTCTCTCGAGTTCCCTTGATCCTATCATGGCTGGTCTGCTAATGCATGCACTCATGGCCCCCTATTTTGAATTTCCCCACGATTATGCAAGCCCGCCGTGGAAAAAGCCAAAAAAAAATAAATACCAAAAAAGCTGTCATCTGACAGAAATCCAGCAGCATCCCTCTCAGCCCACAAAGATCTCCGCATTTTATTCTGAGACAGGATGTGGCTGGCAAGTATTGGTGTAGCATAGAAAAAGAGGGGAAAGCGTCAAGCGTCAAGCGGCGGACCTCTCTTGTCGAACCACGATCCGGGGATATCTCAGACATGCAGGAAGGAAGGAAGAGTAGAGGAAAATGAGAAGGAGCGACAGGACGACGAGGCAGTTCGAGGGAAGTGAACGGCTGGGGGTGGCAGGCGCGCTAATTGAAAAGTGTTGAGATTCTCGTCCATGCCTGCATGTCCTTTTTCCTTTTCGTCGGAGCACAACTCGGCACTTCTTTCCTGTCCAGCCATTGACAACCTGTACCCCTCTGCCCCCTTCATCGGATAGCTCGTCCCGGGATACCTTTCTCTTGACAAGGTACCCGCCCCCTTTGAGCAACGACTGAGTCTGGTGTCGCATGACCAAGGAGCTGAGCGGCAGCACCTGAAGCTAATGATTCGGAGGCGCTGCAGTCAGTGGTAGCGAGCCACCTGAGAGACAGCTGTGTGGCCGTACATGTCGTTGCCTTCCTTCTATCACTGAGGCCGTTCTGGCACTGTACGCAGTGCATCGGCCATGTTGGTGCTGTCGAAGTCACGGGACTGTGTGCGAGATGTTCAATTCATCGATCGCTGGCCTATACCTGTCATGATGTTTCGTATGATATGAAGTGGATAACTGAAAAGGCTCTTCAAAGAGCCATCCGAGGAAACTATTCAAGTGCCCTGGAAGACAATGGAAAAGTTGTTTCTTGTTGGCCCAGAGCGCAGTTCCTTCTTGGTAAAGCGAGGAACCACTTTAGGTGATGGCCGCCGCCGAACCCACAGATAATACACGAGCCTCTGCGACGTCTTCGACTCGAGTAAGTCGAAACCAAGGACAGTCATCATTTCTGTGAGCTTCTCCTCGGTGAGATACCGCGAGTTGGCAACGCACGGCTCGGGGAGCACCAGGAAGACGCTCGGAAAGTATTTCCGAATGTGGGCGTCGGTCGCCGGTACAGAGCTCTCGGCTAACGTTGACACCATGCTAGGTTCGTGCAAGAAATCGAGGCACCGGAGAAGCATCTCGCCACGGTCGCTGTGCTGCGGCACATAATTCAGGACCAGCGACAGGCTGATAATGTCAAACCGGTCCTTGTCTGATGTGGGCTTTGGGCGTTGCAAGAAGTCTTGCTGCAAGATACCCGGGCCTTGGCTGTTGAGATCGATGCGCTGCATTTCAAAGCAGCCGCTCGACGAGCACGCATTGTCGGTGCTCAGTGCGCCGACCTCGAGCATGCGGAGCGGGGACGACGACAAGAAACCTGGAGCTGTCTTTGGCACTCCCTTCTCGTCCTGTTCCACGCCGAGCCATTGCATGAGAACGCGCGAGCTGTCACCGCCCCGTTCACGGTGCTGGCCCTGCAGACTGGCCTGTTGGTAGCGAGCGAGGCCACCCAGAGCCTTGATTTCTGCTGCAATGGCAATCTCGGCGGCCTTGTCTTTGCGCGCCACAGCCTGAAGTCTTCGCTTCTCGAGCTGGTGGTGGCTGTTGATGAGCCGCTTGGTCGTCTTGCGGGAGATCGACTTCGGCTTTTGCGCCGTAGGTGGCCGGCCTGCGGACAGGCTCTTGACCTTCGTCGTCTTCTTCTTCGTTCCCATGGTCGTCGATGTCGTTCGAAGACGATGTTGAGATGGAACCATCAAATTTTGGGGCGCGTTTTTGTTGTCGTTATTGAGGCCCCGTGGGTTGTATTTTGGCCACAACAAGCCGGACTCTCATAAATAAACCATTGTCGTTCTAGCCGTGTCGCATGGGAAATATCGGCGAAAGTAAACAACAGTATGAAAAGCATGTTGACAGTGACCATGAGAAAACCGCTTATCGCAGATAAGATACTCTAGTTAAACGATAACGAGATGACAGAAAAGTGGAGGCATAACTGCCTTTGTCAGCGAGGTCGGCTCAATTAAATCACGTGTACTCCTTTAAAGTGCTAGCCCTAATTTCTTCCACAGCGGAAAAAAATCGGTCCAGCGCCCATTTTCCCATTTTTGGGGGGAAACAGGCTAGCGAGAAAAAATAACCCAAAAGTTTTCTTGCGATAGTTTGCGTTTTGGCTTTTCTTCTTTTGCTTCACTTCTCGACAACCAACTCACTCTCGACCATTTCACTCGACAACAACCCCCTCAACAACATTCGAGATGGCACCGAAGACTCAGGCTAAGGGCAAAGGTAAATACCTGTCGACATGAAGAAATGAAGAAGGCAATTTGATTGCAGAGCGCTGGTCGCTTATGTGATTGAATCCCCTCCCCGCCTCTTCATCCTTCATTCCACTATCATTTTGAATTCGGACTCTGCCAAATGAAAGCTCTGCAATACGGTGCTCGTTCGACTACGGCATTTCTCTCGACTGTCTATTCGCTTCTGCCAATGGCCTCCTGTCCTCGATTCCCGACTTCGACTTTCTCTCTTATCCTCGTGTGACATCAGGGAGAGATGAGAAAGACGACACCGAAAGGATGAGATCAGGCTGTGTGGATACCGGAAGGTCATTGGCAAGGCAAAGAGAAGAAGGGATTGAGGATGGGAGCAGGGCAGGAGGGTAGGCGCGGAGGAGATTTGAGATGATGGTCGAAGCAAACAAGATCGAGTAGCGCCTCTTGTCGTCAACACTCTCGATTCTCTCTTTTCCTCCCACCACCACCACCCCTCCTGCTCTCCCCATTCACACTAAAAGGAAAAGACCAACAGCGACGACCCACAGCAGCAGCAGATTTTGCGAGTTCTTCTCATTAAAAGAGCGATTGCTGATTCTCGGCTTTTGTTATATAGCGTCCCAGAAGGCTACCGCCGCTGCTAAGGCTGCCCTCAAGGGTGTAAGTTTCAGCCCCCTCTAGATATCTACATGTCATGAACAGCACCCTGACTTGCCCCAGGCCTCCGCCCACAAGAAGCAGAAGGTCCGCTACACGACCAGCTTCCACCGCCCCAAGACTCTGCAGCTGTCGCGTGCTCCCAAGTACCCGCGCAAGTCCATCCCCCATGCCGTGCGCCTGGACGAGCACAAGGTCATTGTGCACCCCCTCAACACTGAGAGCGCCATGAAGAAGATTGAGGAGAACAACACCCTCGTCTTCATCGTCGACGTCAAGGCCAACAAGGCCCAGATCAAGCAGGCCCTCAAGAAGCTCTACGACATTGACACCGTCAAGATCAACACCCTGATCCGCCCCGACGGCACCAAGAAGGCCTACGCCCGCCTGACTGCCGATGTCGATGCCCTCGACATTGCCGCCACCAAGCTGGCCCTCGTCTAAGCATTGATTTGCTTTGAGAGGTCCTTGCTTGTTTTTTCGCGCTGGGAGTCAAAAATTGGGGATATGGATTGGGTAAAAAAGGATATCCGTCCCCAAAAAGGAAACAAAAAAGAATTCATATCTACATAAAAATCGAAAAATGTGGAAAACCTAAAAGCGCTTTTTCTGTCTTCTCTTTCATGAAAGTGACGTGGAGTTTCTTTGGGACAATTTTGCTTTTCATGACGGCCCGAAAGGAACGGAGCCAGGTTTATGACGGGATCATCCGGGAGACGCCATGGCTTCCTCTTTGTGGTAGAAATGAAATGCATGACGATTTCTTTTTAATTTTTCAGGAGTAACCTCTTTATTTTTTGGGAATACCATTTGTTATTTGTTGTTCATAACTCTGATTCGTCAAGTCTGATGTAAATGATTTGTGAACAAATTTGACAGTGTAATGATTTTTTCGTTCACTTCGTAACAAAAGTAAGACTGGACCAGACAGCTTTCCATTCCGTATCTTGTCATAGAGTTTGCCGAGGCAGATTTAGTCGAGTTGAAAATTTCTCTTTTTTATCATATTTTAAGGCGGGCTGATGGATATGTGATGCGATGCCCTACTTTTCTATTTTCTCCCCCGCTCAACAGACGTCCAATACTGTATGCCGTAAATTCCTAACCATGTCGTATATACTTTGTTTCGTTAATGCCAAACATGCTCCTTTTTGTTAAAGTCATGTCCGCATCGTGAGGCAATCGCTAAGCGTGCCTTGTGTTCCTCCGCTGGTCGTCGTCCTCAATCCGGTCCCCTTTCTCGGCGAACATTCTCCCCCCCAAGCTTACTGCTGCTGCATGTTGGACAGGAGCTTCGCCGTCAGGATGTTGAGGTCCAGGAACCGCTCGACGCAGTTGCTCATGCAGCTCTCCTCACCCTTCTCCAGCGTGTTGCTCTTGACGGGGCTCGTAACGCACTTCTTCCAGCAGAGCTCAGTGAGGTTATGGGTTTCTATCTTGTCAGTGGGCATTCGGGCGACAATACATATCCATAGGCCAGAAGGTCGGGAACGTACGGGCCTGCACGCGTGTACGCTGGGTCTGGTTGTTGACAAACTGGCGGAGCTCCTCCTTCTCCTTGTCGGAGAGGTTGTTGACGGCCGAGGCGTCAAAGGGTGAGCTCATGTTGACGGTGGTATGGTTGATTGAGTAGGTACTTGAGGTGAGGCGTACGTAAAGTCAATTTGTCCGTATCTGTCGCAAGGTAGGTCGTTTTAGGGGCGTTCACGATGCTGGCGATGCTCTTTGGGCTGGTAGCCGATCTTGGTGGGAAAAAATCGACGGGCTCTCCAGATTTCTTATCTTATCGGCACGGGACCACACCAATTATGACCTCAACACTTTGCGCCGCATTCTTCATCACCACACCCATTCAACCATCAATAATTGCAGATAGCAAAACACCACATTCGCTTTATTGCCGTCATTTGGATATTTAACTTTTATTGTACTAGACTTAAGTAAAAAAAAAACCCTTCTACAACTCCTCTATCACCGTGGTCTATACTATACGACGTGTGGGACGAAAAGAGATATGAAATCGTGTAAAGAGAGCAACAAATAAAAAAGAAGGAATAAAGACAATAAAAAATGCAGGCGCTATAAGACAAAACAACTGGCCCATGCAAACCCTATCTGTATGGTATCCAAAAATATATAGAGTTTATAGAACCAGACAGGCGATGGGTATGCGTAAAGCAAGTACATTTTGCCAAAGAACGCGGACGTAAAAACATTTAACGAAAGACGAAAATGCAGAGGACAGGCAAAAAGACAAAGGAAATATTAAGGCGAACAGCAGGGATCCCATCTAGATGTACCGCATCCGTCTCGCAAACACGAGTGAGGAAACACAGAAGAAGATCAGGACACCCAAAATGGTAAAGAAAGGGTGGAGGTTGTCAACGTAGCTTGCAGAGAATGGAACCTCGACGTTCATGCCAAAAAGACCAGTGACGACGTTCAGGGGAACGATGATCGAGGCAATGAATGTGATCTTGCTCAGCACACGGTTGGTGTTGGTGCCCTGCGAGATGCTATCAATGGAAAGCTGAGCGAGGTAGTTGCTGTGGGTGCGCGACAGCATCTTCTCGCAATGGCCCAGGTTGTTCATCATGGTCACAACGTGATCCTGAATGTCACCCAAGTACAGGCCGATGTCCATGCGTGGTGTCACCTTGTAGTTCTCGTTGCACCGCTTGGTGAACCCGCGAAGAACGTCCGCCTTGCCGCCCAGAAGGCGCATGAGACCCATGACGTTCCGCCGTGTGTTTCCAATCTTGCGTAGGAAGTGATGCATATCGTCTGTGCGAGCAATGAACACATCGTCCTCAAGTCTCTCCGTCTGCATCTCCGTATCGTGGATGACGGGAGCGAAAGAATCAACAATGTCGTCGATAAGAGCATAGCAGATCCAGTCGGAGCTCAGTGCAACGTAGTCCTTGAGGAGGGCAATGCGCGTTCTGACCTTGGAGGCGTGCGAGTTCGGCGCAAAGCTGAAGCTCAGTGTGCCCTCGCGGAACACAATCACGTACATGTGGAACGGCTCGTACTCGATATCGCCGTCCTCCTCCACAACAACGTTGAAGGACCGGAAGCAAGCAAAGTAGTAGGAGGGGAAAAGCTCGATCTTCTCCCGCGTCTCCTGCTGGGTGATATCTTCCACTGTCAAGGGGTGGACACCGAATGCGCGGCAGATGGCGCGCACTTCCTCTTCGGTGGGGCTGTTGAGGTTCAGCCACCAGACACCGTCTGTCTCACCCTTGGGGAAAGTGAACAGACCGCGGACATCCTCGTCTGGGAGCACGAGACCTGAAAAGTCCGCAGCATGGATCGTCGACTCCCATGCTGATGAAAAGAAGCTGAAGCGGTTGGGGTCAACCGGGTGGCCCCCATGAAGTGGCTTGGCGGGAACAGCAGGCTCGGCTTTCTCGTTCTCCTTGTCCTCATCAGCAATGGTTGCCGGCTTCTCCTCCTTGCCGCCCGAGAAATCGGTCGGGGACCCAATGAAGTCACCGTCCGCAGTGACCATGGGTGCCTGAGCAGCAGTCTCGTTGGACGAAACCTGGGGCCGCAGATCGGGGAAGACACGCTCGTTGGCACGGCGCTCTTCCTCGGCAATCTCGCGTTCCTCTCTCTCAATCCGCATGTACGTCTCGAGGTAGTCAAAGTCGATGTGCAGGTTGTCATCGCGGTGCTCATCAGCAACCGGGAAGCACACGTCTTCCTCGGCAGATTTGTTGGACGAAAGGCTGCTGGCGTCATCCATAAGAACCGTGTGAGGGCGGCTCCGAAGGCTGCGACGGCTGCTGATCGAAGCAGCCCGGTGGACACCACTGTGCGCATAACCCGTATGAGAATGAGTGTGGGCGTGACCATGGGCAGCAGAGGCCTCATGCTCACCCTCACGTTCCGGCTTGTTCTCCGTAAAGGAGAGGCCACGCTCACGGCGGCGCGCCTCAGCAAATGCCTTGACAGAGTTGGGAGGCGACGTGGAGCGACGGTCGTGCTCATCATCCTCAGCAATATCATCGTCCGAAACGGCCTCCTCGAAATCACGGACACGGACGCCAGCCTGGATCTGATCCATCTGGCTTCCGTACAGCGAGTCAAAGGTGCCACGGCGGGGACGACTGTTACGGTGGACGGTGGGCTGCCGGTTGCGGTGGTCGTCGAGCTCGGGGACGGGGGTGTCGTACCCGGTGTCGGAAACGTTCTCCTCGTGGTCAGACATTGTTGCGGCTGTTGCTGGTACGGCGGTTGATTGTTGTCGTAAAGCTAAAGCTGAGCCGGTTGACTGTTTTCTGAAACTCGATTCCTGACAAGAGATATTATCAGGCAGTGCTGCGACACTCTTCTTTCGGTTTGACGATTTTTCGGTTGGGACGGAGTCTGGTCGACGTTGCGCTTGGCTGGTGGACTCTGCTCTTCTTCTACTCCACAGTAGAGCGCTCAGATTCACTCGGGGGAAGCCATTCACAAGATGTGTACGGCGCCGGCGGACAGCGGCGTGCGGCTTTGGGCCGCAAAGAAAACGGGTAGTGTTGTTTGTCCCCTATCCTTCCTGGTCCGGCGAGTGCAATATGCAGCTACGCAGAGATAACAAGAACAGAAAACAAAAAAGCACGCTGAAAAAAAGAAAAGTTGGATAAGCAGTCTGTTGGTCGATGTGTCGATCGGGCAAGTTATGGAGGCTTCTTGTTCACTCCGCTATAGACCCAGAACTTGGGACCGAGGAGCGAACGGGAGAGGGTGAGGCGAAATGCGTTAGGTCCCGCCAACTTGACGACTGGTGGAATTTCGAGAGACGGGTGCGACTTTTCGTCGGGAGACGAGAACGAAGATGGCGCTGGGGGCGTCAGGAGATCGTGCGACTGGAGCAGATATGGATAGATGGCAGCAAAGGCCGTTGCGGTATTTGTCGACGGATCGAAGGAGGAAGCTGGTGGCAGTAAGGTAGCCAGGAGGGGTGGTTTGCGAGGTCAAGGGCCGCGAATAGCCTGTGCTAGAGGTTCAAAGACGACGGTCAAGGACGACTGTCGACTGTATCGTGGTTGGGGGATACGCAAGAGATGCGATCAAACGACGGAAAATAATGAGATAAAAGGAGGCAATCCAAGATTGAAGTGCGTCGATTGATAGCGTGTGAAGAAGCGTGGCTCACGTCAAAAGGACTTTGGAGAATCAAATGCGTGGCTGTCAGTAGTTAAAATGACAAAAAAGTGGAAAAGAAGTTGTTGGTTGTTCAAAAGTTCAGAAAAGAAGAAAGCAGAACAGAATTGTTGATATTTAGGGGTGGAGAGAAGAGGTCTGTTGTGAGGTCGAGAAAGTGGAAAGGTAGTGGGAATGGATGACCGCTATGAAAATTCTTGTTTTTCTCTTTTTCTGCGGGCAGGCGAAAAAATTTACTTGTGACGGTGGACGCTGGTGGGTGGCCAAAACAGTGCGGTCCAGATTTTGGGGGAGTAATTACGACATACAGGGCACCGCCTGTAGGGGGCAGGCCCCGCCAACATTCAGGATTCGATGCATTGGGGGCTAGACCTTTCCGATATTTCTTCTCTTTCCTTGACTGACCGACAGGTGCTGTAAAAATGATTTTACGGCAACAGGGTATCATCTAGCGTTGGCTACGACGTACGTTCCCCTCTTTCCGTTTCTTTGTCCACCTCCCATTCGGGGATCTGCCCCATCTCATGACTCTTTCCCTTGAAGCGGTCGAGTTTTATGGCGCATCTTAGGCCGCCGCAGGTCTAGCGCCCAGGCATCGTCCATCGTTCTTGCCCGTTTTTCTCTTTTTATCCCAGGGCACCATCGTGCCTGCCCGTTCAGCTCTTGCTCCTCCGCTCCAAGTTCTAAAGCACTCAAAAGGAGACTTACACAGCAACAAAAAGACGGGCTGAGGCTCGCACACCGCTAACTACCGATGATTGTGGGCTTGGCCAGAACTGAGGCGGCATTTAGTCAGATTAGGAACGTGTGCCAGAGGGGCGGCGTCCTATTCGCGAACTGTACGGCAAGCCACGGCCGGAGCCAGTTTCGACGTAAAAGGAT
This sequence comes from Sporothrix mexicana, assembly GCA_021396375.1. NCBI lineage: Eukaryota > Fungi > Ascomycota > Sordariomycetes > Ophiostomatales > Ophiostomataceae > Sporothrix > Sporothrix mexicana. The sequence continues at coordinate 616,343 of WNYC01000007.1, forward strand.
ATGTGCGACGCTGGCAAGCTGGGGGTTGTTGGGCATTTTTCTATTTGTTCGTATTCTGATATCGTCGGTCGTTGTTTCCCGCATCCTCTTTGTCTTGTTTTTTCTATCAATCGTTCCCTCTCATTTTTTTTCCCTTTCGTCTTTTCATCGTCTCATTTTTTCCTCTCTTCATCGGCACGACCACGGCCTTAGAAGGGCAGATGCAAACCAACTATCAATAAAAAAGGAAGAATACATGCACATGTTGAGAAAGGAGGAGCGGTGGACTCTGCGCCATTCCTGTCATTGATGCAAACCGCCCCAACACGGCATATAAAAAGTATGATGAGCCGTGTATGTTTTCCCCCAATCAACGTCGTCGTTGGAGGATCTCAGAACCATGCCCAGTTTCCCTATGTAACGCATCTGTATGGACAATCTCAAGTTTGTGTCTTGGTGTGCTACGGCATTCTTTGCATTTGCATACCGCACATCCGGAGTTCTGAGTCTTGGCATCAGCCGCACATTGGACAGTGTCTGAGAGGTCTGGGCCAGTTAAATAAGTGGGTCCCATAAAAGTACCAGTATGTACTGTAGCGTGTACATAGAAGGGGAAGTAACCCTGGAGGTACAGTCCTGAAGCCACGTTGGCGACTGGCTGTGAGTGGTCGCCAGGAGTGTCCCTAGGGGCTTGAGCTGTCGCAAGTTACTCTTGCACCAAGATGTACGAAGCTACGCCAACAACGACACACGACGACACGAAACACGACCACGACGAGCTAGCCGGCTTCTCGCTCCGATATCTTTGCAACATAGACATAAGAGCTTGATCTACGAAGCCTGCATATACCCCTCACGTCTTTTTTCACACACGACACCATGGCCGACCAGCTGCTGGACCAGATTCGGGACGTCGCCGAAGGGCAGATTGTACGTTGGACAAGCATCATGAAGCATGGCGAAGGCAGCAGGAGCTTTCATGGGCTGTTACATAGTTGAGAAGCATATGCTAACTTGGAAACAGGATTTTGAGGGCCAGAGACTTTGCGATACGCTGGCTACCGTCCTTCTTTGCGCTGTCGGTGTACGTTACCTACCTCCATCTCTCGACATATCTCCACTTCGTTTTCCTAACACATTCTCCCGTGCAGGCTATCACATTCATTGTCGGCTACGTCCTGCAGGATATCAAGCTCTCAGTGTACATCGCCCTCGGCGGCACCGCCCTGACCTTCCTTGCCATCATTCCGCCATGGCCCTTCTTCAACAAGCACCCCATCAAGTGGCTTCCCGTGGGCGGAGGCAACACTGCCCAGAACATCAGCATACCACAGACGATTGTTGTCAATGAAAAGGCGATTCGCTGATGTTGATATGCGGGCGCGAAGCACGAAAAGATGGTTGGCAGCACATTGTACTTTATCGTATTCATAGGTTCATTTACTCCATTTGTGGTGCGAAATGGTCTTTTTGATCAAAGGAAACTGAAAAAATACAACTATAACGAAAGTCATAACACTGCTTGTCGTTCGGCAGTTCGCCCTATCTGCATAGGGAACCTGGTGCCGATAATATCGTGGCCTCGTTTCGCCAGTTTGGTGAATCGTGCCTAGCTCGAGCCCAACGTGACATACACAGTGCAATGCACCAGGCTGTCTCGAAAATGCCAATAGCCTTTTGTCTCGTACCTCTCTCACACGGCACATGGCAAAAATTATACGCCCAAGCCTGTCGTCGGGGTTCGTCGTCGTGACCTGCAGCTGGTAGTGTCGTATATTGACTGGCGAGCCCCTGAATCATCGTGCTCGCATGCTTCGCTTAACGACCGTACTTTTGGAACTCCCAATCTCTGTTATCGAGAGGGCACACTTGGCGTGCCTTGAGCCAGCGGGAAATGCAGTGGAAGTGGAACGCATGCTATCAGGGATGTTAGCAAGTGCCTGGCCGGAACAGTTCTCAAAGGGTAGGAAGGAGGCACTTACATTGCAGATACCCCATGCGACGGTACACTCCTCACTCGTAGCAGAGGACTGGTTCGCCTGACACTCAATGCCTGTTCCAGGGGGGAAAAGTTGCAATTAGTAGACTGTCGTAGCCGTGGGGTTCGTAGAAACTGGGGGTATATGATGCTTACACAAATCCATTATGTGATTTCTGCAAATGGCGCAGTTGTCGACAACAATATCCCAGGCCCAGAGGGCTACAGCGTTCCACTGTATCAAAGAAGACAAAAGTCAGCATATGCGTTGCCATTTTTGAGATTGTTGTCAAGACACAAACGCCCAACGGGCAGCTCAGCTTCGCATACCTTCTTCACCTCGAAGCGCTTCTTATCGTCGAGGGCCTTGCCACCCTCGCCGGCGGTCTTCTTCTTCGCAACGGCACCTGATGGCGGTGCGTCCGCCATATCAACGTCGGCCATTTTGTGTGTAGAGATAAATGTGATGTTTGTTGGAGACACTCGATGTCGGACCTATTCCAGTCTCGAAAGTCAGCAATGTACGATCCACAAGCTTTATAATATCGGGGGCAAGAAGACTAGAAGGCGAGGACGGTTCTCTTGTGATGGGTGGGCCTCGCATGCTCGGTGTTCACACAGAGGACGGCATTCCAAAGCTTCCGGAATGCTTTGCCCTGACGATCGCTGGGTTGCTGCCTCGCACTCCATCTCTTGGCTCTGGCTCTTCGCGTGTGGACTTACCGGCGTCAAGGAGCTACCGCCGTGGTGGGCACCGGAGGTGTGTTTCTCGGGTCAAAACAAATAGAAGTATATAGATAGTGATGCGGTGAAGCTTATCGAAAGCAAAAAAGGAGGCGTGGAGGTTGACGTTGTTTGCAGTGGTGAGGTGACTGAATCGTGAGGTGGATGGATCGTGTGTTGACAAGGCCGACAAGCATTCATTCAAGGCAGGCAAGGCCAGCCCCGCAGGCGTGCTATCGATTTGCCGCCTTAGGTAAATGGAGGCGGTCTAGCTTCTCCAGGCGGTGGGGGCTTTGTCAGGCTGGCAGGCACGCAAAATCGTTGCTGTGTTCAGGGCCTCGTCACAGGCACCCATCAAGGTTGTGAAAGGCCCTGGCACCTTGTTAGGCGGTTAGGCGGCCGTTTGCTAGGGACTACGTCGTAAGTTTCTGATATTGCGTTCACCCTTTGTTCCTTCTGTTTCTGATGGGAGGCCGCTATTGGCCAGCCAGTTCAGCCCAACCACAACTGCACGTTCTTGCCTCCTTGTGCCTTCCCGACGAGTGCCTTCTGGCACGCTTTGATAACAGCGCTGAAAACTGACAAATTGCGCCCTCAGCGCATGAGCGTGCCCCGCCACTGCGCTTTTGTGACTCCACGGCAACACACAAATTCCGCGCCTTCCAATCCGCCTTGTAGCGCATTGGAGTGTCATTCCGTCGACTCTGACAAGCGCCACGAGCTCTCTCCCAGCCGCCTCCCCCTCCTCCGTTTGCTCTTTCCGCCCTTTGCACGGCTGATCTGACGATTCATATTTCCTCCTTCGACACGCACAACTTCCATTCTACTCTTATTCTCCTCTCAACCCACAACAGGCCCTCTTCACGACCACGCCACCGGCCTTTCTCTCTCTTCCGCCCTCTCTCCCTTCCCTCGTCAGTGACGACAATCACAGTGAGTTTTTTGGCACCGGCTTCCACATGTCAAGAAGCGTCAGAACGCGGAACTGATCATACGGTTGATAAGAAACAGCTTTACCCTCACACTTCCTCTTCCTGATTACAATCAGCTTTCCACCTCTCACGACAACGACTCGCCTTATCTACCCTACCTCAGCGCGCGCCGAGCTAGCCCCACGCGGTCATTTGACGTCCTCGGCATTTCTCCTCTCTGCCGGCGGCCCGACGAAAGCAATCGCTCAGACTTGACTGAACGCGATCTTCTTCAACCTTTTCCTACAGACTCTATGCCACGAGGCAGCCAATCATTATTAACAGCACCACAACTGCCCGACAGTGGCCGGCTAGATTACTCTTATTTCGGCCATTCATAAACCATCATCTTTAACTCTACCACACCTCCCAAACACCCACATACATATAGCTTGCCTCCCATGGCCGACCCACCATCTACGCAGGTGAAGCAGACCCCAAATCGCCGCAAGGCTGGTGGTAATGGCGGCCGCCGGCCCAATCGCAAGAACTATGCGTCCGAAAACGACGTGGCAAAGGCGGACCCTAGTTTCCAGCCAGACTTTGCACCTCGGAGCAACAATAGAAGGAAAAACGGCAACAACGGCAACAATGGCGGTGGTGACGGCCCGACAACGCCGCAGAAGTCACAGAAGAATGTTACTGCTTCTAAATCCCAGGCACCTGCTACACAACCGGCATCTGGCAAGGGTGGTAACCGCAACAACAGGAACCAGTCGAACAATAACCCGACCTCTCCTCCCGCTAAGGCCGGCCGACGCACCCCTCCTCAGACTGCCGGTCCGAAAACTGCAGGGGCCATGGCCACTGTTCCAGCTTTTGCCGGCGCAACATTCCATGCCTCGCCCGCTCCATCGTCATTACCGCTGCCCAGCTTTTTCACCAAGCCCAACTCGCCAGGAACGCCGAGTGCTCGCCCTGCAAGTGGCCTGAGTCAACAGCCATCTCCGCCCGCATCGGATACCGAACTGCCTTCTGCTACTGCCACGACAGGAAAGGACGGCCCGCTTGCTTCAAGCGGACGGAACCCTCTTTTCCCTGCCGCCGGTGCTAGGATCCCACCACCTCGGGACGAGTCTCCTCTGGACCTTATTTTCCGGGCTGACCGGGCAGAGAAGGAGCGAAACCGGCGCGCGAGCTCAGCCAACATCTACGGAGCCCCCGTAGGCCCATTTTCACCGCCTCTCCAATCGCAGGGAATCGCCGACAACGCCAACAGCAATACTTTCCCCCGTGACTTTGCTCAGCAACAGCAGCAACAGCAGTCAACACGCCGGCCCGGTCCGACTCTGCGTACATCCTCTTCGGGTATATCGGCTGCCGAACTCGACGGAACTCCTGGTCAGCCGATTCTACCTTCGTTTGCGACGCCATTCAACGACCGAATCCGTGCGGCTCGCCCTTCCGAGGGCAAGGCACCGTCTAACATGGGTCCATCTGGATTCCGAGACCTTGCAGCTGGAACTGCACCGCCCCCTCCGTTCTACGGTGATCGGAACTACCAGCAGCCACCTTCAGCTGCTGCTGACGATCGCAGCGAGGCTCTCAAGAAATATTTGTTTAAATCAGTTGCCGCACCAGCTCAGCCACCCGCGCAGTCCACTTCATCAGCGCCGACAACCCCCTCTCGTTACCCCGGCCCTCAGGGTGGTACTCCGCAACATATGTATGGTGGGTCGCCATATCAGAACGCATATGCTGCATCTCCTGCATCGGGCACGCATAATCACAATGGCTACCCAAGTGGACACTACCAAGCGGCCCCGAACCGGCCAAATGGCAACACCAATGGTGATTCTGCCAATTTTTCGGCCATGGAGCAAAGCCTTCGCCAAATCCTTAAGCTGGATTCGTCCTCTGGCAACGGCGCTCCATCGCCAGGCGTTTACCGCCAAGCTTAGCGATCGGATCTCATCACCTCCGACTCGCTTAAGAGCAAAAGATCAAGCTGCAAGGTGGACACAGCCCTCAAGTTTAGGGCATTGTCGACCTAGCTTTGGTCTCCTCTAGCAGCACATATATTTAACGCTGCGGCTAGTTGGTTATGAGGTTCTTCATCTGGTAGTTTTATCTCTACCAGGGTTGCTATTTTCCCGTTTTATGCGCCTCATTTATTGCGTCTGCATTTTTATCCCATCCTTGCGAGGGCAGGTCGTTTATTGCATTTGGGCGGAAACAGGGATTTCTCTCGACGATTGCCAATTTTACATTGCGAGCGGCGTCTGCTTTTCTTTTGTTGCCGGTCAATCGGGATGCGTTTCCTGTTTTTGTTTTACAATTTCCTTCGGCGTCTTGTTTTGAATTTTGCTTCGTTATTTGCCGTCATTTTTTTCTCATACTGCGTTGCTTTTCTCCTCTTGTTGTCTTATTTCGATGCTTTCTATCATACTCTCCCTTCCCACTCTTTACTGTTTTGTTTTATTAGCCCCATGATATCCCCTTTGTCCGTTACTCTACCTCCTGCCAACCTTGATGTTTCTTTGGCATCATGGTGGCAGGCATATGATCAAACGGGGACTGATGAAGGAAAGACGATACGGATTCATCGTCCGTCTTGTTCTGTCCTCCCCACAAGCATGCATCTTCTAGCACGCTCTACCTACACATTTCATTTGTCACGACACCTCCTTTCGTTTCTATTTCTCATCCTTATTTCTTCATTATTGCTTGTTATAATTTAGTTAAGCCGGTTTGGAGCACGGGTGGAGATGCATTGCTGGTAAGGTTCTGGGCCTCTATTTCATGAGTTTTTATTGTTCAGTGGAACGGGGGTGTGGGAATGGATTCTGGGACGGGGTTTGGAATGCTTTGACGAATCGTGGCCACGGATGGCACCTGATACCCAGGGGCGGCATCGATTTGGAGTTTGTCGGGTCTTCTTTCTGCCCTTATCATTTTTGAAGGGTGCAATGATTTTGCCTTTAGCGGACTCGTGTCACCTTTGCGGTGCTTGATACCATCAAAAGCGACATGGAGCGACGTTCAGTTTTCTGCCTTGTCTCTCCACCGACACTCAGCACAGAGCCTGTCTTCCATGGCTGGGTCATCACACTTTGGCACATTTGTGCACCAATATCGTCTCTTTTTTCGACCAGACTTCATCATCGTGTGCTGTGCACACCGACAACAAAATTAGCGACGGTCTTTACCAACTGATGGGAACAACAATTCCCGCTCTTAGCTCCCTGCAGGAGCAAAGAGACAAGAATAGCGAGAATGGAGGAGAAGGGCTTCACATCAAAGCCCTGCTGGGAGGGTGGTGGGGGTTGTGAGACTATGGCTGATACAAGGCTGCAGTACCTCTACCTCGCCAAACACAGAGGGAAAAAACACTTTGAAAAGCACAAAAAATCATAAAATAGCTAGAAAAAAACACTGGGTGGTGGATGATTGAGGGGCTTGCTGACACTGAGGTGTCCACACAGGCTCTAGAGGATAATGCCAATCGTTTATAGCCATATCAAAATACATCGAAAATCACCCATCTACAAGCAGTGCTTTGTGACATATCCAACGGCTAATAAACTGCTTATTGCGAGAAAACTCGGCATCGATTTCGAGAAGTAAATAAATGTGACGATAGATGATGTAAGGAGTACATGGTGACTAATATGCACGTGACCCTCCTGGCCATTCGTGAATATGCACGGTGTTGAACATCCTCAAACTTCATTTCCATACACAATTCCCCAAACCCAGTATTGCCACCATCAAATCCATATTTTCGAGTCGGTGCGTATTGAAGACTCTGAGACTCGGATCGTTTATCAAGTGAGCAGGGCTTCTTGACATTTCGAAAGGACACTAACAAGACGCGTTCTTAGAGCCAGCTTTATGTCACGCTCTTCTCGCCTTGTACGTCATCTTCAAGCCCGTCTTCTCCCATCAAAAGCCATCTATGTCGTGTAAAAACAAAGCTAAAATTCAATTACTTACCAAATCTTGGGACCACAGCTCGTCTTTGCAACTGCTAGAGCGTCACCTGCCCAGCCATTGTGCCCGAGATACCCCTTCATAGGGACTCGCTCATGCACATATCATCAGGTTTACAACCATAAAACAGCCCTGCCCATCTTGCCATCCACACCTCTGCCCTCTTACCCCCATATCAACATGGACGAGCTGTCTTTACGCCAGCTTAATGGGGACGAAGATGAGGATGAAGCCCTGAGACGCGCCTTGGCCCTTTCAATGGGCGAGACAGATGGAACAGCTGAAACCGCAGGTAAGATGACCATGAATTGTATCTGATGGGTTGCGACGGGACAATATAAACACGCGTGCTCAAACACGGATTCTGGCTAACATTCTTCACCATTAAAAGCAGTTGACGTTGACACTGCGCCAAACGCCAAGTCACGTAGTCACGTGAGGTCATTATCAGATGCCACGACTGCGTCGGAGGCGTCGACAGCGTCGACAGCATCAGCCGCGTCGGCTGCGTCAGAAAAGCCGCCGTCGCCCAAGCCGGTCAGAAAAGGGGCGTCGTCTAACGGAATGTCGCAGCCTGCCACAAAAAATACACCGACTACATTAGATGCAGTGCCTGCTGCTGTCACGCCTTCAGCACCACCGGCACACACATCCACCATGTCACTACTCGGCCTAGACCGCAAGGCCATGGAGGCAGAGCGCCTTGCCCGCCGGCAAAAGGCTCTGGAGGCTCAGCAAAAGGCCCAAGGCATCACCATAATAGACGAAGGTGCGCCAGAATCCAATGTTGATCTGGCCCAGTCGTGGAAACTGCAGCCGTCACCAGCCAAAAAGAGGAAAGCGGAGGACGATGTCATTGTCATTGATGATGATGACGTCGTCGAGGTACTAGAAGATGTAAAGGGAAAGGGCATGGACAGCGGAACGAAAACAGCACAACGGCTCGACACACATGCTGCAAGACGGCGCAAGCTTGGCACTGAGTCCAATAGCAAAGGAAGCCCGTCGTCTACAACAGCCCAGGGTTTAACTGGCACAAAGCAAAATCTTCCTTACGCAAAGGGTGTTGTGAAGAAGACTTGGGTGCGTGGCCAGTCGAGGAAGGGCGACGATATAACACTCGACGAGATCTGGCAAAAGGACACGCTGGAGCTTGCCGTGCTCAGCTCCTTCCAGTGGGATGAGGACTGGATGTTGGCAAAGCTGGACATGCCTCGGACGCGTATCATGCTGATTGCATTTGCAGTCGACGAGCAGCAGGTGTGTTGACCCCACGGGTACATACTGATCTTGACCTAGCGCTAACACCCTTACAGAAAGAGGACATGAAAGTGAACTCGCAAGGCAGCAACATACGGTTCTGCTTCCCGCCCATGCAAGTGATGGGTCACATGCATTCGAAGCTGCAGCTGCTCAAGTTTCCAGGGCACCTTCGCATCGTTGTACCGACTGGAAACCTCGTTCCCTACGACTGGGGAGAGACGGGGCGTCTGGAGAATGTGAGTGTTTATTGCCGTCACCATCTTGAATTTCACTTTTCTAACAGCATCTCAGATGGTCTTTCTTATCGATCTTCCAAAACTGCCAAAAGGTACTTTGCCGCCAGAAGGCTCACAAACGCCCTTTCTGGAAGATTTGGCATACTTTCTCACTGCCCAAGGCGTCGATGCACCAATGGTCAACAGTCTACGCAACTACGACTTCTCACAGACAGCACCATATGCCTTTGTACACTCCATGTGCGTTTTCACCATAATCTTCAATTATACCTACTTCTTATTAACGAACAATAGGGCCGGTTCTCATATGGACGAGGCATGGAAACGCACAGGGTACAGCGGATTGGGCCGGGCAGTCAAAGCCTTGGGCTGGTCAACGAGCAGTCCTATCCAGGCCGACTACATTGTCAGTCTCGTCTTCTGCTTTTCGAACTAGCCCTTGTTTGTTTTACTAACTTTTATGTAACAGACTGCTTCTGTTGGATCCGTTTCGGACGACTTGATCAACGCTTTGTACAATGCATGCCAGGGTAAGAGGACAACTACGTCACTTAAGCAAAAATAAAATAAATACTAACAGTACTTCTTACAGGCGATTCCGGCATGAAGGAGCTCGAAGCAAGATCCAGCAAGCCTCGTGGTGCAAAGGGAAAGAATGCTATTTCATTTTCGGCTCCAAATCAGAATAGCCCCAAGAACCGTCTACGGATGTACTTTCCATCGGAAGAGACAGTCGATAACAGTATTGGAGGCAGAAACGTAGGTTCCTGCATACCTCTCACTCATATATTCGCTACACCTATTTGCTAATTATTTACAGGGCGCTGGCACGATCTGTTTCCAGAGAAAATGGTGGGATGCCACCACCTTCCCTCACACAATTCTTCGTGACGTTCAAAGTGTACGCAACGGCGTACTGCTGCATACAAAACTGCTTCTGGTCCGCACAGGAAGCAGCACGCAAGGAGAAGGTTATGACCAGCCTGTCCGTCCTCCTGGATGGGCCTACGTCGGCAGTGCAAACATGTCGGAGAGTGCATGGTAAGTGGCGGAGTTTCTGGTGGACTCAGCTTTTCTTTGCAACATAGACTAACGTTGAGTAGGGGCCGCATGGTCAAGGACAGAGCTACCGGAAAGACAAAGATGACCTGTCGCAACTGGGAATGCGGAGTCTTGGTGCCTGCGTCAGTGGAGGGCGGCGTCAGTCCGCCCTCCATGGGAGAAGACGAAAAGATGTTTAACATCTTCCGCAATACAATTCCCATACCCATTGAGGCACCCGGAACTAAATATACTGATGACTCGGGCGAAAAGAAGAAGCCTTGGTTCTTCATGGAAGCGTAGAAGGTTTAGAAGGTTGCCCCGCGACTCAGGAACACGGCCCAGCGGCGCAGGTCGTTTTCTTCCCAACAATATAATAGGGTCATTTCACATTTTGCATCGTATCTTTTGACACTCTCATTGTGAGCAAAGCCAAGTAATGTAGGCGTTACTTCCAGATTAGGAAATATGTTATTGTACGGAAGGGCCCAGCCAGCCAATTAGAGCCACGGCCTTTTGCCTCCTCCTCTCTTCTCACTATATGCTACAGTCGCAGTCGACCTTTACACAGCTTGTATTTTGCCCGAGCTCGGAGGAAAGTAGGAAGCAATAGAGTGTTTATAGGAGTTTACTCAACAGTCGTCAGTCGTCAGTATGACTTCAGTGATTGGGCTACTAATAACTCGTTGAATGAGACCGAAACACAGTCATGTGGGCTTCCCTTTTTGCGTGATTATTATTCGAAACCAATTTCACTAACACATTTCAAAAAGAAAAAACCGTTTACAGTATTTCTTTTTTCGCCTTGAAGTTATTTCTTCATTTTTTTGTTGTTATCGAGCAGGTGCAGTTGGCTTGCAACTTGGTTTTCAATGTCTATCACGTGACTCTACCAGCCAAACCTTACGCCATCGGCCACTGGAGAAAAAATCGCATCGTCGCTGAGCCGTTATCTTATCACTACTTTCCTCACTGAAAGACTGCAAAACAACATTGCGCACCAACGACAAAAGGCCAAGATTCAATTCCGAATCTCGAGATAGTCAAAGTCTGCAACCTTTGCGTCTTTTCTTCGGCCTCGACCCAATTTAATTCGATACATGAAGACGGCACGACAAACCCTGCCTTTACGGCAGGGCCTTTCCAGCTTCTGCTTGTCCCACCCCAACACATCAAACTTGACTCCATTGCGACACCGGAGATGGACACCACGCACAGGGTCAGCGTTGAGGGTACAACGGCGCGGGTTTGCCGACGTGGCTTCCGGCTCACGGCCTCCTTTTGACGTGGTGGTCGTCGGTGGCGGCCATGCCGGCGCAGAGGCGTGTGCTGCGGCAGCTCGGTCTGGAGCGCGGACGGCACTGATCACGCCGAAGATGGACAACCTGGGCGTGTGCTCGTGCAACCCGAGCTTTGGCGGCATCGGCAAGGGAACCATTTTAAGGGAGATTGACGCGATGGATGGCCTGTCAGGTCGGATTATCGATCGGGCGGGTGTGCAGTTCCGGGTGTTGAACCGACGCAAGGGCCCGGCCGTGTGGGGTCCACGAGCACAGATTGACCGTGCGCTGTACAAGGAGTACATGCGTGCCGAGCTTGAGTCGTACCCAAACCTGTCGATTGTGGAGGGCAGCGTATCGGACATTGTGGTTGCGCCAACAGAGGCAAATTCTGCATCAACGGACGGCAACGGCAGCACACCTGCCGGAAGCCGGATTACAGGCGTGCGCCTCGAGTCTGGCGAAGTTCTGCCGACGAGCCAAGTCGTTATTACAACAGGCACGTTCTTGGGCGGTGAGATCCATATTGGCCTCGAGGCATATCCTGCGGGCCGTATGGGCGAGGCAGCCACATTTGGCCTCAGCAAATCGCTGCGCGAGGCCGGGTTCCAGCTGGGCCGCCTCAAGACGGGAACGCCGCCACGACTCGACCGCAAGACCATTGATTTTGGCATTCTGGAAGAACAGCCTGGCGACGAGCCCCCCGTACCGTTTAGTTATTTGAATGACCGGGTCAATGTCGACGGCAACCAGCTTTTGTGCCATGCGACATACACCAACGCGGCCACCCACGACGTCGTGCGCGCCAACCTCGAAAAGACGATTCATATTCGCGAGACCGTCAAGGGCCCGCGCTACTGCCCGTCTCTTGAGTCCAAGATTATCCGCTTTGGCCACAAAGAGAGGCACATTGTGTGGCTCGAGCCCGAGGGCTTTGACAACGATGTCATCTACCCAAACGGACTGTCCATGACAGTGCCTGCCGACGCACAGATCGAGCTGCTGCGCACGATCCGCGGCCTCGAGAACGTCACCATGCTGCAGCCCGGCTATGGTGTCGAGTACGACTATGTGGACCCGCGCAGCTTGAAAGCGACGCTCGAGACAAAGGCCATCGGCGGTCTGTACCTGGCCGGCCAAATCAATGGCACGACAGGCTACGAAGAGGCCGCCGGTCAGGGTATTCTGGCAGGTATCAATGCTGGTCGGGCTGCCCAAGGTCTGCCGGGCGTCCGTCTGTCACGCGCCGACGGCTATATCGGCATCATGATTGACGACCTTATTACGAAGGGCGTCTCCGAACCGTACCGTGTCTTTACCTCGCGGTCCGAGTTCCGCATGAGCTCTCGCTTCGACAATGCCGACGAGCGCCTAACGGCCAAAGCCAGGGAGTGGGGCGTTGTCGGCGACCGTCGCTGGGACCGGTTTGTGGCCGACCGCGACCAGACTGCCGAACTAACCGATATGCTGCGCAGCCTCGTCATGAGCGCGCCCGCGTGGCAGCGTCTTGGTTTCAACGTGCGCGAAGACACCAAGAAGCGCAACGGCCTCGACATGATGCGTGTCACGGGCGTTGCGGGTGTTGAAGATCTGATTGCCCGCGGCGCTCTGCCGAATGGCGACGCCGTGATCAACAACTTTGCGCCGCATATTCGCCGCCGCGTTTCAATCCATGCACAATACGCACCCTACGAGGCTGTCCAGATGGCCGAGCGGGCGCGCTTCGAGCGCGACGAGGCGCTGCAGCTTCCGACGGACCTGGACTATGAGCAGGTGTATGGCCTTAGCATTGTTGAGAAGGCGACGCTGGCAGCAACAAAGCCTGAGACCCTAGCCCAGGCTCGCCGCTTAGAAGGCATGACGCCCGCTGGGTGTGTCAGGCTGCTTCGGTACGTGAATCGCGTGCAGGGCCACGTTAACCGTGAGTTGGAGGAAGGTGCTACCGTTGCTGTGCCGGCAGATGGCGACATGGCGACCGTCGATGCTGAAGCACGTGCGGCCGATCTGTAGAGAGATAACGGAATAGACGACACAAATTGTACGATATACAACGACGACATGGGCATTTACATGAAGCAAAAAGCATTTGGGTTTTGGTGTCGGTTGGCATTTTGATATACTCCTTTTTATATACTCATTCATGATATGCACTTTTTTCGCATTATACTTTTTTATGTTCCAATGACAATGATGAAGCTATGATACAGACATACACTATGCAAATACACAAAATGCAGGATTAAATGACGCCCCTGCTCCTTTTCCGCGTTTCCTTTTGCTGACCACTCCATGCTTCTAATTCACACACCGTCCGACATGCTCATGGCTTCTTGGCCTTTTGCGTCAGGATCTTGACGGCGTCCTTGCTGTACACATAGCTCGCGCCGCTCCATACTGTCGTCACCGCGACAATGTACTGCAGCACGGTGAGGGCAGGGCCCAGGTCGTACGGCCCGCCCAAGATGGTGGCAGTCACGCCCGTGCTCGCCGCCAAAACAGGCGCCGCCGTCGTCACGCCCATCAATGCCAGCTGCAAGAACGTGTTGTACTTGCTGATCGTCGTTGGGCGCACCTCGGCCGACGGCAGCGAGAAGTCCCAGTACCGCGAAAACGTCTTTGGCGGCGGGAGGGAGACCCAGCGGTAGTAGATGGCGGCCACGCCCAACCCGGCATCTCTGCCAAGAATGAGAACGGCCAGCCACATGGGCAGCCCGCCCTGGGCGGCGAGGCTGACGGCCAGCACCGTCATCAGCACCTTGTCGGCCATGGGGTCAATGACGCTGCCGACGACGGTGTGCAAGTTCCAATGGCGGGCGATCCAGCCGTCCAGGACGTCAGTGACGGCGGCGGCAGCCAACAGCGACAAGGCCCAGCCGGGCTGGTCGGCGACAATCAGGTAACCGATAAATGGTGCGGTAATAAGGCGGGCAGCCGTCAGAAAGTTGGGGACGGTGTAAATGTTTTCGTGTTTGGTGGTTGTCGTCGGCGGGAGAGTGGGTGCAGCAGTGGTGGTCTCGGTGGGTGATGCTGAGGAGGAGGAGGAGGGAGAGGAGGAGGAGGATGAGGACGAAGAAGAACTCTTATTAGAGGTAAGGCGCACGTGCTGATGTTGCCGTAATGCGCCCGACAAGAGGCCGGGAAGGAGCATCCGGCGGGCGGAAGCATGCGCACGTGACAGTACCGTTCCTGCCGACGACAGTGATGGGGCGGTGGACAATGGCCTTAACTGGCCCATCGCCTGTGTCTGTGGTTGTGACTGGGGCCATACGGTGGCCAGTGTAAACGGCGACAGCGACGATGCCGGAGCCGACGACGGCGCAAAGACAGCAGCCGCCCTCCGGCCGCCCCGGCCGCAGCCCGTCGTGAGTCTGAGCATTGTTGAAACGGAAGGAAATCAAAGGAGTTGGCGACGACAAGACTGCAACGAGCCCAACGGGCGGCGGCTTCAATTGACTGGCTTTATGCCCGGCGGGGTTTGTCGCGGTCGTGTGGCCGTGGCCGGTCCAGAACGTAAGACAGTTGTCCCGAAAACACGAATGACGCAAAAGACTGGCGAGAAAAGAATTATGAAAATTCGAGGCCCCAACCGTGAGAAAATTCTAGCGCTGTTCACTGGCTGGCAGGTGGCAAGAGGGGAAAGGCTACCGCCAAGTGTCTGGGGCTAGCGCACACGGGTAGCCGTAAGTGGGCCTAACGCAGCCTTGTAAACAGTGGCAGCACTACGGAGTACGACGTAATGGTGTATGCATAACGGCATCAACAAACGTATGGAAAACCAAGACGAGCAAGATATTCATTGATCGTTCTTAATAAAATTTGAAAGATGTGTAAAAAGGCTATAGACGCAATTCGAGCATGCAGAAGAATGGACTAAAAGTAACAAAACGGATAACGCCATCCCAGGAAGACAGCTCCTCCAAGAGAAGGATATTTATCACCCCAATTCCATGTAATAATTCAGTATTCGTCAGAGATTACCTCCGGCCAATTTCCTTGCGCAAACGCCCTGCTGCTGTCGTCGGTGGCGGCTCGGGCCATGACGACACCGCATCGTCAACCTCCTCCCAGAAGCTTTCGGCGTTATGGATCGTTGTGCCACCCAGGACAATGCGCACTCCCGGCGTTGACTGGTTGAGAGTAGCCACCGTCTTGGCCTCTTCGTACGTAGCGCCGCCCACCATGAAAACAATAATGTCTTGGGGCTTGTCGCGCGTTGTCCCGTCGACAAAGGGGTACTGCTGTTCGCGGAGGCGGCCTTTGATAAGGTTTTGGAGCGTCGTCTCGAGCAACGGAGTGTGCATCGTGTAGACATTGTCGACGCCCTTGAGACCCCTCAAGGCCTTGGCGCCGCCGGCAAAAATGCCCGAGGACTCGAAAATGTCGGCAATGCCGCCTGCGCCTGCAGCGCCGGCGGCGCCGGGGGTCTGGAGGGAGTGCTGGAAGGCCAGCAGCTTGGCGACGAGGTCGGCCTTGCGCTGGGGCACGTTGCCGGCGGCCGTCAACAAATCGACGAGCATAGCGACGTTTGTCTGGCCCTGCTTCTCGTAGCGAAGAGCGTAGAGGGCAACCAGGCCGACCTTGGCGTCAGCCGACACGGACGGTTTTTGGATGAGGTTCTGGACCGTCTTCAGGTCGGCCGCGTGGTTGTCGTTGCATGCCAAGCTCTGCTCGCACTCGCTGACCTCCAACAAGTCTTCCTGGCCGACGAGGCGGCTCAGCTCCGAGATGAGGTGAACGTGTTTGCTCACGTTGCCCGACAGCTTGCGGAACTCGGGGTATTCCTCGACAAAGCGCTTCATGTCGGCAATGGACTCGAGGTTTTCGTTGTTCTTGTGCTTGGATTGGAACTGCTCGACGTACTCCTTGACGTTGATGCCCAGGTCGCCAAAGTTGAGGTACATGTTCTTCTTGAAGAAGGGGTCCTGGTCCGACGAGAGCACTATCTCGCGGAGTTCAGGCGGGGTTTGGGAGGAGGAGGGGCCCGCGGCACCGGTTCTCGAGTCGCCATGGGCCTGCAGGTCGACACGCCCGTTGCGGATGCCAAACAGCTGGTGCACCATGGCCTGGTACGTCCATTGTGTGAGGAGAGGCGTCACAGCGTCCTCGCGCCGGTCTAAGATCAGCAGGATGGGCGGCGTGTCGACGGCCCGGAAATCAAACAGCGACTGTTCCTCCTGCGTGACGCGATATTTCACTTCGGTCGCCAGCTTCTTGGCCAGCAGACTGCTCTTTGTGTACCGGATCAGCGGCTTCTTCTTAAGGGCCAGCAGCGCCGCCAGCACGCCCTCCGTCGACCGCTGCAGCGCATCGGGGTTCCACGAGTCCGACGTCGGGCCCCATACGTGTGTAATCGGGCTGCTCGTCGATGTGCGCCCCAGGTCCAGCGAAAACAGGTCGGGGTTGATCACCACAAAATCGGCAAAGTACTCCTGCACGCGCTTGACCACCTCGTGGTCATCGGCCTCGGCAAGCCGCTCCAGAGACGACTTCTTAGCGACGTTGCTGAAAAACAGGTTGTACTCGCCGTACTTGGGGTCGCGCAGCTCTTCGACCAGCAGCTGGATCGACTCGGCCGAGGGGCGCACAAAACAGTAGCATCGCAGGTGCCGCATCTTTTCGCGGTTGGCGTTGTCGAGCCGGTCAATCAGGTACACCTCGTGGTTCAGGAGTGTCGACTGTGTGGCGGCCGTCGACACAATGGGCACGGTCTCGCGGTCGAGCAGCAAGATCTTCATCTTGGCCGAGATGGTCGCCGAAGCAGCCGCCGACGTCCCCGCGCCAGCAGCATCGCCGGCCGTCACCATCCTACTGACATAGCCGGACACGGCCTGCACGACATCCATCGTAGGGTGTGGAGAAGTTCGAAACCTAGGTAGGGCCAATAGCTAGAAGGAAGGGGGGTCGGATAGGAGAAGTCGGATCCGGATGGATCGGGGGTTCGTTGATTGCTGTCGCAGCTCAGCAACTCGGCCGGAGTAGGCTACCACCGCTGTGGAGCGAAGTAATGGTTACGAATTCGAGGAAAACTTCGACGATATTAGGTAGCCCTGGGCGTGAAAAGTAGGTTTCGAATTGGGAGAGTGGGATGTCGTGGGATTTGAAGGTAAATGCTAGCAAAGAACGAGATGCAGTGCGACGATGCTGCAAATGGAATCTGTCACTGAACTGGCACCTGTGACGTTCTGCCAGCCTGCGTCAGCTGGAACAGCTTAGCTTTGGAAAGCGGTACAAACATTCACTAGTAAATTACGTGTGTGTCTTTGTACCCCGATAAGATAAGCCCCCAAACATGCGCTAGAACATCGGACAAAGACACTGCTGGCTTTTGCAACTACTTTTTGCTCCACCGCGCAAACAATGACAGCCGAACAAACACAAGCATCCAGCTCCGGCTCCATCTCCAGCTCTAGCCTCCATGACACACTCACCATAGCGAACACCGTCGGCAACCCGACTGCCCCCATTACATCTGGTGTCCTCATATTGCCTCTGAGTCCCGCCAGCACTCCTCGAGCGGCCATGGTCAAGGACGTCTGCCCGCCCCAGGCGGAGCCAGCGTGCGTCTTCTTCCTCTCCCTCGCTCTCTTCCTTTGTCTACTCACGGATGTTCTTTCTGGCTAACTCTTTCCCCCAGCTTCTCCTTTACCCAGGGCTTGATCGTCGGCCAGCTGTCCGTCGTCCTGCTCGTCGCCGCGTTCATCAAATTCTTCATCTTTGGCGACCCGCCATCCGCCGAAACAACCGCATCACAACGAGCGTCGGAACGCCGCTCACGATCTGACGCCCACAGACAATCTCTCCTCACCCTCCGTGCCTCTCAGCTCGACCAGCAGCGGGGCGGTGGCACTTCCGGTCACGGCCGGGGCGGACACGGCCACCAATCCAGCAATGCCCACGATTTCCTACACCCTCCAACGGGCGCCAACCTCCAACAACAGCTCAACAACCGCCGCACGTCCAGCGTGCTCCGCCGCCCGCCCGTCCTCACAATCGGCTCCATCCTCAACAAGACGTATTACCGCGTCGACAGCCACCAGCCCGAAAGCCTGGACTGGTTTAACGTGCTGATTGCCCAAACTATTGCGCAGTTCCGCAACGACGCACAACACAACGATGCCATTTTGACATCCCTCACAAAGGCTTTGAACGGCGACTCGCGGCCCGATTTCCTAGACGAGATACGCGTCACCGAGTTGAGTCTGGGCGAGGACTTTCCCATCTTTAGCAACTGCCGCATCATCCCCGTCGACGAGGACGGGTATGCAACCAACACAAATGGCAGTGGAAACGGCGGCGGTGGTGGAGGAGCTGCCGGGCTTGCGGGCGCTACACGGCTCCAGGCCCGCATGGATGTCGATCTGAGTGATATGATTACTCTTGCCGTCGAAACAAAACTGCTCCTCAACTACCCGCGCCGCCTCTCGGCCGTCCTGCCTGTTGCCCTCGCTGTGTCGGTCGTCCGTTTTAGCGGCACTCTATCGGTCTCGTTTGTACCCAGCAATCCCTCCCAAGCCACGCCCACAAAAATGATTTTTGCCTTTTTGGACGACTACCGCCTCGACTTTTCCATTCGCAGTCTGCTGGGCAGCCGTTCACGCCTGCAGGACGTGCCCAAAATCGCACAGCTCATCGAGTCCAGGCTGCACCGCTGGTTCGACGAGCGCGCCGTCGAGCCGCGCTTCCAGGAGATTGAGCTGCCGAGCTTGTGGCCGCGGATGAAGAATGCGCGGGGTGGTAGCGCCGACCCGCCAAGTGAGGACGTGTCCATGTCGGACGGAGGTGCGCAGGCTGCAAGTAGTGGTGGGGCAGCAGTGGGCAGCGGTACCGCTCGCACAGGCGCAAATGCCGTGCCGACCAGTGCGAATGTCGCTGCTGCTACCGCCCCGGGCGCAGGAGTCGGCCCCGCAAACACCGGCTTGGATGCACTCCGCCAGGGCCGGCCTGAGTCGCGGGACTCGCGCGATTCGGTTGCCACACGGGATACACGCGACCCGCGGCGCGAGGCAGAGACTGAAAGCTGGGTCGAGCGGCAAGTTCCGCCCTCCTTGCATCAGCATCAGTCTTCACTCTCTTCCATTTCCACAACTCAGGGCCAGTCGCACACATCAGGCTACGCCCAGCAGCCACAATACCAGCAGCACACACTGCGGCCTTCGCAAGACTCGCTGCGCTTCCGGAGGCGCTCACGAGCTGATGATGCGTTTTCAATGCCTGGCTCGCTGCCAGACATGAACATGATGGACCCGCATGGTTGAGAGGGAGTTGGGGTGAAAGCAAAAGTTTAGATAAAATATGCATATAGAGGGTTGTAAATATTCACGAGCTTTTTTGCAGCATTTGATTTTTGTTTGATATTAATTTTGCCTTTTTCGATACATTTTTTGTTAGCTTTTATATCGTTTTGATTTCCGTTGCCATAAAAACATGGGGGATTTTGCTTTCTTTTTTGTCTTCATTTGCTTTTTTGTTTCTTTTTTTTTTCCCCTTTAATTACGGAATGGATTATCGGAAAACAACCCTATGTATCACCGAAATTACCCCAACTCATGTACCACTACCGGTGCTTTATGCAAACAGGTTCGTTTTGGGAGTTTCATGGGTGTCATCGCGGAAATATATGGTCTTAGACAAGGTGAGATGACGGGGCACAGGGCTTTGAAGATTTATTGTACATTACTTTTACATGCGAGGCAAAATCACCGCTAGAAATCTATGAAAACACTGTTACGCAAAAAGCTTCCGATAACCCAAAAGTGATGATATATCCTGTCCTCCTCACCTTTCGATCCAGCGTGAGCCACGCTCAAGTCTTTCCTTACCACACTTAATGGAAAGACACCAGGGCCAGCGGGCTTTCGGTGGATGTCCACAAATGGCGGTACCAGTATACAGCGCCCGCCACGAGCAGGACATAGTAGGCGACGGTCCAGAGCAGGTTGCCCTGAGGCTGCGATGCTTGTGCTTGACCATCGCCTTCGGGGTTGCGCTGAACACGGCCCCAGAACCGCGGCAGGCCCATGCAGTTGCAAAAGCTGTGCACAACACACACGGCCAGAAGGCTGCCTGTGCGCAGGTACAAGAATGTCGCATAGCTGCCAAACAGCGTCGTGTACGCAAACTGGAACAGCGAGCGGAGCACGACGTGCGCCTTGGGGATGCCGGGGTGCGTCACCGAGAATTCGTAGGCGTGGTGCAGGTGCGCCAGGCCGAACACGATCGGCGACAGGAGGACGGTGCGCCGGATGGGCGTGTGGGCCAACAGCAAGGGGGGGACACCGGCGGCGCGGAACAGCACTTCCTCCGTGACGGGGCCGGCGACAATGTTGCGCCAGTCGGTCCACTCGCCCAGCAGGAAAAGAGGGCCGAACAGGCGGGGGCGCATGGTGCCGTCGACACTGTCGAGGCCGGCCCAGGCGCGCCAGCCGCGCTCGACCACCAGCGACTCAAAGAGGGGGCCCAGAAACAGGCCGGCCGTCAGGGCGAGCGCATTCAGAGTTTCGGCCAGGCCCACGGGGAAATAGCCCATGAGGTGGATGGCGTCAAAGTTGAGCAGGCGGGTACCGTCGCCCGGTTTGCCGTTGGTGGTCAGCAGCAAAAAAGTGACGACGGAGCAGATGGCGCAGCTCAGGGTGACGGACCCGATGCGCGCGCGGATGACGGAGGGCGCATCGCGGGAGAGGGTGGGTGAGGGCCGGGTCAGGCTCGAGAGGTAAAAGGGCGCGACATAGATGACGGTGTAGACGACCAGAAGAAGCACGGCTGTGCGGGTGGTAATGGGCGGGGGAATCTCTTCTGCAAGCATGGCTGTGGTTAGGACGGAAGAACGACGATGGTGCGGCGGCATATACATGGTACGATCGGCAGGGGATATTTTGGTAGCCTTGTCGAAGCCTTGTCGTGATGTGGTCTTGGAATGACCTACCTTTATGCTTGTGCCAGATGTATTTATCGATGAGGCCCTGAACAGCCGGCATGGCGGGCAATAGACTCGAAAGACCGGAAAGCTATTAGGGGGCCGAAAGAAGCTGCTCGATGCACCTTTTCTTTGTCAGTGAAGCTGTTGTAAGGGATAGTGTGATGTTTTGCGATCCGTGCTAACAAGCGCTCAATGGGAACAATAGCAACGGGCGACTGCCTGGGGATTGAAAGGGCGACACAATACGATGTACGACGTACGGGCAGATGCAAATGCGTCAGGAGAATGAACGAACGAACGGAGCGGGCGAACCCTCGGAGGCTGACGAGCTGGTGACTGACGACAAAAGGGATACGAGGGGAAGGGAGCAGAGAAGGCTGGCGAACTCGCGAACTGGCGACACGATAGGAACGGAACACGGGACATTTTGCCGCGTGGTGTTCACCACCTGCCAATTGCTGCAATTGGCGCGGGACCCACCACAGGTGTTCCATTGGTGTTCCAATGGTGCCCCAAAGGTGTGCCAGAGCTGCTCCAAAAGTCGCTCTATTTCCTCTCCTGGTCTAGAATCCCTGGGGAAGCTCATCCTCAGCTCCTCCCATGCTTCTAGACCTCATTCTCCTTCTATTTTCCCCCCTTTCTTTTTCCCTCTTCATTCTTTGCTTCAGAATATGATCCAAAAAAGATACTGGTAAGACCAAAGCTCACCTTGTCCGACGTAAGTATGGGAGTGTTAGACGAGGCTATCCCTTCACCAAAAGGA
The DNA here is from genome assembly GCA_021396375.1 of Sporothrix mexicana. Classification (NCBI taxonomy): domain Eukaryota; kingdom Fungi; phylum Ascomycota; class Sordariomycetes; order Ophiostomatales; family Ophiostomataceae; genus Sporothrix; species Sporothrix mexicana. The sequence goes on from WNYC01000007.1 coordinate 638,426, forward strand.
CGCCAACTTGCTTCCTTCGCTTCCTCAACATTTTGCTTTCTCTCATTTTCGTGTGTCATTTTCTTCTGTTTGTTTTGATACGCGTGAACTGGCCAATTGCAAAATGGACACCAAATAAAGCAAGGACAAGATATAAAATTGCAGGTAATATGTTAAGGGAAAAGAAAAAGAAAACAAATCGCGCGGAAGTCGACGCTACAAAAGCGAAATAAGAATTAGAAAAACAAAACGAAAATAGAAAGGTCGCAAAACGGTGCCTGCTTTTGTTTGTTTCGAGCTTGCGCGTATTCGCGTCTTCCGGGTTTCTTCCATTGTTTCTGGTTCCAAGATACTTCCTGCACGGCCTGACCACAGAACACGGACCCATGCCATATGTGTTACAACCTGGTTGCCGGATTCCGGCGCGGAAGAAATACTTTCAATGGGCAGCTCCTTCTTCTCGCTTGACCTTCTTGCCGCTTCTGCCCATCCTGTCCTCCCTTACTCTTACTGCCGGCGGCTCACCTGTACGCCATCTCCTGTAAGATGCACCTGTCGTACTCAGGAATGCTGTGTAATGCTCGTAAAAGACTAGGCCACAAGCCCTGGCGTATCGCTAGACGACAAGCGCCTGGTGGAAAGGAAGGAAGGAAGCCTGGGGAATCAGGGGAATAGTATTGAAGACATTGTGTTGAACAAACAACATCGTGACATCCGAATAGGAGCTGACAAAGGGGGCTGGAAGGGGCTCAAAAGAAAGGTGAAAAGGAGCATCTTCAGCCTTCTTCACCGTCTTTCTCCCCTATCCGTCCCCTGTATTGCTCCATCTTCTCTATTCCTCTTTGGCCAGAGCCATGTCACTTTGCTCCAGAAGGGTCCCTGTTTGGCCCCACGCAGCGAGCTTTCCCCCGGTATTTTGGGAAGTTGACGTTTCTTGCCCCGTATGCTACCGAAGAGCCGTGACGTGATGGGGCCGGGAGATCATAGGGCACCGGATTGGGGGTATTGGCACTTTGACGAACCACTTCATGACCAGTGGTTCCTTCCTTTCTCGAAGACTTTGATGGTCACGATGGCCTCACGCATGTGTGCCTGAGCTGATTTGAAAGCTGCGACCGGCTGATCGTACCGACTATCGAAAGCTGATGGACGGGAAGGCGCGACGACGCAGGAAGCAAGGAATGAGGCAAGCAGACAGAATCAGGAAATCACGAAAACAACAAACAGCACAAATCAACCAACCAAGAAGGCGGAAAATGTGACCGAGAAAGAAAAAGACGCAAAACCTGCATACTGAAATTTGACATTCACAACAACCACAAAAACATCAACATCGTCGACGACATAACAACGTAAACAGCGCAAAAATAGCACAAGTGATGTGGACATTGTGGACACTATATGCAAGCTGCACTGCTGCGCTGCACAGTCACCTGTCGGATAACATGAAAAGCGGACCGTGGTAAGATGAAGGTGGAAAGTGAGGCTGCAGGCTGATGCATACTGATGCAGGCAGATGCAGGGCAAGTCGACAAAACGTCGGAAACGTCGTAAACGTCGTAAGGCGAGAGCCACAAAACGACTGGGCCAAAATGTCGGCGAACCTGGTTTGGCTTTGGAGTGAGAGGCTCATGATCGGCGAGGAAAGAGGATGACAGCGCCAATCCAAACGGCAGGCACAGACGGCTGCAGCACGGCGAGCCGATCCCCGTTTTGACTTTTGGGTGTCTGGGTGTTTGAGCGGCGCGAGGCCCAGCGCTGTCTCTGGACGGCAACGTGCATTTGACTTTTGGGGTTTCGGCGATCTTTTTTTGTCTCACTTTACTTCAAGCCTACAGCGTATTGCTCCTCCAAACTTGATGCACTTGAAGGCCGTTTATGAGGGCCCTCCTGCGGCCTCATTTATTCCTTACCCACGTTTGGCTCATCGCCATGTCTCGTGCTTCGTTTTCAGTCTATTTGGTCTCATCTGCCGCCGGACTCTTGGTTCTACTGCATGGAATTGAGACACAAATGTTAATATGCAGGTATAAAGAAGTTGACTACTCGCTGGCTGCCGCGTGTTCACTGAAGCGCTGGGAATGCCAAAAGCGCAAGAGACGCAGAAGATACAGAGCATATCGAGTACAATTGTCGACTTTGATACGTCGTCGACTTACATGGGCAGATAGAGTACGCTAAAAAAGCAGCGCGGCTCTGTGGAGTGTCAAGACCAAATAATCCTGGACGGGCGCGTCAGAATTCAGGTACGGTGAAGACTAGCGCAACGGAGACAGACCAGGCGTTTAATTAGCATCTGGCCCAAAAGACGCGTTTTAGGTTTGGCCCATTGGGGACAGGCGCGTCGAGTGTGGGGTGGTTCAGGGTGAGAGAAGAGGGGACGAGGGTCCGGCCAGCCTTCTTATGAGCACCTTCTCAATTTTTGAGATTTTTCCAACGCTTGAAAAATATAGGGGAGGGCACACTGATGGAAGTCGAGATACGAAAAGAAACTTTTGTCTGCTCGGAAGTACCTTTTTTGTTGGATGTCTTTTGTGCCTTCTGTTTGTGGCGATGCAAGCTCGGTGCATTCCTTCTTTCCTTGTCTCTTGGCGTTGGAGCTCTTTGTCTCAGGCGACTTCTTTTCTTCTTCTGTTTCGTTTCTTCCTTTTTGCTGTCTCGCTGTTTCCTTTTTTGCCCCTTCGTGATGTTTATTTACATCCGCTCTTGCCATAAACATCACTGCGATGCTCTTGACAGTCATTGCATTTGCCGTACCTGCCAATGCGCCGTAAGTACGCCGTATTCGTGCCGAGAATTGCTCCTGCCACTTCCAAGACCAAGTATCTCAATGGGCAGACGGTCACTCTTTCCCCTTTCTGTGCCGTGATCTCATAGGGCAAGAGCTATCTGGCCGTAATTGCCCTCTTTGCCACGCTTGAACGTGTAAAGTGGTTTGCCCATCCACCGGCGTCAATTTTGTCATGCACTCGGCTCCTTTGCACTGCAATCCACCTTCTTTTCTTTTTTTGTCCTGTCATCCTATTTTGCCTTTTTGACTCCCCAAAATGTTTTGTTCACCGTTTCTCAGATGGGGCACAAATATCTCTGATCCCTCACACTACATGACAAACAAGACAGCACTGACCAACCGTCTGGCGCGCGGTCGACCAGGGTAAAGACGAGATACACATTCGGTCCCCACGGAACATGGCGGGTTTTATCTGGGCCTCTTTTTTGAATGGGGCTTTTCGCCCACCAAAGTCCCCAATTGGCAATACTTTGCAATACGCCAAACCTGCAAGAGGCAAAAGTCCCCTCCAAAACGAGAGACCTACCAATCTGCTTTCCTGCACCCTTCCTGCAGGCTTGCTGCAGGCGCATCCCCGTCAAATTAAACCGCTGCAGCTTTGTGGACAGTTGAATCTTCAGCGCAGGGGAACACAAGGAGCAAAAGGAACACAAATGCCACAACGATGCACCCTTTGCGCACCACTCGAGCCGCTCGCAATACAACGGTATCCGCCACAATGTTGAGCCTGGCTCACCAGTGGTCCAGTGGTCAACCAACCCCCCAAAAACCCAAGACGACCCAGACATTACCATGTATTACACTCCTGAGCGCTGCATGCTCAGGAGGCGGTACTTGGTCCAGACTTGGTTCCCTGTGAGCCAATGGCAGCTGCACTTGTGCCTCGCGATGCCACTGTCTCTCGTCCGGGTTGGCCGACTGGGGACTGACTTTGAAGTACTTGGTCATACCCTGGTCGCTGTCACAAGGTTTCGCGTGCCAGTTCTGAGGAGACAACTGAACCAGCAGGGGGGCAAACTCTAAGCTTCTGGCACGCGGCCGGATCTAACCAGGCTTGGTGACTGACGAGTGCACAGTCCGTGTCCTTTTTTCTTCTTAATTTTTCCTCCTATTCTATTCTCCATCGAGAATGGTCGGAAAGTGGACGACAGTAAGACGTTTTTTTTGTCGAGTTTGTTTGCTCATCTGGCTTCCTTTCTCGCGTACCCCCGTTTCTTTTTGGCTTGTTTCTTTCTGCCAACTGTTGTTTCCGCACGTCCCAAAAGCTCTAGTAGCTCACGTCCTCCACTCGATCCTCTTCGGCTGCTTCCTGATATCTTGTGTGCCACCCACTTCGATTTTTCTAATTCTTTCTTTTCTTCTTTCTCCTCCTCTCCTCGCCCTCATTTTTCTTTCTCGCCAAATCGTCCATTCGTTCACTCGTTCCCGGCCCCGAAACAAGGCCGTTTCTGCAGCCTCTCTCCTTTGTACACCGTTCTGCTCGTCTGCCCATACGGCTACTATCTGGATCCGGATACACGCCCTATACCCAGCTCCTAACTCTCAGCGGCACGCCCACCATCCCATCTCGATTTTCGGTCTTTTTTTCTTCTTTTCTTCTTTTTGTACGCCGTACAAGGTACATCTAGTATCTAAAACCTCTCGATCGGCTCGTCTGTATGGTCCTTGGTCCCAGTACCCTTGATCAAATATTAAGATTTCCTTCCACACCCACTTTCCCATTTGGCTGTTATCACGTCGCTCTTCTTGGTCTTTTTGCCTTGATTTCCGTGGTACTCTATATCACAGCCTCTCTCTCATCCCACCTCGTACCCTCTCCCCCATCGAACACCCCTTCGACGTCGAGAACCATATCCCACACTTTTCCATTAAACCCCTGGTCAGCGCCCCCGACCTCCTCTCAGCTCACCCCCAATCATGCTCTCTTGAGTATCAGCCGAGACGGAGACCGCCTTTCTCTCTGCCTACCTCAAGAACTCCCGCCGGCCCCCTGGTTTTTTTATCAGAGCTTGATCAAACAGCTTTTTTTAACGTTTCTTCTCTGCTTCGTCTCCTATCTTTAACTCTTTTCTTTGACCGCCGGTCACGACATTCCTTTTGGCTTTCCTCTCTCTCACCTTTTACGACATCTTCTGTTTTATCTCTCTCCTCGTCATACATCTTCATTTTCTCCTTGATTCTGTTATATTACTTCTTTCACTCATTTCATATTCTTGTTGCTTCACATTCAGCCTTCTACGTCCCAATCATTAATATCGACTGTCGACTTTTGTTTTATCCCACGCCCCCTCCCTTTGTTTTCCATATATCTGGATCTGCCTTAATTCTTATTCTTAATGGTTTTCATGCCTTAACGTCAACGTCTTTTTCACGGTTTCTTCCCTTTTGTTCACTCGCTACGCTGCCTCCGTTTCCCACACACCCGGCCGTCGGCTCCTAATCTTTTTCTATTCTCGCCCATATCTATATCGTGGACACGGCAGCAACAGGCACACGCCCCTGCTTGGCTACTCAGCTTGAACGATGCCCATGACCACGATTACATGACCCTGACGACGACCATTTTATAACGATTATACGCTCACGAGAAACGTTCATTTGTCTCTTTGCGCTAGAATCGACCGGAGCACGAGCTCCCTTGTATTATACTCTTGTCCCCTTGTCCCCTCACATATCTCAACCGCCGCCATCCACCCCACGGCTCGGCACATAAGAGTATCGCATTTCATATAAGAAGAAGACAGGCTCCGGGCATATCCCCCCTCACCTTCACCCCCATATCCACACCTTTCGAGGCCTGCGTTTTGGGCTATCCTGTCCTATCGACCCTGGCCCCGACCTGGCAACTCGACGGCTTAGGTTGTTCAGCTATTTGGCACGCATTTCGCATTCACTCGAACGCATTTTGAGCACATCTCAGCTTTCGACAACAACACGATATTCCACCGCCTGGTGCGTTATCCATTTTCGCAACCCTTCTCACCAGGGCACACCCCGGACCAGCTGACCTTGACCTTGACCTTGGGGACCAAGTCGAAGATTGCTTGGGATCGACTTAGCTGGATCGCCATTCTATTAGCCGGGCGCTGATAGAACTGGTCAACAAACGTTTTGACAGCTCACCTCTCAGCCCAACGCCCACAACCGAGTCCGCATGAGCTTGAGATGGACGCCTCCCGGTATTAACGGTCCTGACCGTCCCACATCGTGGCACCCGGGCTTCAGCAACCAACAGCCCTCGGACGACTCCGCCTCGGCTGGGCCGAAGTCGGTGTTGTCACATCAGCTGAACGCCGGCGACGAACACGACGAAAACGGCAGCCCATCGCCGATTCGCATCATGTCCGGATTTTCCCCACAACACACCGACCGGGACCGGCAAAGGGATTGGACCGGCCGGCGAGGCCCACCACCACCATTACCACTGCACGAACGCAGTGCTTCGGAAAGCAATCGCTTGACGGATATTCGAGTTGTGCCATACTCTCCGCCAAGACTTGATTCGGCGCAGGATTCGCACAGCACACGCTCACAGCCACTGTCAGGAGCAGCGCCTGGATCGCCTAGCGGCTCACCGCGACGCCGGCGACGGCAACGACAGCGGCGACGGCGCTCCAAGGACCGCGACACCAATGGCAGCGACAGCAATGGCGGTGAAGATAGCGATCAAACGACGACCACCACGACAAGCAGACGATTCAGTCGACCCACCAGCTGGGCTAGTCGCGGCAGTTGGGGCCCATCGACAGCCCTCGCAGCAGGAGCCGCCGCAGGAGCAAGCGCCTCTGTGGCATCGCCTACAGCCTCAACCTCGGGCTCCCCTGCTCCCGGCAGCCCTGGCAGCAAGGCCAGCAGCAGCCGCACTGTTATCAGTGGAAAGTCGGGCAAATCTGGCAAGTCGAGCAAGGCAGGGAAGGGAAAGGCCAGCAGCCAATCTCACTCTGTGCTGTCCGAGAAATCGAGAAATTCGGTGATGGGCGCAAAATGGGCAAATGCGACAAGATCAGGAAATGACGGTAAGCTGGATAAAGAGGGCTATGCATCCAGCGGGCCGGGGTCTGCATTGTCGACGCCCGTCGAAACCGTGTTTCCATTGGCCAGGGGTAGTAGAAGAGGCGTTTCAGGATCGAAACTCGCTAGCCCGACTGGCTCCCAATTCACCACTGCGACTACGACGACATTTCCAAGTGCAACGTCAGACACACCCGCCTCTGCAGCCAGCACCGCCAAAAATACCTTCAATTCCAGCAAGTCGAGCAATATCACAGACGTTAATGCGACGTCCCACCTCCTGGCCCACAACCCCCGTCATCAGCCGCAGCATGGCCGCCATCACGATGAAGCTGCTTTTGCTACTGCTTTTGCGCACCCTACTGCTGGCGGTGCCCAGCTTGGTCTCACTCCTGCCAGCGCATCGTTCTCTGCTGCAGCTGCCAACTACCTGACCGAACACCGCAGCGCGTCTGGTGCGCCTCAATTGCAATTGTCTGCATCGCCGCCGTCGCCGATTGCCTTCCCAGCATCACCGTCGTCGTCGTCGACGTTCTTTCTTTCCTCGTCTTATCACCAGCCGCTCTCCATCACCACCTCAAACACTGCATCGTCCACCATCACTGGCCCTTCCCTGTCCCCTTCTCCGTCTGTCGCGTCCCTCACTTCTGCCTCGTCTTCTCAGGCTGCACCCCGTCCCAACTCCCGCCGCCGGAACCTTGTTGCGCTTCACGCCGACAAAACATTCTCACTTGTTCCTCGCAACGTCAGCGGCAAGTCTGGTGGAGGTGCTGTGACGTCTGCCACTTCTACCTCTCCATCCGGTCTCTTCGTGCGCCCTGACCAGCAGCCTCCGACGTCCGCTGCAACCACTCTCAGCAGCCTAAAGTCACCTCCTCTCTCCTTTGTCACCACCACGGTTCGCTCGTCCAGCTCGCATGAACGGCTGTCCTCAGACGTCTTCAGCGGCGACGATCATCCCAGCTCTCCTTTAACCACCACCAGTGCCACCCTCCAGGACAGAAGCAGCCTTTCACCCTTCACTCCATCGCCTGGCTCTTCAACCGTCCAATTACAATTACCTGAGGATCATATAGCCCCAGCCGACCCATCTTTGTTTCCTCCGCCTTCCGCTTCCTCGCCGTGGAACTACCGACTGGCTGGTGGCCTGCGCAAGGTTCCCAAGACCCCTGACTTCAAGCGCAAAGGAAAGGGGCGTGCCGTTCCCTCTACCACTGTCGAGACCTCTTCGTCGTCGCCCTACTCCCAAAAGTACCACCCCGTCGTCTCTGGTCTCGACGTGTCGATTCTCCCTCCACTCTCCGAATCGTCTTCCAGCCCTGCTACTACCATTATCGCTCCTGGTGGTTCTACCGCGATTGGTTCAAGTGCACGCGTTGCATCGACTTCGACCTTTGCCACCATCACACAGAACCGTCCTCAAAGAAAGACTTCTTTTGCGTCCGACCAGTCAGCGGGCGCCTTGTCCACAGACTCCTCTCTTTCGTTTTCTGCCTCGACCCTCTCCGCGGCGACCAACTACAAGGTCTACGCCCACAGCTCGTCACCTGCCGGCGCGGCCTCGACTTCGATTGCCCTCGAGTCGACGGACAGTTTTGATCTCCCTCCGTCGTCTAGCCATTCGACCAACGTTGAGATCCTCGGCGTCTCGTCCCCGGCTGCTCCGCCTCTGCCTACGCTCCAGCGCTCCAACGACCCGGACCAGACATTTGCGTCTCTTGCATCCTATCCTTCCATTGCATCGTTCGACACTGGCATCTCCGAGGGCAGTGGTGCACCCAACTTTGTTGTTCTTGGTGCTTCATCGCCTCCGGCCCCCTCGCGGTATCTCGACCGCCTTCGGAACGATTTCACTCCCGACGTTGATATTCCGAGCAGCCCTCCACTGCCGCCGCGTTCTGTGACCTCGACCACCAACACTTCTGACACTACTGACAGTGATCCCAATTACGTGCTGCACGGCGAGCCGTCTACGATCTCTCTGCCTCCACAGTCCTCGTCGTCAAACGCCTCTTCTCTTGTTACGATCTCGAAGCAGCCGCGTCCTGCCTTCTCGCAAGAAAGCCTTATTGTCCCGCCTTTGAAGACTGTCAAGGCTAAACGTTCCAACGAACGCTTTGGTTATTACAAGTCCCGCTCGCGCGAGTCCCTTCGCCGTGCCGCCTCGATCAAGTCGATCTCATCCATCTTTGGACAGGAGGCTGCCAGCACATTCTTTGCCGGCCAGGCTTTCCTTAATATCGATATCCCACCCATCCCAGTCTTTACCGGTTCCAAAACTGCCTTGAAGCAGCAGCACCAGCTGCCGAAAAAGAAGTCGCTGCCAAAAGTCAAACGGAAGCCGCTGCCACTCCCCGCGCCTCCGGTCCAGAGTGAAAATTACGTTGTTCACAGTCAGACGCCCAACAAGAAGACTGCACCCGCATCATCGGATTCATGGGACTCGCCATCGTCCTCACAGCTGACCTCCTCTCCCCGCTCCCCTACTCTTCCTCAGCAACCACAACTGCCCAAGCAGTACAAGCAGGCGACAGTTCAAATGGTCGAAGAGCACCCGCACCAATGGAGCTCCCAACTGTCTACGGTCATGTCCGAGAGCGAGGTCGACAGCATCCGCGTCGTCTCGCGTCCAGTGTCCGTGTTGTCGGGAGCTCCCAGCTACATTCGCGGTGATGCGAGCGCCGTCAGTGGCGTGAGCGCCCGACGGTCTAGTGCCGGCTGGGCGAGCAGCACACACAGTCGCAACATGCCAAGTATATCCAGCTCTCTTGCGCTCCAGATGGATGAGATTCGTGATCGCAACTCACGCAGCGACTCTCTGCTTCTCGACCGCCCGAACCCGGCTTACCTCCGTACCAGTACCGCATCGCCTGCAACATCTGGCAGCGGCGCACCCTACCCACCGCCGATTCGCACGGTTCGCGACCACGACGAGCATGGCGATGGCCTGGCCGATCTGCACGATGTGGCCCGCCAGCCATCACGGTCTGGCCTCTCCGGGTTCTTCTCAAGTAGCAACAACTCAGCACGAAACCTACACTCATCTGGCAGCATGCGCAGTATTGCCAGTGGTGGTTTCCCTTCGTGGGCCCGCGTCTACTATGGCTCGGGCGAGCACCGCGCGCTCAGCATGGAGCCAAGCATGTCCGAGCTGGGCCAGGGTGACGACTACATGGCTGGTATCGGCCGTCCTAACAGTGCCTTCCGCCGCTCACCGAGCATGGACAACATGCACTTCAACATCTTCAACACGCGCCGGCGCCCCAGAGAGGTCCAGCCCAATGGGCCTCGACCGTTTTCAGATGCCGCCAGCATGGAGGCCGGCGAGGCCGGCGTTATTCAAGACTATCGCCTGCGCCCGCCCGGTTTGCGCAAGATGACCAGCTCCATCTGGTCGCCGCATCTTCGCGTAGACCGCCGTGCCACGCGCTTCAGCGTTTGGGAGCCACCAAGTGTTACATGGAGCACCGATACAAGCTCTGCCTTTGACCGCCGCAACCTGCAAGTCGTCTGCTTCACCTTTGGCTTCATCTTCCCATTCGGTATGTCCGCGCCCTCATGTTTCAATACAATGTCGAGTATCTCATTCACTAATATCTTCAGCCTGGATGATTGCTGCCTTCCTTCCCCTGCCGCTGGATCCCACGCGTGCCATGGAGAAGCGCGCAGAAGGCGAGTACGGTGTGCCAGAGGCTCTCAAACGCCGCATTGCCCAATACGACGAGGCCCGTTACCAGAGCGCCAAATGGTGGCGTACACTCAACCGCGTCATGTCCGTATTTGGCCTCCTCATCCTTGGTGCTATCGCAGCACTCGTTGTCGTCGGTGTTCGCCAAGGCTGGGGTCGGTAAAGACCCGACATAACCAACCAGACGCATACACTCACTCACATATTTTATTATTTCCTTACTTGTCCACCCCTCTACTTCATATTCTTGTCTTACACCATCACTTTTATTTTTTGTCTTTTTTATTCCCAACTAGACCACCGCACCAGCAGTATCCTTCCATCACTACTTTTTCTTTACGTAACTTTTCCTTATCGTCTGTACTATTTGTACCAACAGCATCACACAGCAGCCAAAGACTTCCTTTTTTGTTTCCTTTACACTTGTCATTTTCACTTTCTACATTTTCTTGGACTATATTCACAAAGGCCCATCTAGTGCCATTTTGCATATTTGTTTTTCTGGATATGCCTTGTTTACATTTTTATTTTGGGAGGGCCCGGTGTCGCACATCTTCGTCTAGTAGAAGACAGTTGTAACCCGCCTCCCTGCCACATATTTTTTTACACCTTCTTGTCTGTCCTTTCCACATACACTGTTTTCCTTATACTTTTATTTTGCTGACGTGGAGAGTTGGTCTTGTTTCCTGGCGTCTTTTCTATTCTTGTCATGGACGTTTTGTCATGTCTTGATGAAAAAGAAAGAGAATGAGCCATGCCACCTACTACCACACGAAAACCTACTACCGTATTATTTTTGGGTAATGATTTTTATTGACTGATGACGGATAAAGAAGAAGAAAACTAGTCAGAGAGAGGGGCGAAGAGAGTAGGGAAGGGTTGCATGTTAATACCAAGAATGAAAGCAATCAGATTGCCAACAACCTTTCAGTTTTATTTTGTTTACCGAACGTAATGATATAAACCATAACCGTTGCTTCATAAAAATATACTCATTATATATGTATATCTGTCTGATCTGTGATCTTTGTGAATGCCAAGAGCTGACGCAGAAAACGATGGAGGGTACTAGAAACAACAATAAGCCATGCTCAAACAAATCGTCTCTCCCAAGATGAAGATGCACGCAAAGGTCGACGGCCATGCAAAACTAAAAAGAGAAATGTGCAATAAAAGACGTAGCCAAAAGTGACAATGCCAAACGATAAACAAAAGTTCTCATCCGCCAACATAAAATCAAATCCAAACGCCCCATTTCCCTTTCCCTACTTTAGGCAAATCAAATCCACACAAAACCCTCCTCGGTTTGCTCCTACGCCCGCTTCTTGAGTGAAGATTGGGTGGTTTTGCTCATAGTTGCCCGCCGCTGCAGGTTCTCCACTTCGGTGCGTAGCTCGGCCACCATCTCGTCCAACTCGCCCTCGGGGTCGGCCGGCACACCGGCGCCCATAACCTGGCGGGTCTGGGCAAACTCGCGGGTGGGCGGCAGGTCGGCATGGCCCGGCTCGTCTTTGCCGTGTGCAAGTATTGAGGCGGCTGCAGACGAGGGAGCAGGAGGGGAGACAGGGTTGGGAGTGACGGAGCCCGAGGTGGGAATCTTGGAGAGTGGGACGCTGTCCGCACCGGTACCGGTGCCGGCGGCCTTGGCGGCGCGGCGCTCGAGCTCCTTTTTGAGGGCCGGCTTGACGGGCGAGGCAAACATGGCCATGGAGGCAAGTACGCCGATGATGCAGTAAAAGTAGACGCGCGACCAGGCGAGCAGGGAGTCACTCATTGTCAGCAGAATAAAGGGTGCGACGGCAAAGCCAAAGGCCACCTGAGTGGCGAGGAAGCTCAGCGGGTCGTAGAACCAGGTCTTGGACGGCAGCGGCTGCTTGAGGGTGAGCGGGTCGGCAAAGAAGAAAGGACGGAAGAAGCGGCGGAAGTTCTTCGCCACGGTCTGGATCAGACTGGCCAGAACAAAGGCAAAGTAGTAGCCAGGGTAGAAACCGTGCCAAAATGCACTGGTGACAAAAGTAGCCATGCTGGCGCGGAACCCGGGCTTCCTGCCGCGCGGGGTCACGCGCAAGTAGACATAGTTGCGCAGCCAGGAGTTGGTCTTCATATTCCAGTTCTCGAGGTAGGCACGGGTGTTTTGGGCCGTCTCGACGCCCCAGGGGTCAATATTGGCCACGCGGTTCCAGGAGATGCGGCCTGTGGCGGGGTCGACACCGTTGAAGCCCAGACCGGCCAGAATGCAAGAACCCTCGGTCAGGGACCAGACACCGTAGTACTTGGTGCGAGCGACAAAGCCAATGACATACAAAAGCCAGACACGCTTCAAGAACGTAGTGCCACCACCAGCCTCGTCGTACAGAACGACGCTTGGCGGGTACCAGCCACTCAGCTTGAGGTAGGCTACGATCCACAAAAGACCGGCGACCATCTTCTTCATGGCAGGCGTGCCACTGCGCGGGATCTTGCGCTTGCGGCGCGTGGGCGGGCGCTTGGCCGGATCCATGGACGCTGGGACGGCAAACATGGTGGTGTCGAGCCAGCGGCGGTACTCGGCAAAATCGCATGCGGGGCCGGCAAGGAGAGACGGGAAGAAGAGGACGTAGCCGGCATAGTCGAGCAGGCCGGGCAGCTCGCGCAGCACACGATCGCGCTGGAAGGGCGTGAGATCGGCATCGGGAACGAGGCCGTCTGCCACATTCCAGCAGAAAGCGCTGAGCTTAATGACGAGGACCATTTGGGCGCCAGTGATGTCGACCGTCGAGGGGGCATTAGCATTCTGGCGGGCGATCTGGTTGACGGACATGTGGATCATGAGGAAGACAAAGGCGATCCATGGCATGTATGGGCTCGTGCGAAGGTACTTGGCGAGACCGTATGCGACGGCCGAGGAGATAAAGATGGTCTGCAGGCCGTCCCACAGGTCGAAGAGGCCGACAAGGTAGAAAATAGAGACACTGTGGTAGGAGGACAGGTTGATTAGATGGATGACGAAAAGTGAGATGAGACAAGACAAATAAAAAAAGCGAGGGAGATCTTCTTACGCAATAATGAAAAGATTCTTCCGCTCAGGACGGGCATCAGGTACCCGTTTCAGGAGGCCGGCTAAGGGATATGACAGGAGAAAAGAGAAGATAAGCTTGACTGAGGAAGCGGTTAGTTATTGCGGTGAAAACAGATGGATGCGTTATCCGGTGCAGGACCGGGAGTCAAAACAAAAATCTTACGCTCGTCAGGCCCGGTGCCGAGCCGGTCGGCGACGTAAATGAACGCTGCAGGGGCAGTTAGCTTTGTATATAGCATCCAGAGAGGTAGAAGAGCTCGGCCAGACGTGCTGAGACAGGTCTTAGTAGCCTCGCAAGCTTCGATAATGTTCTAGACATACGCGCATTGATGTAAGGAAGCATCTTGGCCGGTTGCTGCCCGCTCGTCGGGCGTACGAGCGCCCAGAGAGCTGTTTCAAGGGCTGTACGTCGAGTTCAAGAGGCAAAGCGGTCGTCGCAAAGGAGAATAAAGCTGTTGCGCCGTGGGGTAAGTCGTTGTCTTGGCTACTTCGTTGGATCGATCCTGGTGGAAGTCGAAGAGGGACGGAAAGAGAAGGTCGTGAGCTTGAGTGCCAACGCTTTGTTGTTACGCGTTCGAGTTGATGACTGCCGGTAGCAAGAAAAGAATTTTGTCGTAAAGAAAACGGACAGACAGACGTCAAGTTGTGGAGTGACGTTTTGCGTTTGGTTAAATCACTACTTTTTTGTTGAGATGAAAGAGAAAGTGGGCAAAAAGGTCCCACGCGCCTGGCAGTCCCTTGACTTGACCATGTGCTGTAGCTTCGCCCCTAGCCTCCTGCCTCTTGTGCCAAGCTCTCTGCCCCACGCAAAGCCAAAGCAAAATGACAACCAGATGAAAAAAGAAAACTTGGGAAGGAGCTGCTGGCACTGATGTCACACTGGGCCATACCAGGCTAAAAATTACTGCGTATTACAGCCATTTCTGGCCGCTGTGCTCACCCCAACCAAACTGCAACTGCCCCTTATTACCGAATCAGAGGCCACGATTGCTGGCATGTGAGAGCGCTTCCTCCAACCGCTGGTCAACGGTGAATCAACATAGAAGGAGGCACCAGTCGGCTCCTTCCACTGCCACAGTGCTCGATATCAAGTAAACCAACACATTGAGAAAGAACAATTGCTCAAAATAGGCAGCTACGCTGGAAGCTCCATGGCTGACCACATGACATGTTCCACGAGGGCAAGAATATGGGATGAGAGCCACAGTCATAAACGGGAAGGCATTCTCTATGCAGCCTTGTCCACGGGAAAATCAACAACGTAAAGCACCATAGAAAGAGTGAAATGCAAGGCAGTTTCGAACAAATTAAATTTCAGTTTATCTTTATTTTGGGACCATTCCGTGTTCCATAACGCCTCTAAAGTAAATATATCCCAATGTTGATGGGACGAGAATGAGAGGTCTTCATAATGACAGTGTCGTGATGAATGGCCGAGAAAAGGCAAGTACAAAAAGATAGCAATAAATGAGAAAAAAAGAAAAAAACAGAAAACATAGAAAGGAAAAGCGTCAATCAAATACACCAGCCACCCATTTCCGATAAACAAAACAGAAGCGGGTGGGCGAGGCTGAAGTGCCTAGAAAACTGTTCGCAACAAAGAGATGATGCACCCTGAGCTAGACCATGGTATCACAGGCACCTCGCCAACAAATGCAGAAACGCAACCCCAATGAGGACAGCGTTCTATATATAAGGGCAGGCTTTCATTAAAGAGCAGCCGCCCTGTAAAATAGCCATGAACGTGTGGGCAGAGATGGAATTGAAAAAGAAAGTTTTCAAGGGGATTAAAATAAGAAAATAAGAGGGTATAGCCGGATGGGAAGGCGGCGGGCTTGCCCTTGAGTTCGAGCCGTGGGCCTTTTGAGCGAGTGGACGAGTCCTTCATCGGAAGAGGCTCTTTTAAAAAGGCGAAGATGATATGGAATCGTGGAAACTGTGAAAAGCTCGAAAATCGTGTGGTGGGCATTCGTCATTGTTGTGGCTTATGCCGCTGCGGCGTCCTTGTTGCTCTGAGAGCTGGCGCTCATGACAGGCTGGTTGGTCGTGGGCAGCTGCTCATCCTCCTGGGCCCTCTGGCGGATTTTGGCCCAGGCGTACATTACACCGCTGATGAATGCGATGATGATGGCCGACACACCGCCAAAGGTGACGGGCGTGTCGAAGAAGATAAGACCGCTGACAGCAATGGGTAGCTTGTTGAGGGCACCGACCATGGAGTACGTGGTGGAGGATGTCACACGCACACACCACGCAGAGCAGTAAGAAATGGCGACGGCCATGAAGCCGGAGTAGCAGATGCCGATCATCTGGCTCGTGCGGGTCTCCTCGGGGAAGTTGCGGGCAAGGTTCTCAGGCGACCAGTCCTCGATGAGGAAAGAGAAGAGAAGGAGGATGGGGATGCTCATCAAGTTGTTGTAGAACATGGCTAGGAAGCAGTATGTTAGCTGGATGCAGAAAACGAAAAGAAAGGGAAAGAGTAGGAGGGGAAGCACGTACTATCCTTGTCCTTGGTACCAAGGATCTTGATCATCTTGCGCATGGTGAGGAGGAACAAGGCCGAGCAGACAACGTTACCAGCCATCCAGGCATAGCCAAAGTTGAGGCTGGCAACAGCCTCGTTGGCAACAACAGGGTGAGCGCCACCCAGGGCAGTGCGGACATCGGACCAGGCCGCGACAACGGAGCTGAAAACCATGACGCCAAAAGAGACAACGGTCAAGGGGGTGATTGGCTGACCAAACAAGATCAGCTCGCCGTAGGCAATAACAATGATGGTCAGGTTCTTGAAGATCGTGTAGACGGGGACCGAGAGGAACTGGATGGCCATGGCGCCGGTGTAGATCATGCCAGTGAGGAGAGTGGCGACGGGCAGGACTATAAAGAGAGAACAGCGCGGTTAGCAATCAACCTCGCAGAAAGAAGGAGGAAAGGCGAGGTAGGAAGGCAATAGGTAGCCGGTATACATACATTTCTTGGCACGGTGGACGGAGAACTTCTCCAGGCCGACGATGCCGAAGAGCCAGGCCACACGGATGGACAGAACACAGACGATGGACTGAACGTGCACACGAATGTTAGCAAAGCATGAACTACAGAATGGCTAGGGCGAGAGAAAGGGGGGTCAAAGAAAGAGTCATACCTGAATCGCCAGGTACAGGAAGTTCATGTTCCAGTCACTGCCCGAGACGAGGTACTTGTTGACGACCGTCATGCTGATGGAGGCAATGCAGTAGGAGAGAATCGACACCATCGGGCTGTTCTCCATACGGGTCAGCGTGCTGCTGTATGTTGCTCTCTGAGCCGGACCCGGGGAGCTGGATCTGAAGCTCCGCAGAGGGTTGGGAGCCCCCGGGTAGTCATTCGCCTTATTTCTGGCCCCGAGATCAGACATCGGGATGGCGTAGTCCTCGTTCTTCTTGTCGGTAAGGCTCGTCATGATGGGCGATTTAGGGGAGGCGTCGGCTGAGGGAGACTTGTCGGGAAATCGAGATTGAGGTCAAGTGGACGAATATTGAATTCGAATCAAATCTGGCAGAGTAACTCGAATGGACGTGCTGGGCTGTTCGACAAGAGAGGACGCGACAAAAGGGGGGAGGAAAAGAAGAAAAGGTGAATTAAAGGGGAAAGAAGAAGACGAATCAGAAATTAAAAAGGCGACAGGGGCCCTCAATGAAAAGAACAGAAATGAACGAAAGAAGGAGAATATACGAAAGCTCGTATTAAGGGTATAAAATGCGAGTACAAATTCCAGCAAAGGAAGATGCAGAAATCAGAGAAGATGCGATGAAAAGTTAAAAGAAGAAGACCCAAGAAGAGGGAAGGGGAAGAAAAAAGACGGCGAGATAGACTCGAAAGGGCGGAAACGGAAACCGCGAATTAGGGAGGTAACGGCGCGTGTTAGATAGGGGAGGAGCGAGACGCAATACCAAAAAGAAGACACGGCAGCAATTAAAGAAAAAACTAGAGTGTTTGATTGCGAAAAATGGGTGATGGCGCTGGATTATGCAGTAAAGCGAGCGCATACGCTGGAGGTGCAGGGAGGTGGGGAAGGGGAAAAGAAGGGAAAAGACAGGGAAAGTGGACCTGACCCCCTTTTTGGACACAAGATGGCTGTTGTCGAATAGGAAGTGGACAGGACTAATGCACCTGCAATAGGGGCTTACTGGGTGATGTATGTTTGATTAGACCGTTCAGAGGAACGCAACAACAGTATCTCAAGAGGTCTATGATTTTATTTCAAAGAGCCGAGACGAGCAGTTTTGTTTGAGAACGTAGGCGAAAAAATCGAACAGAATTTTCAAAAATTTACTCAGTGACCAAGATCGGATGTCTTCGGAGTGAATTGCGGTACAGAAAGGTACACACTCGAACCGGCCAGATGACGAGGACGCGCGTTGGAATGCACCGGCCAGGAACACTATCCATAGGGCCTCGTAGGGGACTTTGCGACGATCAATCCTGAAACATAGCGTTGCCATGCGCTAAAGAAACGGACCCAGTTCTTATGGCGAACTAATCGCATTTAAACCACAGACGACACCTCTCGACACTGTAAAGGCTTCAAAGGCGAACGATGTATGGCTCAAAGTACCGATATGTATTCCTTCTTTTCAATGGCTTGTGTCCGGTGGCATAGTTTGTCCTTGCAAGGAGCCGGGCTGAGTGAGAAACGGCAACACGGAAAGCGGCACCACATCATCAATAACGCTTTCGATCCGAATAAAGGCAAATCGACAACATTGATTCTATTTCTGGACATCGTAGAATCTGCGTTGATAGAGACCCAGGAATGCACTTGTCATAGCAGGCCTGCGATCATGCTTTAGGCCGCTCATAGCGGCCTCAGCTACCAATATCCAGCATCTCCTCGTCCCTGTCCTCCTTGACTTCACTGACGGATTCCCCTCCGCCAATGGCTGCAGTGGTTGCTGCGTCTGTAGTTCCAGCCGCCGAAGTTGACGGCGTTTCCGATGCTGCCTGTACCGATGACATCGGTGCAGTTGCCAATGCTGCTGTGCCTGGCGCAGATGTTGTCGGTGCTGTAGATGTAGTTGCAGAGGCAGTTGCTGTAGCCGCCGTAGCTGATGCATCTGGTGGCAAAGGAAAATTTAGGTGCTTCCAGTCCTCAATCTCCTCTGTTACCGACCGCATCCGGTCGCGAATGCTCTCAATGGCGAAGCTTCCCAGAGGCAGCCGCAGCGGCGGGAACGAGCAGTGCGCCAGCTGCCAGACGAGCTCTGCACACTGTACCACACTTGCCGGCTGGCGGTCACCTAGCCATTGGACCATGCGTGTAGCATGCAGCGACGGCGCTGACGGATTGGCATAGGTCTCGCTGGGCGGCTTGATCAGGAAATGGCCCCAAGTGGGCAGTGGGTTGGTGTTGTCGCCGCGGTTGCCGCTGCTCTGACCAAGACGGTTTTCATTCGTAGCCGCCGCACCAGCGTTTGCCGCCAACTCGCTTGCTTCTAGATGGCGGTCGTCGCGCCGCATGAGGCCTGGCTCAACCAATGTCGCCTTGATGTTAAAAGCGTCCACCTCGTAGAGCATGGCCTCGATGAGGCCCTCGACTGCATACTTTGTTGCACAGTACGGCCCAAGTCCAGGCACGCCCAAGGCACCCGATGTTGAGCTAAAGATAAGATACCGGCCGCCATCACTATTGGCGTTATAGTTTTGATGGTGCTGTCCCGTACTCTGTTGCTGCTGCTGGACTTGCTGCTGGTGCAGCAAAAGCTCCTGCTGGCGCCGGAAGATGGGCAGCGTCGCCTGCAGAATGTGCAGTGTACCCATAAAGTTGGTCTCGAACTGGTTGCGCAGCTCGTGCTCGTCCTGGTCCTCACACGCACCCACCACACCGTATCCAGAGCAGTTGGCCACGACATCGATGCGTCCAAAGTGAGCGAGTGTTTTCTGGACGACCCTCTCAACAGACTCGCGTGCACGCACGTCACAGAGCGTACCCAAGCAACGCATCTTTTTCCTGCTTGAACCTGGCGCTGGCGACAAGAAGGGCGGCGGATGTTGTTGTGGTGATGCTGTAGAGGCAGCTGCTGATGCTGGAGATGTGCCGCCGTCGTCTGGGCCATGCTCTGCCTCGGCGGCTGCCAATGCCTGCATCGCTGCCATGGACGTCTCGTGTATGCGACCGACCGTGGCCACATAATCGCCGTGGGCGAGGGCCGCCTTGACGAGCGAGCGGCCCATATGGCCAGTGCCTCCAAAGACCTGTTTTGTTAGCAAGTGTCGACTCCATTGTGTGAGAGTCGGGAGATTTTGAACGTACAACCCACACCAACGGCTTGGTCGGCGTGTCGGGCGACGGCGGATCGCAGCTGGCCGGCAGCCGTACACGAGCTTTGACGCCACCCTCGCTCCCGCCTCCTGCACCTGCGCCAGTCCCGGCCCCGGCACCGGCACCTGTACCTCCTCCACCGCGTGCTGCAGCAGAGGTCCCTGTTGCCCCTGCTCCTCGTCCGCCAATGCCGGTGCCCGGTGTGCTCGTCGTGCTACTCGGAATACTGGGTTCGCTGAAGCCAATGTCTTCTGGCAAGGTCGGCACTCCAGTTGGTGGTGCTAAAGTCGGCGTCGTAGTCGTACCCAGGAACGCCTCGTCCAGCAGCCCGTCGTAGTTCATATCCATCATCTTCATTGGCGACAAGAAGAGGTGGCAGCGCCAGTTCGCATCCGATCAAAGCGCCTCGCCTTGCGCTCCAAAAACCCAAGCAGTGTGTCCAAAAGAAGCCGTTAAAAAGAGATCAGTTGGCAATTGAGGAGTTGAGCGCAGCTCCAAGAAAGACAATGGGAATATGCAAAATGGGTATAATGAAAGAGTATGTCGTCAAAAGCCACAAAAGAATGGGTAAAGACAGTAAAGAAACAAAGGATGTCGTTGATAATTGACCCGGCCGAGCCAGTAGCACCGTTTTGCTAAGTCAATGTGGAGAGCGTGGAGGAGGGGCCTTTCATTGGGAATTCCTGGGGCCCTGGGCCTGGACCTTCCTCAGCGACTCATTTATTTTGCGTCGCTCGCTTTCAATATTGCCTTCCCCTTGTGCCTCCGAAATAGAATGCAAATGAAAAGGGGCTATATAAATTCAAGCATGCGTTTATTTCATCCTTTTCTGGGGTAATATCGAACCTTTAAAGGGTAAGGGAAGTGACAGCTGTGATTCTTCCGGAATATTTTGGTATGGCAAAGACAAGGTGTTCGATTGGTGATTGGCTTGCTTCAAAGGTCTGTAATTTGAAATTGGCAGGTAATGATCAATGAGAAAAGATGCGTCATATGTTTCTTAAAGATAGCAATGAATTGACAAAGAATAGACAAAAAGACATATGAAAGACAAGCTTCAGGGTGGAACAAACATAAACCGAAGAATGACACTGGAACCCCACGCTGCAACTGCCGACGCTCGGGTCCGGATCGTTTCCATTGCCGTGCCTTTGGTGTGAAAAGACGCTAATCGGCCACGAACAAAACACAGCAGTTACACTCGACTATTGCATGAGATCCAAATGTGTAAAGCATTTTGTCAAAATACTTAAAGCAAGTAACACAGAGCAGGTTGGGACTCGTTTATTTTCGATCTTAAAGACGATGGATGCTTGTCCTGCAAAGGACGTCTCGCGAAGAACGCAACCTCGGAGATCTCAGCCGGCGCACGTGATCACAACTACGAAACGAGATGGAATCAACTGTCCGATAGGTCCATTGTGTCAAGAGTAAACGGTAAAGAGGATTTGTGTCATGGGACTATTTCATTGTGTATCTTCCCGGTATTGCCTCTGGTTTGGGAGAAGATCCCATCAAAAGGTTGTAAGTAATGTAATAAAGATATCAATTTCCCTACCAGCACCTACGTCTACTGCGGCCTCTCAGCTCTCAGCTTCTCCTTTCGAGGTCATCCTCGAATCCTCATCCAGACAATCCTTCGTATTCCATTCTTCCTTCTTCCTGCAGCACACAAAAAAGGTTGAGGTAAAAAAAATTAACACAATGCTTTGTCGTTTCAAGAAACAAGTGCCTTTTCTCCAGGGGATGTAGAGAGAAGGGCGGTCGGGATAGTGGGTGGACGTAAAATAGGGGTGGTCGTGTGTGAGAGTGTTGTGTGTGTTGCGTGGGTGTGTGTGGCGAGACATTATGAGGTGACAAGAAGGCGTTTAGACGTAGTTGGACAGCCACCGGATGCCGTCGCCGTAGCCTTGCCGCATAACGACAGAGCACATGAACACCTCAATGGGGCGGATGCCCTCCAGTGGGACCTTGCCCTTGCCCGTGGTCTGGTACACGCCCAGCTGGTGGCGCAGCTCTTCCTCGGAGACGGCGTCGGGGTGGTCGATCTTGTTGCCGAGGATGACAAAGGGAACCTTGGCGAGCTCCTCCATAGCCAGGAGCGCGTCGAGCTCGGCCTTGGCTTCGGGGAAGCGCTCGTGGTCCTTGGCATCGACGAGGAAGACGATACCGTTGACTTCGGGGAAGTAGTCCTTCCAGAGACGGCGGGCTAAACAGTTAGTAGTGTACTACACTATAAAAAAGAGTGCGGCTGAGACCTACCCTGCTGGTGACCGCCCAGATCAAAGGTAGTGAAGCGGACGTTGCCGATGGCAAGCTCCTCAGACGCTGTAGGTTCCAATGTTAGTATCCCGGCTCTTCATTTCCATTGTGTATTGAGATATGGTCGAGAAGTCCTCGGAGCGGTCCGAGAACGGATAAGGGGGGTAGACGAACTGGGATGCAGAGTGGGCTGCAGGATGGCGACACGGTCGTTCTGAAGAGAGAAGAAAGTTAGTTGGTGCCAAAGCATATCGGTAATTAGTCGAGTGGGAGCCTACCTTCAGCATGTGCAGCAGGGTCGTCTTGCCGGCATTGTCCAGACCCAGGAACAGCAGCTTGGCGTGCTTGTTCAGCAGGCCGAGCGACGACAGAACGTCGTAGACTAGAGTAAGAGATCCCATGTCAGCATTCTGGGTTGCCTATCTATCAGTTGTCCTCCGCCGTGTCTAGCTTCTCCGTATCGGATCTCCCTTCTCCGCTCCCCATGATCAAGAGGTAGAGGTTGGCCAGCACACATGCTACCGGCATCGGCCTCAGCCCATCTCCTGTGCAGGCAACGAAGTAGGAAATCCGTATCTTCCCATCGGCAAGTACATACACCAGTTAACGATCCACATGGCGACGGTCGTTTGTGTGTGTTGGGTATCAGAAAAAAGTGAAAGTCGGTCGGAACGGAACACGGGTTCAGTCGGCCGATGCGATTAGGGGTGCTCGAGGGAGGAAAAGAGTTGGTCGGATGGTGGGGCGCTACTCTTTATCGAGTCGGGCGGATGTTATTTGTTCCTGCCGGAATACGGTGGAAGGTTATCCGTGGAGAGGGTTGATGGGGGTGGAGGTGAAAGAGTGGTGATGTTTTGTAGTTGCGAAGGGAAAAGGGAGGAGAGGTTGAGCTAAGTTGGCGAAGTGGCGCGCACAAGGGAAAAAAATAAACGGGGACAGTGTCCAGGGGTGCGTTGTGCTGTGAAGTGCCAGTAACTGGTGGATTTTACAGGGCGGCCAATTGGCTGTTAAATAGGCAAGATGCTGCACTGCAAAAAGGACAGATAAAGCGTGAGAGGCAAACACAAACAAACAGTTTTAGAACGGCCTCGATATGATACAAATTCAAGTTAAAAAGAGAGTGATTACGATCCGGTCCTGTTAAAAAATACACCAGAAAGCAATTGCCACAGAAAAGGGCAATGGCACACATCACGAGAGAGTTGAGGAACTTCGGAAAATGGCCCTTGTGCTGGACGTTGGCTTTTAGTGACGCTGTAGCTGCAGTGATTGGGACTGCAAAATGACAGCGACGATGCAACTGTGCACAATATGCTGCGACTAGCACGTGATTGCCTTGCTTTTCAGGCCACGACCACCGCGTGGTTATCAGTTGATGCCAGCTTTCACTCGAGTGGGTCCACTTAGTCGGCAAACGGCCAATAAGCATTGCCCTCATGACGTGCAACTAACAAGTCCAAACATCACCAAAAGAGGCCAAATAGCCTCGCCTTCGCACTTGTACGTCAAAATAGCCCGTCTACAGTCATCATTTTCAATATGGACAACTGTCAATATCTAATACGCCCGCACAGACACCCCACGATCACGATAGTCTGAAATAACATCACGTTCACAAAATGAGGGAGAAGTAGTAATAGTTCATGAGTCATTGTCATTTATCAGTTTGGCCTGCAAGATATGCTTGCAGCTGAAGTAAATGGGTATCCTTTGCTGTGATAAGCTGGTCCAGTTATATCCATCAAGAGTGAACAGGATCAAGGTCTTTAAGAAGAGAAAAAGAGAAATAAATGAAAAAATGGGGGAAAAAAAAAAAAGAAATATAATGGTAGTAACGAGAGCCAGCACGCAGAGGGCAAGTCCATGCAAGCCTTGCGTGATGTGTATGTACAGACTCGCAGATAGAAGAAGAAAAGTATGTTTGTGCCAAATAAAAATAGAGTGTGTAGAAAAGAAAATATGCAGACAGGCGAAAGGCTGTCGCTTGGAAAGAAAGTAAAGAGGGGTCAACGATAACTTGCATAATAGGCAGAGGATCGTGACAAAGAAGAGAAGGTGAACAAATCGTCAAATCAAATAGCACACGGAAAATGCAAGAGAAACGAGCCACCAATGATGCAAATGCTTGTAGACAAAAGAAAGTCAAATCAAAACGAAATGAAAGAAAGTCATCAATGCTATTAAAGGAAATATGAGAAAAGAAAAATGAAATAAAAGCAAAAGGCCCTTTCCCAAAAGTAACAAGAATGCCTAGGCAGATATATGCAGGCAGGGCGGGGGGTATGTGGATAAAATTCAAAATGCGCCGTTTCCCAGTCGTCATTTTTGTTTTGGTAGTCATACGCTTATAGCGTGTAGTAGTAATGGCGAGAGTGTTTTCAAAACACTTCGTACTTAGACGGAAAGAACGTAGTTTCCCTGAGGAATCTTTCCGGCCATGAGAAGACCGACTTCTCTCATGCGTTCGGCGCCCTCGCCACGCTGAGTGCGTCTCTCAGGGACTTGGCCCTTGCGCGCGCGGTTGCAGTACTTTTGCTGGAACTTTTCGCGGCGTCTCTGGCGCTTCTGCTCGAGGCCCTTGACAATGTCAATGGCGCCACGAACGTGCACTCTTGGCTGTTTGGCTCCAGCCAGGCTGTTGGCCTTGGGCCGGCGAGTAGGCTTGGTCGCCTGGGTCTGGCCAGCATTGGCGTTGGCACGCTGCTGGTGACGGAAGATGGCCGAAGGACGGGGCAGAGACTTGGTGGTCGTCAGACCAGGTTTGAAAGCCAGAGTCTGGAACATGGGGCGGCCACGGTTGTCCAGAGCGTCGACGGGCGAAGCCGGCGGCGAGCGGATGTGCGACGACGCGACAATGATGGGTACAGGCATGGGCGTAGCCATGGGCATGGCCATGGGTTTGGTCTTGTTGAGCGGTGCAGGCGACTTGAGTCTCCGCGTGGGCGAGTGGCGGTCAAACAGGCGGCGAGGCGCGGGAGACCGGCCACGGGTCTTGCGAGGCGGGGGCGAGCGGCAGCGTCTGGGCGAGACTGCCCTGCTCTTCTGTTCGCGGTCCATCTGATCGTGGTGGATGTCCTCGATCTCCCAGAAGCGCTCATCGGCGCTGCCGTGAGCCTGCTTGTTCTGCTGTTGCCTCTTCTGCTGGTGGGCGCGCTGCTTGTAGTTCTGCTCGCCGTCGCTTTTGTCCTCAGGATCCGATGTGGGGAAGCTGGGGTCAATATCCTGGGGGATGACGTGCGTCTTGCCACGCTTGCGGGCAGCAATGTGCGACTGGTAGGCCTCCTCGAGAGGACGGTCCTCGTCGAACGTGCCGCAAACAAAGTCGGTGCTGTCAGGAAGCTCAGGAGTACCTGTGCGGCGGGTGGTGTTGACCAACTCGCGGTTCTTGGGGCGGTCCTGGCGCATGGCCATGCCAGCAATGAAGCCAGACGAGTCCGAGTGTGTATCGACAGATAGACGACGGAAGATGGGAGAACCGACCTGGTGGAGCGTGGTGTGGTCGTTGTCAAAGTTGTGCTGGCGACGCTGGCGGCCGGGTTGGTTGACAGCCCAGAGAACAAGACCATCGTCCTCGTCATCAGACGAAGCGAAGCCGGTCTCGTTGTCGGTGTTGTAACCATCAGAAGCACCACCGCCAGAGCTGTAACCAGAGAAGCGCTCATCGGTGGCAAGGTACTCGTTGTCACCTTCGACAGTGTCATTCTCGTCGTTGTCGTCGTCATCATCCTCGTCGTCCTCATCGTCCTCATCGTCATCCTCGTCTTCGTCGTCTTCATCGACCAGATCGTCCTCGTCATCCTCATCATCATCGTTCTCCTCGTCGTCTTCCTCTTGCTCGGCCTCCTCCTCAGCCTCCTTGCCCAGAAGACGAATTGCGAGCTCCTTCTTCAGAGTATCGTTGATGGTGAGTCTCTGTTGAATGGTGGCCTTGTCTCGGCGGATCCAGTCATCCTCGATCTGCACATCGCTGGCAAACTCGTGGAAACGCGAGGACTCCTCGTTAAGGGCTCCGGGCTCGGCGTTGTAGTACTTCTTACTGCGAGTAGCAATGGGGCTGTGAGAAGAATGACGCGAACCGGATGAGCGACCGACTGGGCGAGGCGAGCGGTTTGAAGAGTCACGGCGAAGGAAAGGCTTGCGCATAGCCGTGGGCGACTTGGGAACGGGTGCAGGTGATGGACGTCTGAACTGCAGCTTGCGGTTCTCGGGCGCATCAACCTGGAGAGTGGAGAGCTGGGGCTTGTGAGCGTCGGCCGAGGGGCGAGCGGGGCAGGCGAAGCGGATGCACGAGCGCTTAGGCTGCTGCTGCTCAACCGGCTTGGGAAGCTCGGTCAACTGAGCGGGTGCCGCCAGTTGCGCGTATGCCGCCTTTGGCGTGTCGTCCGGACCAGGGGTCTTGGTGACAGGGGCAGGAGGCGAGACGGGCTTGGCAGCAGGCTTGGCGGCCTGGCTGGGCTTCACAGCACCGCATGCAAACGAGATGCAGCGCTTTCTTTGGGGAGCCTGGGCCGGGGCATCTGATGCGTTGTTGCTCTCGGTCTTGTTGTCCTTGACCGCTGCGCTGGCAGCTGGCTTGGGTGTCGTATCAACAGACGGTGCGGCAGCCTTGGTATCGCGAACCTCAACGTTAGCTGGTGCAAAGCCAATGTTGACAAGGCGCGGGCTGGGCGAGTTCGTCCGAGGAGGTGTGGAGATTCCAGTATCGCTGGTAAAGCCAGCAGTTGAGGCCATGCTCGTGTTGCTGGTAATAGAGCGCCTCCGCTGGGGGTACAGGCCAGAAGCCGGGATAGGCTCTGCGGCCTCATCCTCCGACTGGCTCTGAAGAGCGCGAGTCAAAAGAGACTCGGTGCGGTCTCTTGGGCGGTAGGCATAATTCTTCTCAAAAGTGTGAACAGCAGCAGCCTGCTGTCGCGGTTGGTCTGGCGGCTCGTCGGCGTCAGCAGCGGCGTCCTCCTCCACGGCGTTGGCCGCATGTGCGGTCCATGCCAAGACGTTGGACGTCGCTGTGTCGTGTCTTGCGTAATTTGGCATTTTGGATGAAAATGTCAGATGTGGATGGAGAGAAAAAAGGTGAGAAGAAAGTGAGGAGGATGAGAGGTGAAAATATGAATTTCAGCTGAATGTAAGGGACGAGAATAATAAGAGTTCCAAAATGGGGTTCCAAGGTGATGAGTAATATGGTGTCGTTGGTTGAGGTCGTGATATCAAGTTGCGCGGTACAAACAATGTACGCGGGTGGTCGCCTTTAAACAAGTCAAAATCGATCTTGCTCAAAG
Source organism: Sporothrix mexicana (assembly GCA_021396375.1). Classification (NCBI taxonomy): domain Eukaryota; kingdom Fungi; phylum Ascomycota; class Sordariomycetes; order Ophiostomatales; family Ophiostomataceae; genus Sporothrix; species Sporothrix mexicana. The sequence continues at coordinate 665,789 of WNYC01000007.1, forward strand.
GCTCTCTGTAAAAGCCCAAAGAACAACACAAAGACTATTGTGCGTTCCTTGACAAAGCAGAAAATAGGATTCAAAGTATTGTCGTCCCTAGGGACCGTATTGCTATAAGCGGACGAACATCGTCAAAAGCCAACAAAAAGCTGAAGGGGAGGAAGAAGGGTGAAAGAGGAGAGTGCGGCGGGAGGCGAGTTATAAGAAAGCAAATGTCCCAAAGATGCCTTCTGTGCGATCGAGTTAGACGTCGTCGAAGTTGTTCGTGTCCGTCTCACGTTGAGATAGAGTGTCGTCGATCCAAGATCCAAGGTTCCAAGGTGTGATGTTTCGTATTTGCTCAGCAAGGAAAAAAGAAAGAAGGAGGCGAGGAATATAAAGATAAGAAAAGAAACAATTCGAGCCAAAACAAAGAAATCCGGTCAGACAGCTGATCCTTGATCGAAGTGTTCGGTGTATTCCAGGTTTTTAGGTTGCCAGGCGGGAATGCAGGGACTTTGGTGTGTTGTGCAAAGTGAAGATGAGTCGCGCAGGTTTTGCCGCCAAAACACAGCCACTGGTGGTGGAAGAGCGAGATGGCGGGCGGTTGGCGTTTTTAAGGTGTGTGCGAGTATTTGGCGAGGGAGAGGCAAAAGCGAAATGAGAAGAAGAGTTGCCCTGTGACTGTAGATCAGGACGCGCACAACTGCGAATGTTGTCGAGGTTGAAGAGGAACGAAAAGAGAAACCGAGTGAAAGGAGTGTGGGAGGGCGAAAAGGTAGGAAAAGAAAAAGGGTTCGTATGGAAACGGAAGTGATGTGTAGATATGTGTGTGTGCGTGGACGTGGGTGTTGTCGTGAGGGGGGAGCGGCTTCCTCTAGGTGGAATAAAAGATCAGGTTTTTTAAAGGTTGACCCTGTCGTATTTTACTGGGGGCCTTGGACGGGAGGAAAGAGCGAGGCACGGGGGCGTTGATGCAGTATTGGAAGTATTGAACGCCTGCAGTCAGCGAAGGAGGGTGGTGGACGTTGGTGGTATGTTGCACTAGAAAGTGGTGGTGGGCGAGAGGGAAAGAACGGAGAATGAAGGAACCAGTCGGTATTTGCTCGGACGGTGGGACTGGGGCTGATCAATTTTGTCGAAAAAGGCAGTCGTGGCCAGTGGGGGTATGACCACCAACAACGCAGGAAAACAAAGAGGAAGGCACCAGAAATGGTACAAAAGCAACTAAATGCGGAAAACGGTATTGCAGCGCCTTTCGCGCCGTTCGCGCTTGCTACGGAATACGGAATAGGCACTAAAAGTCCATGCTCGGGCCCATAGTGCGACTCACATTTTGGACGAAATGGAAGGGGCGAATGAGAAGGGCGCTGCAAAAGGCAGAAACAGCCAGTAGCGTAGGCAGAACGAGGGGGCTTTAGTGCCAAAATTCTCGTGCTGGCCGATTCGTTTTTGCTAAAACCAGCCCAACGTTTCGCGGAATTATTTCATGCTCCGTAATAATTTGGAAAGCCTGCACCTTGCACTTTCCCTGCGCCTGCTTGAGCCTTGTTGCGCCTACTCGGGTGCGTGCTCTGTAATCCTTGAACTGGTGCTACACCCTGTGCATTACGCGTGAAGTTGCCATATATTACGATGCAATTCTCCTTCTGTCTGGTTCTCGAAACACCGCCAGGCCAATTGCAAAACGGCGACGAATATAGCGTTGTTTCCAGCGAGCATACCCTCGTCTTTTTCATCTTTTCTTTCCTCCTCGATAATTTGAGATTTGGCATCTGGTGGATGGTCGAGGGCAAATGGCAAAGTGGGATGTCCAATGGGTGGCATGGCTCCGTATAATTAACACTGTATCAGCCGTCATTTGTGTGAGAAATACAGTGCTAGTAAAGCGATTCAGTCATTAGCGCACGGTGATCTTCATGCGCTGCGACATTTTTGTTTTCTTTCTTCTTTTTCTTTTTTCTGTTTTATTCCCCATTTCCAAGAACGATGTCTGTGCCGCTAGCCATGTTGCATGTGCCCTCCCGAACCGCTACGAATGTTAGCCCCCAGCCCTCCCTTCCTCCGTTTTGTCGGGACTGACAATTTACTGCCAAAAAAAAAAACGCTAGAGTACGGCAGTCCGTTTTTTCTACGTTTTCGGGCATGAGTGGGAAAGACCACAGCGTGCTATCATCCGGATTACCGACAATAGCGCTGCATTCAAAGCTGTTAGGGACGTGCGACACGACCGGTTTGGTAGACCATCGTCGAGACGGTGTGGTTCGTAGTTTTTTTTTTTTTTTGAAGAAAAAAAGCGATGCTTGGGAGACTGGTGCGACTGGCCCGCCCGATCTAGGAGGCTGTTGGACGCAAATTTCTCGGGGCCAAATTTCTTCAGTGCAATTTTTTCAAGCGACTATTCAAAATTTTTACCCCTTAGAAACGCTTTCCTCTTTGCGACCATCGCCACCGCCCGGTGCCTTTGTTGGGAAGAGAATAATTAGGAGAGCTATGAAGCTTCGGGGGAGCAAAAGCAAGCCAAAAAGAAAATATTATCCCTTCTTCTCGTCAGTTGGCCTGGGCACGCCAATAAGGGTCATTTCATTTGATGATTCGATGGTCCAGACCAGGCGAAAAGCCATGGAAAGAGTCAGAGGGTAGGAAGTGCCAACGGGCGAATTAAACGCATGGTAAATAAACGATGCCGATGAAAAACACGATCCTGATCGTGACTTGCCGTCGAGATCCCTGTGTCATTTGCCTTTTTGGTGTTTTCTGTGTTTTTGAGTGTGCATTTCTTTATTTTTCTTTATTTTCGCCGTCAATTTCTCGCCGTTTTTCGCCTTTCCCCTCCGAATTTTCATTTCGCTTTCTTTTTTATTTATATTTTCATTTTATTTTATTCTTTCTCTTCTGCTTTCATCGCAATTCAGATCTTGGCTTTTGTCCCCTGTCTCTTCCTGGCAGCAGATCCCCACTGACCATCGCTTAAAAAAGAAAGAAAATGGAGACCTTGAAGAACAAGAGGGTCTTGTCAATTGAATCAAGCCGACCAAATCCACTCCAGCCGTAACTGTTGAAAGTGGTCCGTGTTGCAATGCATATCGAAAACAAATAGCTGTTCTGCTCTGACTGGTCCTAGGGCTGTATTTTCGGCTCCATTTGTGGGCTTTTGCATCTTGTTTCTTGCATTTTGTTACCATTTCGTTACGTGTTTTTGCTTTTCCAGCCTCCCCAGCAAAAATGGCAGAAAGGACAGGCAAAATGCCCCGTTGATATCCGCATGTTCGTGCAGCTGTAATTTCATGCCCCCTCAAGCCCCTCTGGCTAATTTTCGGCACGTTTTGTTTTCTTTGGATCCTCTTTCTGACAAAAATGACAACACAGCTGAGACGCGCATCTCTCGTATATTTCACCGTACAAAATACGTAAATTTCAGCGTGCAAAGAGCGGTGACATATTCTCCTTTTTGCGTACATGTACTACGTACATTTCACAGTTCACAGTTTCGGTCTTGGCACGCTTACACCGTAACAGGTCAAGAGCCAAACAACCAGTAAAAAATATCAAGTACGACACACTGTGTATTTCGGCGAAGCCAACAAAGACTGAAGACGAGATGAGCACCGAGGGATCTGCATGCCCTGCGGCCTCTCATAGCGGCGCCTGCTGTTTTTGGGCCGCCCCGCCGAGCCTTAGTATTTTGCTCTGCAATACGGCTTTGCGCAAACGTGTCACAGGCACCGTCTACTCCAAGAACGTGTAGCGTGCCGTAACGGGCATCCTGCCCTGACCTAAGCTCCCCTGTGCCCTGAGCGGTGTGACGGGGTAAAATTGCGTCGGCGCTACTTTGAGGGTACGAAGGTCCCAAGTATTTGCGGTGGGCTCGTATTGCGCGCGGTATTGCGCAGTACCCAGTATTGCACAGCATTTTTTGCGGTCTTGGCCCTGTAATAACAACAAAGAGATCGAAACGTGAGATGAGGCGCAATGGAACCAGGACAAAGAAGGTAGCCGTACGGCCCATTTTGGGATGATCGCATCGCCTAAAATCGACGTGCGCTGTATGCCCTGTTTTGATGGCTGATATTTTTATATTTGTTTTGTTTCGCCTTTATCCCCCTACCCTCGTCCTCAGTGTGCCTTGTCTGTTTAAATTACGGGAGACTGATATTCTCCGTAGCCTGTCCCAACTAACGACAAAACCCTGTTTCCCAGGTTTTTAGTGAGTTGAGAGGCCTGAAACGAAACAGCCGGGCAAAGAAACAAAACAAACATCAGCAAGACAAAATGAAGGGACGCATCTTGAAATTCATTTCGACATGCATGGTGCATCTTGCTAGCCCGTTCTGCGGCGTGCTTTCGAGACGAGCAGGGGAATGCAGAGGGACCCTGATTTTGCTTCCGTTTCTGCGAGGATCAGATTGAAGAACGGCACCGTTTTGGTGATGCCCATACCGGACATCGTATATAATTTAATTTGCCAGTAGAAATACATACGAGGTGTCAATGAAATCTCTCGGCAAGCACAAAGACTCAAGCATGCACGGCCATGCACCAACGACGTAATGGGCCGTATTCCTCCTCTTTATTCTTGGCTTTTGAGAAAAAGGATCGTCGCTTTTGCCGCCTTTCTTACTTGATGCTTGATGTCGTGGCACTGGACATAATTACGAGCCAGCGGGTTTTGGAGGTTTCAAGGGTTTCTGTTTGCCTGTGTTTGCCTCTTCGCGAAAAGAACGGTGAAGATCCCTTGGCTTGCAGAACAGTCAAGTAGGCACCCGTTTAACAAGCTTTCGGGCCAGGGTAGAGGGCATAAGAGATCCTGCAGCAGAGGTGCTTTTCCGGCTTCCCTGTCAGTCTCTGTCAGTATGTCTCAACGAGGATTGAGAAAGATACTGGGATATTTGTCTTGCTTCTTGTCTAGATATCAAACTCCTCCATTTGGTAGTGTGCATGATGTTGCAGAACAGCCTTCCAATGATCGACCTCTGTCAGTTTTACTTCCTTTTTCTTGTTTTCTTTTCCTTCCCTCAATTGGTTTCGAGATTGATCTCTTGACCACTCTGCACCACATCTCTGTGTGTATTTCATCCCGCTGCACTCTATATACTTGCCCATTCACCCTTCTTGGTCGTCTTCCTTCCATTCTTCGATTTTGTCCACCTGCCCTGCAGCCATGCGGGCCTACTGCACGTTGACAAGCTACCTACATGCGATAGCGCCATCCATGTTGTGTGGTTCTCCATGCTGTTGCTGTTCCTCGTGTGTGGTCTTCTGATTATTTCGCAATGTGACCGCGACAAGCGACATGTTACATATTTCCATAAGCGCAGGACCAGAAAGAGGAGAAATGGCACGAGCGAAAACGGAAACTTTGATCGTCTGCCGTTCGTCCACAGTTCAAATCCAGGATGCATTGTCTTTCGCCTCTTGCTGCTCAATGTCTATCATGTAAAATCTTCCGACTCTCCACGGGACCTTGGACGTTGGAAAGAACCCATACGAACCAAAGTCCCAAGCAAACGCTGGCTCGCTAGTCAACAGACAATATCAAAGACAGAGGTTGACTAGAAGGAGGTTTGGTTCCCGTCTATTGGGCGTCGCGCTGTAACAACGCAGAAAGGCAAGTTGCAGCGCCCTTCGTTCCCCCGTCGAAATCTTCTTGCCATGATTTGCTTGTGGCGTCGATCCCCGGTGCAAGTGAGTGTCGACAGGTCTTTGGTGAATATGAGATGAGACAGGAGTGTGTTGTAGCCGAGGATATTCAAAAATGCCACCATTTTTACAGCGTCAATCGCAAGAGCACCTTGCTCACCGCATATCCTGACGACTGAACGACAAAAAGATATGCTGGACAAGAAGAGGAGAAAGTGCATCCGAAACATCAAAATGCCCACCGATGGGAACAAGATGGCCAGGAAAGCAAGAAGAGGACAATTGAAAATCGCTGGGCAATGTGACCCTCGCCGTTGCATCTTGCCGACGTATGCCCCTGCCAATGTCTATCCTCCCGACGTGTTACGACGTATATCGCCAATCATACATGCCATCAAACAGAAAATAAGAAGGGACCGAAATAGTAGGGGTTGGCCGTATAATTGGCCACATATTGAACAACAAACATCAACAGGAGACCTCCAGTTCAGCAGCTTACGGCCCGCATGCTTGCGTCGTCACTATTGTTGTTTTTTGTCCCGACAATGCGTATGCGAGTCAGCTATTGTCGGATAAAAGACTGACACAGACAGAGCTCAACTTCACGTAGTACCGACCGTTTTCCACGTCAGATGGAAAATATTAGGAGTATTTTTCTCGACGTGCAGATTGCAGTTTGTCGTGTGCGCTTTTGGGTTGTGGTTGTGGTCAACCGGAGTGGTTTGTCAGTATCGATTGTACCCCCACGACACAACCCCCTCTTTCTGCCTCCTCCCTCTCAAGACAGCCGCTCATAATACCATCGTGTCGTTGTTATTGCAACCCCGCAGTTGTAATGAACCATGCAAAAGCAAAACAGCTGTTCTCCCTCTCTTTCATTTCCTCTTCCTATGCCTTTTCGTGTTCGGCTTCCCCTTTCGGACCCTTTGGCGCGTGTGGTCGACAATTCAAAAGCAAGAAAAAAAAGAGGGGACGTCCGAGAGAGAAAGACAAAACGAAAATGGCATATGCAAGCGGCAGTGTGCGAGAGAGATTGTGTCGAACTCCCTTTTTCGTTCACGACCCTACGACTGCGAAATCGATCGTGAGATTTACCCACCACAGGGAAGGATTTCCAGATACCACTGACTACCCGTCCCTGGACGTCTACGGAGAACTCCTTCCCTACTACGACAAAATAGATCATCGTGTGAACAGTGCACGCTCCGGGAAACACGCTCTTTTTTTTCTCTGGGTCTTTCCATGGGTCCTTCTCTCCTTGTGAGGAAAACTTATAGTTTCCTAATTCGGAATGTGAAATCGAAACACCACAAAATTGGGGGGGAAAAAAGGCTCACAAGCAAAAGGAAGGTGCTACCCACTGCTTCCACGCAAGGGCAAGTGAGGAGTGAGGACAGGAGGTTTGATTTCGAACGGAAGGAGGGTGGGCAGAGAGAAAGAGTGGTCCCTCCTTCCGTTTTGCCTCAATAGCGGTGAACGATGCAGTAGCACTAAAAAGCTGGTCTGCCCGTTTTCGCATCAGGTGCGACCGTTTTGACGGCACCCGCTAGTGGCCTGTACTTGGCCTGTACTTCAGGCCAAGCATTCCATAGTCCCGAGTCTAAGCTGATTCTGCAAAAGCTTGTCCCACTTGGCATAAATAACCAGAAGGGAAAGACTGCAGGAAAAGACAAGACGAAAACAGTGAACATCGCGAGCGAATTGTTCTGGCAGGGAAATGGTACGGCTCCAAAGTATCGGTGTGGCCCCTCCTCGCAGGAGACAAAGAAACGCGATATAAAAATAGTCAAAATAAAATTCAAAAATCAAACTGGCGAGGAGCAAGCACGACGCGCTCTCCCTAATTATTTCAAGAACCAGACAAGCGAACAATAACAGACGAATTGCACAAGCACAATATCCGCAACAAGCCGTTGTCTGCTTTTGTCAAGGGTTCATGCCCATGCGTGTCCCCTTTTGTCTTCTCGGGTGACCACATGGCCTCGTAAGAAGTTTATGACAAAGCGCCGCCCTTTGGTCCTTTTTGGCCATTTTTGCTCCGGTGATACTACCATTCTCAAGCTTTTCTTTGATATCTTTCATTCAGGGCGATACAGTGCCAGAAGATGAAAGACCCTGCACGGGATCCCTCCGTTTTGATTCGTCTTCTAATAACAAAATCTTCCACTTGTTTTACCCTTTGAGCCTTTTTCGACGCTCTGGGGAGGACCTCCAGTGCTCCATTTGATAATGGAAACCCAAAATATGGACACTCACTAATAAGCTCCGGCGACCTCACCAGTCTGGAGTATTATCTTTGTGAATGTCTCTTCGATGTACCTGACGAGATGGGGTCAAGCTATGGCAGCTAGCAAACGCGCCCCTTTTCTAGCTCTTCTAGTTGGTTTCATGGTGAGGAAAGAGATGGGGGAAACCGTTTCTTCTGTCCATCCTTTTTTCCAGTGGCCCTTGTTCCCCCCTCTTTCCCTCTCCTCTTTTTACTCTTTTGGCCCTGCTTCTTCTCCTGTATGGCGAAGTTGGTGAGGTTGGTCTGAGGGATTTATCGTAGCGGTCGTTCGCGCAATAAGGGTTTGCCAACGCAAACAATGGTGAAATATACAGGTGTAAAAAGAGAGAGGTAGAAAAAGGCACGAGGAACCGGGCCTTCTACTATTGAGTGCTTGCAAACACAAAGGGTCAACAGCTAAAAATCTGGTGGTGAAACACCCAGTGCGGTGTTACAGAGAGGAGCCAAGGGAGGAGACAAAGAGAACATACGATGTGATATGGCACTTGGTACAGCCATACTCACAAGCAATGATATCACAATCCCCGTCGGCCGGTATGCCTGTCAGATGCAAGCATGCTGTGAATTCGGTGGAGTAGGAGACTTTGATGCCATGCTCTGAAGCATATCTCACCACTCCACGAGAACAGTCCATGATATATCGGGCAATTATCATACGGAAAACGCATCCGTTACTACTGGCCGCAATGCTTATTTGCCTGACCCGTCAACTCTGCGGGACGGATCCGGGCTGCTCATGGCCAAACTAACGAGGCAAACTGGACAGACATGGTGAAAGCAGGAGGTCGTATCGAGTCGATCGTTGAGATCCTGACAGCTCGTTGACCAAGAAGGCTGAGATGCGATGCTGTACGCGCAATACTTTGTCCATGGGGTATGATATCACCGCCACGGGCAATACATACACACCCGTTCTATTGTCGACCGAGTCGCCTTCAAGCAACGAGATCAAAAGAGTTTAATGGCGACATACGCAGAGCAGGTCAAATGAGGTCCCGAACCGTACCCGCCGAAAGCAATATCCAATAGGCCCGATGTATATGCTGTGTACGTGCCAAAGGGCGACCGATCTGTCGAAGCGACGACAACAAGGCATCAGCGCTCGAATCAAGAAGAGTTGTCGCTTAAATTTCAGCCTGGCATTCGTCATCCTCGCATCACAATTGGAAGCTCCTTTTCCGCTTTCATACTTGGAGTTCTGTCATGACATGAGACGCCCGACAACGGAGCGAGGCGCAGGGCATTGACGATGGCAAGCTTTTGTTTCGGACAGACTGGATTTTGTCATGATGAGGTCATGCCCCAGCCGGCCAGTTACCGTACTGTCTCGGAAGTGGACGGGAAGAAGTACATGCAACTAAGCGGTGTCAGCTTGCACTATCTGTTTAAGCGGGCTTGTCAAAAATCCACGTGTATTATCATGTGATAATCCCGTGACCATGTCATGTGACACTGTTTTACCGGCTAAGCAGGGTGCGGGTAGAGCGGTGGATCCCCCCTAGGCGGGCTCGAAGGAAAATCGGAATCCATTTTCATTTTCTGGCGATGTTTTTTTGCTCCTGTCCTCCGAAAGCTCCAACCGACCACGCATCCCCGCCACCCGCAGAAACCCCAATTGACCGGTTTCTCTCTCCTCCACGCCGTCCGAGCCTCGTTTTTCTCTTCCTCTCTCACCAACCGTCACAATGAACTCGATGCGCATTGCCCGTGCTGCGCTGCGCGCCCGTCCGTCCATGGTCCCGCGGGTCGCCATCCAGCGGAGAACCTATGCCGATGCTGTCCCCGACAAGGCAAGCCACCGATCACCTTGATGAACGATGACACTCCGTGTGTGGGAGAAGCTTGGAACTGTTGTGCTAACGCTGGTGCCGTGTTATAGATCAAGCTGAGCTTGTCTCTGCCTCACCAGGTACGGATTTAAAACGCGCAAAATGCAAATGACTAAACGGGTTATGCTGTCGCAGCACCGCTCACCAACGCCCATTCCCCAACCGACGCCAACTTGAAGACATGACCCGCGCACATCGAACTAGACATGCCGACGACAACAGACAAACGAATGCTAACGTATGCTCTTCTTCCCGAACAGACCATCTACAAGTCGCAGGATGTCGTGCAGGTCAACATCCCGGCCGAGTCCGGCGAGATGGGTGTCCTGGCCAACCACGTGCCGACGATTGAGCAGCTGAAGCCTGGCCTGATTGAGGTCATTGAGGAGAGCGGCGGCTCCAAGCAGTTCTTCCGTGAGTCACGTCACCCGCCGATGTCAACTGTTTAACGTCGAATGTCCGGCTGGCCGGCATATCCCGCCATGTCGGATGTCAACACACAAGCACGAATCACAGCTAACCTCTCTCCTTACTGTAGTGTCCGGCGGCTTCGCCATTGTCCAGCCCAACTCGGTCCTGAGCATCAATGCCGTCGAGGGTTACCCCATTGAGGACTTCAGCGCCGAGGCCGTCAAGTCGCAGCTGGCCGAGGCCCAGAAGATTGTCAACGGTGCCGGCTCCGAGCAGGACATTGCCGAGGCCAAGATCGAGGTCGAGGTCCTCGAGTCGATCCAGGCTTCCCTGAAATAGATGACACGCTCTTAATTCCTTTCCTCCTCCTTCTCACACCTTCTACGACCTCCTTTACCCTCCTCCCGTCTTGTGTCACTCTACTTTTTGATTGTCTCTCTTTCCCTCTTACCAGGCATCTTGTATCCAGACGTTGAAAGAAAGCACGAAAGAAAAGCGAGGGAGACATTTAGTGTAGAAATATTTCCGTGCATATCATGTTTTTGACTCTTTCCTGCATACATGCACAGCCAATTTTCAAAATACAAATGAATTTCCATCAGCCATATATCACCGTTCCAACGTGACTGTTTCAAGGCCACCGTTCCAGGGGCACTATTCCAAGATCATGATCTCTTCCAAGTGGGCGGGCTTGTGTCGCTGTGGATCGATGCATACTTGAATTTGAATTTATCGGATCGCCGCTCCCATGACAGTCCTGTGCAACACACCTCCATATATCCGTGACGAGTATCCATCTCCAGTTGCCTTCCACTTCGATCAGGCTGTACAAGGCTACGGCGTCCACACGGCTACGGTACACACGAGCACATCACTACCGGTGTGTCCGATCTGTAATATATATGTGCACCCGGGGAGGCATCCCGGACATGTCAAGATACCGGATCAGCGATGATCACAAATCGAAGCTTCCACGGCGTATGTCTGTCGCGATGCCTGTGGTGGATCTCTTGTACCTGGCGATCTTCAATATGGCTGCGGGTATGGTTCTAGAATATCGAATGCGTGTTTATGGTGTTGATTTCGGGATGTGGTTATGTCATTTGAATATATTGTGGTTTGATTTCGGAGAGCTAGAATATCCAATAATTCATAGTAAATAATTATTTATAATCATATAATTTTCATATATAAATTTGAAATTAAAAAAAGGAGTTGGTATGTGTATACAAAATAATATTGTTATAGACAACAAACAAAAGAACCCAAACACAATTTATCTCAACCACCAGAAGCAGAAGTATTGCCAAAAGAAGAAATTATGCACGAAGCGTCAAGTTGAAGATTCGGGTCTCTAAATGGCTGTCGCCAAAGCTACGGCACTCTGGAGAGGGGGCGACTCCTGTGCCTAGGCTACCCCACACGAAATCACCTCCCCGCAACACACTGAGTGACAGCTCCAATTGGCAACGGCGGCCAAAGTACTGTATTATCCGGACGCATGGAAACCGCCGAAGAATAATTGAGAACCGCGACATCGCATAGAAACCTTGACATTGTCTTACCGTAAATTTGTAGCTCTCACATCCTCTCCGTTACATACCACTTATGTCTTTGTCGATTGTCTCTACTGCCTTTTCGAAACGATTCATTGCCGCTGCCGGTTCCTCCCTCCTCACTCGCTCCTTCCTCCCGTGCAACAATTTCACCCACCAAACCCCCTTCCGCTTCACCAGCAGCACTCCGGCCACCATGGCGCCCGCTTCGACCCTTCGCGTGCCCAACTCGGCCATCTTTGTCTGCGACATCCAGGAGAAGTTCCGCAATGCCATTCACGAGTTTGACAAAGTGTATGTCTAGACCCCCGACAATGCACTTTACCGACGCAGACCGAAGACCGAAGACCGACACTAACCGACTAACCTACTGTGTAGAGTCCTCACGTCACGCAAAGTGCTGCGCGCCGCCGCCATTCTCGACATTCCCGTCGTCGTCACGACCCAGAACCGGTCCCGTCTCGGCGAGACTGTCCCTGAGCTGTCGTCGTTGTATGCCACCGATGCGGCCTCGGGTAGCGACAAGGCTAAGCTGATTGTCGACGCCGACAAGACGCTGTTCAGCATGTGGACCCCCGATGTCAAGGCTGCTTTCACCTCGGCACCCGAGCTGGCGTCGACGTCGACCGTCGTGATTGTCGGCATCGAGTCGCATATTTGCGTGACGCAGACGGCGCTGGACATGCTGGCCGCCGGCTACAAGGTGTTCGTGCTGGCGGATGGCGTGTCGTCGAGCAACCGCGAGGAGGTGCCGATTGCGCTGGCACGGCTTCGGGCGGCGGGTGCGACCGTGACAACATCCGAGAGCTGGATGTACGAAACCATGGGCGACGCGGGAATCCCTGCGTTCCGCAACATTATCAGCCTGGTCAAGGACACGAGCGCCGACACCAAGACGGCCCTGTCGTCGCTGCTGTCGTCCAAGATCTAGGTCGACGAGTATGGACTGTCTGTAGTGATGCATCTTAGTATGAAAAGGATGTAGCATCTTGTATATATGCACACATCGTATGCTATTTTCAATTTATTCACACGAGCATATTGGGCATCAATTTTTTGAAGTTTGCATTGTTTATGATGTTTTTTTTACCTGCATTCTCTGACGAGAAGCGGCGTTCGTATAAGTTTCTCAACACCCCGAACCTCACTGGGGAACTGTCCACCTGATATAGACTGGTCAGCCGTACGCTGTCTATGGACTAATCTACCCACACAGTCAAACGTGGCGTCTGGTCCTGCCACCATGAATCCCACCTGAGTTCTTCCTCCATTAACACCTTGTTGATATCTGGCTGCCCCTGTATAAAGTCGACTTGGAGCTGGGCAAGAAGTCAGCCCATCAATAAACGCCAAAGCTAAACCCCTATGAACCTGTTCGGTAGTGATGCAATACAAATGCTGAGTCTGAAACGGGGAGACTACCGCATCGAACTGTATGCTCGCCAGCTCATTCCGCTGCGGATGGCTTCGGTTTCGACGATTTCATCCATGCAAACGCAGATGCGCCGCCGACTGGGTTCGACGTCCGGGGAGTTGTGGCCGATGAAGAGTTGTTGCGGGCTTCAAGCGCAGCGAGGCCTTGCTGGCTTTTGTTCTCCTTGCCAGCGTGGAGCGCGGCCGCATTGCTACTGCTGATGCTGCGCTTCGATTCCCACCGGATGACATTCGAGGGCACTGAGCTGCCTCCGGTGGTGGTACCACCACCGCTGCTGCTGTTGTTGTGGCTGCCTCCTCCCGCGCTGGTCGCGTTGTTGCCTCCACCACTGGCACTGCCGCCCTCGTTTCCAGAGGCGGTCGCGCCAGAAGGACCTTGATTCTTCCGGCGGTGTTCACCGCTCGATCGAGGGGGCGGGGGAGGCTCATATGCGGACCCGGTGCGGGCAGATGTCGATCCGTTGCTGACCTTTGCCTTGAGGACCTTCATTGCCCGAGGGCGTCCAGCCGGTTGATACCCACTTAAGGGGCCGCTCTCACGGTGTCCACTGTCGCTACCTGTAGTGGACCCGCCTTGCCGCCAGGAGCCCCAGATCGCGCTCGCATCACGGCGACCACTGTCCGTACCAGGCCCAGCGCCGGGCCCAGCTTCCTTTCCTGAGTAGTCTGAGCTTGTGGAGTTACGAGGCAGTTTTTCGCCGTCGGCCCCGTTCTCAGATGGCGCGCCGGACGCTGCCCCATGCCACTTCGCAGGAGGGATGGGGTGGGTTGCTGTTGGAGAGACAGCTTCGGGGCTGAGAATATTGGTGCCTTCAACGGCGGTCGTGATGTTCCGCAAGCCGGGCGGACCCCTGGTTAAGCGCATATTCTCGTGGGCGTCACCATTGTGCTCCTGTTGGCCCTCCAAGTGTCGTGGTTCGTCTCCTGGTAGACTATCCAGATCATCGTCAAATTGATCGAGGTGGTCTTGTTGGTGCTCATCGTCTGCACCGTTGACGCTATCACGGGACTTGGCATCGCTAGAAACAAATTCTGCCGCGGCTGCATTGAGCTTGGGTCGGCCAGGAACGGCGCTCACTGTGCAGAGGTTCTTAAACAGGGCGTCATTTTCAGGCCGCACAAAGGGAACGCTCAGCTTTTCCCGATCACTGCTGTACACCGACAGGAGGTTTCGTGAGAATAAAATATCGGCGCTGTGAACACGGAGGACCTCGCTGCCAATGAATATGCGGATGCCCTTGCCACCTTCGTTCTCTGCGGCATGCTCCGAACCGACGACCTCGAAGTTAATAGCAAGGAAGGGAATCTGCGGGACGGGATCCGCCGACTTCGTTGCAGGAATGGCCTCTGCTAGGTACGTTTGCAGGTGGATCTTGAACGAGTTGTCAACCTCGCGATAGATCAGGTCGTCCAGGCCAAGCTCCTTGACGAGAGACAGATCGATGGTTGATTTTTGTGCCCCAGTGCAAACGGCAGCGTACAGAAGCGTGTTGTTGGCAAAGTCTTTGGTAAGCCAGCACCGAATGATGGCTGGAACGGAGCCGAGAACAAAGAAAACCGGTGGTGGCTCTGGCATGTCGATGGGTGAGTCGTCCTCGTGACTGCCGGTCATGTAGTTGGTATCGAGGGCAATGCTGCTGCCCCGCCCAGATGCCGCGGAATGCACAGAGTGAACGGAGTGGCCTGCGGAGCTATGCCTGCCATCCGACTTGTGCGAAAGTGACCGTTCCATCATAAGGCTGCTTCCAGGGCGAAAAGGCATCTCGCCAAAGTTCCGGCCACTCTGGGCCAAGTTTGCGCTCTCATCGAAGCGAACGCTGTTGGCACGCGATGCTGCAGCTGCTCTCCGGATCGGTTCATCATCGGGCTCGAGATGTAAAGATCCTAACGTCTGGCTTTGTTCGTCGAGGTCAAAGTTTTCCGTGGACGGTATCCGCATGGGGCCTGAAAAGGATATTTGTTAGTAAAGAGCTTCAAGATCGATAGGGCCAAGTCTGTGCATAGGGGAACGTACCATGCTGAGGTGTGCCGACCAAGGCGCTTGGGAACGGTGAGGTAGACCAGGCTGACCGCATTGCCGCATCGTCCTGGTGGCGCTTTTCTAGGCGCTGTATCCGCTCAATCTGGGTTGACTGGACGGCTTGCAGCTGCCTGACGTCCATCTGGACATTGTGGAACTCTTCACGACTCACGAAGAAGCGAGTATCCATGCCCACAGCAGGCTACGAAAACGTGGAAAAAGGAGCCGTCTGTCGTGAATGGAAATGGGAATCGAAGGACGACCGGCGTCGTTGACCAAGGCTGAAATCAGCTCGGAGAAAATGTGTTGGTTCTCCACGAGGTGTATCGTTCGTTTGTCTTCTTGTCGTTGTTAAGTTTTGGCCGGCTCTCGCTTCACGTTTGTATCGTCGTAGGCGTCTCCTATTCTGTACAACAGAGCCGTAACGTTGGGATTACAACACGGCAAGAACAGATGCAGGTCCTTCTCTCGCTCCTTATCTGCTGCCCACACACGCACCGGGCGCGTTGCTATAGCCGAATCGAAAGCACCTTGATCGAATATTGTGATGTGATGGGTGGGATACGCTCTTGAAAAACCGCACGGACGCTTCGAATAGAGAAACAAGCGTTCGTGGTCGCGCACCGCCGGGGATGGACGCGTAGAAGGTATCGGCAGGTGTGAAATGACTTTTTGTGTCGTGGGAAGTGGTCGTATTTGAAGATTAGTTTGTCGTTACTATGTAGTTGTAAAGTGGAAGAGTCTGGCGGAGCAGAACTCGTCGCTCGACACCAAAGGCCTCTCGAAGGAGATGTGAAACGATGACAGTTGCGTGGGAGGCGATTGTCGTACAAAGCCGAGTTGCTGGAGAGGATTCCGATTGAATGTCCTCAGTATCGAAGGCAAGAGATGGGAGGTGACTGCGAAAGGTTGTGTTTGTTCTTTATGTTGTTGTGTCGCAAAGGGACGAGGATGTGATATCGGACTGAGGTTGCCCAGGCAGGCAGGGGCGACTGGATGTCTTGTAAGGCTGGAGAAGGGACGGGCCTTCCTCAATGTGAATCAAGGCGAGGGTGCCCGTATTGATCAATCGGCTAGATGGAGAGGGAAAGGGCGGCCGAGACCTAGACAGGAGGGAGGCAGGAGTGGAATTTGTTCGAGAATAGAATCGGGCAAGAGCGATGCACTGCGAGGAGAAAAAGGGGGGCGAGGTTGAGGTGGTGGATATCGAGAGGCGTGAAAGCAGCTGTGTCTTGCAGAAGAGAGAAAAGAGCAGCGATTTGCGTGTAGGGATATGTATCTCAAGGAAAGTCGCTTTGGATTCGAGTAATGAAAGGGAGGAGTAATAGGAGAGAGAGAGAGAAAGGGTGCGTGTCTGTAGATGATACGGTCGACGTTACGATGGGCGGAACTTTTTTCAGGTTTCAGTGATATTCCCATTAAAAATAATTGGGCGGCGGACAGGAATGCGATTTCATAAGGCAAATACAGTGGCATGGTGGACGGCCGCTAAACGTCCGCGTGTTACGAGCGCCTTCTGTTTGTGGAAGCGCGTGTTGCTAGGCGCGTTGCCAGGTAATTGGCTTGAGAGAGAGTCTAAGTGTAAGTGGACGCAGGAGGCAAAGGCAGGGGCTGGGTCTCATAAGTCCGGACGGCGTTTTTGGCCGCACTTGCTATCGAAAGTTGTCTCTCATTTAAGGGACAGGCAGGACTTGCTTGGACTCGACCAAATGAGACTTTAAATTGAACTATTCTATAATTGCATATCATAAAACTGCATCCATTTACGACGTACGACGTACACTCCAACCCCTACTTCTCCAACCACGGAGCCACCCGCCACTCGGGATAGGTCCAGCCCTCCATGGTCTCGCTAGGGTTCGGCGGATCGATGTGCGGTCGCAGCTCCTCAAAGAGGACCCGGTAGCCCTCGCCAGTCAAGTGCAAGCCGTCACTCAGCAGATTAGCCAGGTAACCTCTCTGGCCGCCCGCCTCATCACCAAGCACAGCGCTGCTGTTGGGGTCGAAGCCTGCTGTGCGTGAGACGGCAAGGTCCATCATGGCTTTGTGCAGATCGACGACAGTGGCATTGGGAACAGACTGGGCCACACGGCGTGCAGCCTCAGAGTACTGTGCAGAGATGCGTGGCTCACGAGACGTCTTGCCGCCGGGGCGTATAAAGCCGTTGAGGCGCTCAAACTCGTTCAGGCGAATGGCATCCACCGGCGGAGGTGTCACAACCAGGATCTTGCCAGGATTATGGGCCTGGATGTTGGGGTGGGTGAGAATGGCCTTAAGGTTGACCTCGTACTCCTCCAGGTCGACATGCTGGTTGTCCTTTGTTGCTTGCTGGGCAGCATCGTTGGCGCCGAGTAGGACGACGAGGACGGCGACCTTGGGCGTGAAAGGCGACGGCTCGGAAGGAGGAAGGGGGAAGACGCGGGGTAGCACGCGGAGTGCCTGGGAGGTGTTGTATCCGGAGAGGCCGCGGTTGACGATATCGTAGCGACGGATGCCGTGTGACTCAAGAGCGGCCTGAAGAGAAAAGCCGTCCTGAGTCTCCGGTGCGCCCTGGAAGAGCGAGTCGCCGAAGAGGACGATCTGAGGATAAGGTGCAGCCATGACAAGAGATAGAAGTGGGCTGACGTATGTCGCAGCTGGAGGGCGAGTCTATGGGCTCTTAGGAAGAAGAACAAAAGAGGGGAGGGAAGGAAAGCTCCCACTATAAGAAGTCGCAGAAGGGGAGAGCTGAGGAGGAAGACGATGTCGCAAGACCGGAGCAACATCGGCATGGACTTGCTCCTTAGAATGCCCCTCGTGTGTTTGGAGAGCTTCGCTTCGTTAGTGTGGGGTGTTCCTTCTCGACGGTGCCTGTAAATGCACCTGTTAGCTTGACTTGAACAGGCAAAACGGGCAGAGAACCCGGCTGAGAGCAAAAGACCCGCAAAAAAGCGAATGTCAAAACGAAGGAGCGATGGGTGACAATTTCGAATTGGATATTCGATGCAACTGTTCCTGCTTCAAACGCGCTACTTCTACGACGTATTTTGGAGTTTGATAGAATGGAAGGTACGATGGCCGCAAGCTTGATTTGGCTGACCTAGCCTGTATTGTGGGCGGGTTTTGCCATGTGTACGACGTTGCTGGTGTATTACACCGAGGCTCGAGCTTTCTGTCAGGGGATGCTGGATTTTAACCTTGAAGAAGTGGGACGCAAAGCTTCTTTTCCTCAAACACACGAGGACACGTATTGGCCACCCGACTCACACGACAGGTCGCCGGTTCCCTTGCACCTGAGCAGCAGGCCGATAACACGATGTCTCTGGAAATTCGTGTCCTCTCAGGCAGTCTCGCACCTCTTGGTGCGGCAGTTACTTCAATGTCTCCAACCAATCTCTGCCAGGCGTCCCTTGTTGGGCTCGCTGCCTCTGTCCTGGCGCTTAATCTTTTACCGGCGGCTACACGAAAGCTCCTGCTTGATTACGGAGCGCGGGACGGCAGTAGCGCCGCTACAGACTCAACAGCGAATGCAGACGACAAGAAGGACGGCACTGTACCTGTGCCGGAGCCAAGCCTCCTGGAACGGACAGTCGCTGCCGTTGTATCACGGCTTCAGGTGCCGCACTCGTGGTTTGTCGGTTTCTACGTGTTTTACCTCATCTGCTCCACCTACTGGATTGGACAGTGGTGGTCTTGGAGACAGACAGATCGAGCTCATAAGTCACCAGGCGGTCTCTTTGGCTACATTTTGACGTACCAGCAGCCGTCCGATGTTGTGCGGCCATCGACATCCGCACCGTCCATGGCCTTTTCCCAAGTGGTCGTTGCCGTTGTGCTCGAAGCACTTCAGGCTGGCCGTCGACTCTACGAGTGCGTTGCGGTCTTCAAGCCGTCGAAGGCCAGGATGAACGCAGCGCAGTTTATGTTGGGCCTTGCATACTACGCGATTATGAGCGTCGTGGTATGGGTTGAAGGCTCACGTATGTTCCAGGGCCACACATCCTCCGGGACTCTTCATTTCATCTTGGCCGTTCGCTAATAATATTTTCACTTATAGAAGCCATCCTTGCCTCGACGACCTCATCAGGCTCTTTTGCCATCTCTAAGGAGGCTATGGTAAAAATCGCTGTTGGAACAACCCTTTTCCTCATGGCATGGGTGGGCCAATACTGGTGCCATGTCCATCTTGCCGGCCTCAAGAAATACTCGTTATCCGACGAGGGCCTCTTCCGCTACTTCGTCTGCCCACACTATACCTGCGAGTTCTTTCTCTATGTTGCACTCTCTCTTATGACTGCGCCAGAGGGTCGGCTTGTGAATCGAACGATCCTGTCATCTCTTGTGTTTGTCGTCGTCAATCTCGGCGTCACGGCAGACCGTACTAAGCAGTGGTACAGCGAAAAGTTCGGTGCAGTGCGGGTGGCCAAGAAATGGAGGATGCTTCCGTTTGTCTTTTGAGATCGAAGGACAGGCTTGGATTTGTCTGAAACGGGCCTCCTTTTTGGATCATGGCCGCTTGAACATCCCGAACTTGTTCCCTAGCTTCGATACCTTCAATACATCTCGATATGTCAAACTGACGCGTGTCTCTCGGGTATTCTGACCAGAGGCAAACGGTTCTTTCGACCGCAGCAAGTCCCAGTTGGCGACAGTCGATTCCGACAAATCAATATCCTTCTCGATATCGGCTATGCCGTGCAGGTAATCGGTGTAGAGGTTGTCGGTGGTGATCAAAAGACTACGTGGTTCTTGGAGGATCCGGGCTACCGGTTCGGTGTGCAGTGTGCCGTCCTCGTTGTTCTTGTAGATATTCAAGCAGAGGCTCGCGCCCAGACTTACGGTGCAGACTACGGGGTGGTATGCCGAACCGTCCTAGAGACACAACACCGTTTGAGTGTGAGCCCATGCGAACTGTGCTCCGTACTCCCACATCCTTCAAACATTGTACATAGTATAACCCACCTTGTGCGGCATGATTCCCACTCCAGGCGGATATTCGTTGATGAGGACATGGTTTGGACGTTTGTGTGGGCTGTCGGAGAATATGTTGTCACGCTCACGTTCGGCATTCCCTCCATCGTCGTCATTCCTGCTGGACTTGACAGGAATGGTGAGGAGCCGCGTGATGACAGGGTCGATGAGCCAAATCGGCAGCGGCGCATCGAGAAGCTTATCGTGGAGAAGATCGGACGGCCATGTTTGCAGGCGGCGGTGGGAGAGCTGTTTCCATTTTGGCTTTGGTGCGGCTTCGACCTGAAGCGGGAGGAGGGAGAAATGGAACCACAGTTGTCAGCACAAGGCTGTGGCTATCACATTATCGCTGCATCACAGAGCCACTTACCCTTTGGAGAATCTGCCGCTCTTCCTCTTCTGTGATAAAGTTGCTAATGTAGAAGGCCGCTGCAGGTAATCCCTGGATCTGCACGGTGTCCAGAGCCGCTGGAAGTGACAACTGGGTTGATAGGAGGGGTTGCGTTTGAGGTTGTGGTGTTGGATCAGCCATGGTAGCGATAAGAATGTTTCGTTGTTTCTTGCAACTTTGTCTTTGGCAACACAGCTGGTTGGAAATCAAGACCAAGCCAACGGCCGAGTGTCATGTGGTCACGAGATAGCTGCATGCCGGAATACTTTGTGCATCGAAGCGCTCTTCTGTGAATGGCTCAAGTTGCGGACCAGCAGCTGATCAAAACCCCAAGGCCTCAAAGCCTCAAAGAGAAGCAGGTAAGAAGAGGAGTAGCCGCGCGGAATCCCACCTGTTGTCTCGGCCTTCTGCAACAGCATACGCTGCACATGCACAGTCTTGACAGGATTTGGATGAGCTGTGGATGGTTGCAAGGTGAGAGGAGAAGGTGCCAACGTGTTCTTCTGGGGCTCTTTTGGCACGAAAGAAAGCACAGAGCGATAGGGACGCAAAGGTGAAAAATAGCGTGCTAATTGTCCGTCGCGCGATCGTCGCGGCCGCGCAGGAGCTAAACAGGTCGAAGAGCAGGGGGGCGCAGTTTTTAATATTGTCTGATGGCGGGTCCAAACAAAGATGCTACCCTTTTGTGGTTCTGGACGAGGATGCAAAATGAAGAGAACCGCGAATGTGCAAACGGGAGCCTTCGTTTTACGTGTTGATTCTTTAATTTCTTGCGATGCAAGACGAGATCATATCTTACCTGCTGGGAAAGAGCGAAGCAAGAGTGCTCACAGCAAAATAGACAAAGAGCTGCCCTAAGTACCGAGCGTACTGTCTAAAGTGGCAGATTAGCTGCTTATGCACTGTATACATTGAAGACACGCTTTTCCCTACAGAATTTGGCTATCTATAAGTATATTTTTGCAAATCCACGCTAGACACTAGTGTTATTTTACTGTGCTATTCAAACACGAACCAGAAGGCAGGTGCCAGACCAATCACACGCGCTACTCTAGACCCACTGTTATATTCAAATAGAAAGGAGAGACCAAGAAGGCAGGAACAGGAGACAGGAGGTTGAGCGCATTTAAGAGTTGATGCTTGCCCCCGTCATTGGGCCATAGAACATAGAGCCCAATCAGCGTTGGCGGCGATCAGACTCTTGGGCGGCGGAACAGGCAACTGCGTGCAATGGATGTGCACAGGAGCTGGGCGAGTGCAAGAAGGTCAGTCTACCACTCAAGACAAAACAAACAGCGCCAGTAATCGCCCCTGTGTCTGCACCTGGCAGGGGAACCTTTGCCCCTAAAATGTCAGCTAAACCTCGCGCATTTGGATCTGACATAGAGACTAGAGTCTCCTGAGCCCAAAACATCGCTGTTGCCTCGTGAAGAAACGAGAAAGGCTCTCGCTCTTTTTCAGGCGACTTGCTCGACTGGTCAATCTTCTTTGCATTTGTGTTACGTCCAGTGATCTGACTTTCGAGTCGACGGTCGTGCATTCCGTGTTTGTCCTTGTTCTGTAATTGTCGAACATTGCCTTGGCTTAGCCTTGCGCGCTGCTTCGTTTTGTTTTGGCATGTTCATACCCATTGCTCCTTCCTCGTAATACTGCTTGTTTACAATCTTCGTCTCCTGTTTGGAAGAAAGAGCGGCAGACTTTGACTTCGGCAGGACCTCCCTCCCATATTGGCTTAATTCGGGCACTGAGATTGCCTGGAGCACTGGCTTACCTTTCATGGGGTATCTCAGCTGCGGGCTGCTCTTTGACTGTGCTCCTGCCCTCCCTCAGCCCTCCTTTGATCAGCCATTGTCGCCCCTCTCCTTTCCCGCCTTCCCACACTATCCTAGCAGACGGCAGCCAAGGAGCCCTACTCTCAAGACACGACCAGACCAGCCAAAACACCAGCCAAATTTGCAACTGGGGGTGGATTTCCTTGCTTGTGTGGCGGTTTCCTTGATCTTCCCCTTCTCCCTTTCACTCTTCATTTTTCTTCTTTCGCTCCCCATTCTACATATCGACAAAAATCTCTATCTCGGTCTCCATCCTTTCACCATCCTTACGCCATCGCGGCGACCTGTCTTCCCCGATATTTCATCCTTCCTTTCCATTCCATCCTTAGTCCGACCGCGAACACTGCTTTTCAGGGCGTTTGTTTTGGTCGCGCGCTCCTAGAACTCGTTCTCGCTCTCCACCTTGTCGCTTTTGGCAATCGTCTTTCGACCTCGACATCGACAGCGACGCGAACAATTACTCTTGCTTTTTTGGGGGCCTGGCATACTCTTCGTCCCTACATTACCTTTAGACGCGCGACCGCGACCTGTCCATTTCATTCCGATTGGATTTCTCTCGACCTCGTCTCTTCTCGCCATCTTTCACATTCTTCTGATTATCGCCCACGTGTTGCTTCACCCTGCGCAGGCTTAAAGCGATCTCATCATGGTGTACACCAGAACGCCCTCTTCAAATTGAATGTCATGGATGCGCAGAATGCCAGCGAGGCCACGTCCACGAAGCCTAATGCTTCATCTACCGCCTCCTCCTCGCGTGTCCCTGATTCGCAGCGCCAGAAATCATCCTCCGCTTCATCTGCCGCCTCAGTGAACAGGTCACCCACTTTGTCTCGAGCCGTGCCACCATCCTCGAGGGATCCAAAATCATCAACAAAACCGGGAAACTCGTCATCGTCATCTTCGAACAAGGATCGATCCCGGGGCTCAAATACACGAACGGCGTCTCCGACATCAACACGCGATGCCAAGGCAACCGCGTCCTCGTCTCGCGACAAACAAGATGACGACGGGGGAACAGACGGTAACTCGGAAGCTGAGACGATTGTCTTATCCAAGGATGGTTCGCCGTCAAAGCCCCGAAGCCGGAAAGTAATCAAGCACGAAGACAAGGACAAACCTAACGGCACATCTGCGCCACCTGCCGACCAGGGCTTGACTTCCCGAAGGCAAGCTGCAGACAAGAAGGACGGCTCATCTGAGAAAAAAGACAAAGGAAACAAGACCGGTGATGCCGCGGACGGTTCCCCAGTAACACAACCCAAGAAAAAGCGACTTCACGACCGACTCCAGCCAGGAAGCGCACGCAGCAAAGACACCTCGAGCAGCCTCAGCTCAGCACCAGCATCACCCCCAAGAAGCCGCAACACTTCTTCACGTCCGCACTCAGGATCGGATTCTGAACATGATCGTAACCAGCGCACTAAATCTCCAAAACGTTCCTCATCAACCGCGTCGAAGGACAGGCTACGGCCTCCAGAGAAACTTGTTCCCCACAAACGGAAGGCACCCAAAGTCGAATCAGATGATGAGGCAGAGGTACACAGTGCCCGCCGTTTGCGGTTGGCGAGTGCTGGTGCTGGTGGCGAAGGCACTTCGCATTCTTCGAGCAGGTCTTCTGGCAAGGACTCGTCGCGTAACAGCCTCGGTAGCAATGGCAATGCTAACGGGAACGGGCCCAATGGCAAGGCGGCGGCCCGAGGCAACCGGGACACGTCGCAAAACAGATCTGTCTCCCCACAGGCTCGCTCACATCGGCGCAGCCTTTCCACACAACTCCAACCTCAATCCAGTGGGCTCGGTCTTAAAAAGAAAAGAGTCCCTGCTCCATTGCAATCAACGGATTACAACTCGGATGACAGTGCTGCCAGTGGGGGCCCTCATATTAGGAGCGCAAAAGGTCGCAGCCTCGCAACTCCGGCAACTGCGGAGTCTGCCACATCTCCTGCAAAAACGTCAACGAACAAGAAACATCTCGATGCCCATGGCCAGACGTTGCTAGCCAGGGCATGTGCCAGGGGTGAGGTTGAGCTTGCCAAGCAGAGATTGAAGGAACGGCCTAACGACCTCAACACCGCCGATTTTGCTGGCAACACGCCGCTTCAGATTGCTGCCCTCAATGGGTATGGCGATATTGTGAAGCTTTTGATCAATGCCGGTTGTCAATTGGATTGCGTCAACCGTGACAAAGACACCCCGCTTCTTGATGCTGTTGACAACGGCCACCTCGACGTCGTCAAGCTGTTGCTGGATGCTGGCGTCAATCCCCGCAAAGCCAACGTCAACGGGGAGGAGCCTCTCGACCGCGCAACTGAGGAAATCGACAACTGTGAAGAAATACGGGCGGCATTAATCGAAGCTAAGAAAAATGTCGGTCGGCGATTTACTTCGGAGGAGCATCGTCATGAGACCGACGACACACGCAACTCTCATAACCCCGAGAGCCCTCAAAGGTCGCCGGCACCGACATCTCGTAGGGCAGGGACACTGCGGGCAACGAAGACGAGCAATCATCTGCTCTATATGCCAATGGACGACAAGACACTTCGATTGGCTGCTGGCCGTGGCGACGAAGAAAATGTTATGCGCATTTTGAACGTCCGGGAGAGTTGTGACGACCCCGAGTCAATGGTTGCTGCGTCGCGAGGCGGTCATGATGTTATCTTGCAATTGCTGCTCGCTCTCGGCCAGGCTAACCCCGACCCCGACCCCATCCCAAATGCCCCGGCCGAACACGCGACTCCGATTCTTGCTGCCATTGGTCAAGAGAACATAAAAATCATTTCCCTTCTCCTTGACCAAGCATCTTTTGACCCCACGAAACGATACAACGGCCAGACGTACTATGAAATCGCTCGAGAACGACAAGGCCCGAATTGGCAAGATGAGGAGGATATGCTCAAGAAGGCATACGACAAATACAAGAAGCTGCACAACGGTAGATCGAAGGACAGCGATTCCCGGAGGTCACGGGCTTCTGAGATTGCCGACGAGACGCCGCGATCGTCGCAAAAGCGGAAAAATACCAGCCCATCACAAGAACGGCCAAAGAAAGCCGCGACAGGCACGAAAGTTGGCGCGACCACTGCGAGCGGGACGGCTTCGGCTGCTCGAGATGACAAGGGCTCACAAAAGCGATCGTCTGAACAAAAAGCTTCAACTGCATCGACGGCCAAATCGAGACAACGCAGTGAGCGCAGCCCTAGTGCAAGTAACACTAATCGCGACACCCCACCCCCGTCAAAGCAGTCGACAAAGTCGAAGAAGCTAGATTCCGACAGTATTGCTGTCTCCTCAGAAGGCGAGACAGCCAAACCCCGGAGGAAGAAGCTCATTTCCGGCCGAGAACTTAAGGACGAGAAGGTTCGCGAAAAAGAACGTGAGCGTGAAAAGCAACGACGAGCTAGCATAGCTTCAAGCAAAGCACCAACGCCGCCCAAGGGCTCGTCCAGCCCTCGCCCTGATGACCCAGCCACCGAAAAAGAAAAACCCCGGACTGAGAAAATCCATGACCGTGACCGCACGCGTCAGTTGAAAAAGGAGGGGTCTAAAGATGCTGCGCCAGGCGTGGCAGGCGAGGGATCTATCAAGCGCAACAGACTCAGCGAAACACCACCAAATGCAAGTGTCTCCGACAAAGATTTCAACGAAGCTCCCATCAAAAGAAGGAAACTGGAAGTCGACAACGGAACCGGAAAAGAGAGGCGACTATCCAAAGGCAGCGCACCATCCGACGACATCCCAACCAAGACACCTTCTGCTCCCAAGCCATTAAGTCAAAAACGACGCGACGACGACGAACGGAAATCATCTTCTGCCACCAAAACCAAGAAGCGCGACCCATCATCCGACCGTGGCCGACAGGACTCTTCAAAGCAGTCCGTGTCACCCGTCGAGAAGAGTATCCACGTTAAGTCCGAGGACATCGATGTCGAGATGGCTGACGTGAGCTCCGAGCGGCGGTCAAGCGCCGCATCCACAGCCGCCGAAGCGGACATTGCGCGCCAAAAGGACGAGGACAAGAAGAAGAAGGCCGAGGCCAAATCTCAAGCGCAGGCAGCAGAGGCGAAGAAGAAGGACGAAGAAACCCAGCGCCGCCGCCGCCAGGAAGAAGAGGAGGAGAAGCATCAAAAGGAGGAAAAGCGGAAGAAGGAAGAGGAGAAACGCAAGCGCGAAGAAGCTGCGGAGGAGGCCCGACTGAAGGAAGAAGCCGAGAAGAAGGAGCTTGAGGAAAAGAAGAAGAGGGAAGAGGAAGAGAAGCAGAAGCAGCGCAAGAAGCTCGAGGATGAAGAACGCCGTCGCAAGGAAGAAGAGCGGAAGCGCAAGGAAGAAGAAGAAAAGAAGAAGCTAGAGGAGGAGGCAGAGAAGAAGCGCTGGCAAGAAGAAGAGGAGCGCAAGCGCAAGCTCGAGGAGGAAGAGCGCAAGAAGCGAGAGGAGGAGGAACGCCTTCGCCGCGAACAGCTCGAAAAGGAGGCCGCCGAAGAAGCCCGCCGCAAGCTCGAAGAACAGGAGCGCAAGAGACGCGAAGAAGAACGCCTCCTTGCTGAGCAGAAGGCAGCCGAGGAACTTCGCCGTCGCCAAGACGAGGAGAAAGAGCGCGCCAGAATCTCCAAACTCCCGGCTGCTCTTCAATGGCTCAGTCTCTGCCCCGACCCGAAGCAATACGCCACAGCCTACCTTTTTAGGACCATGCAGGGCCTACGGTACGACTGCATCGATGCCGCGGCCAACGGCACCGAGGAGGGCCGCCAGCAATGGGTGATGAACACGCAGGCGGCTCTGGTTCTCGGCGAGAAGGATTTGACACTGGCGCGATTCTCGGCATGGCCACGCCGGCCAGCCAGCGAGGCCGCAAAGTTAGCCATTTGGCGCATCGAGCGGGACCGCTATGCTTTGACGGACCCGACATTCTACGACCTCGGCAGACAAATCCCGGGCTACTACGGCGCACAGGACCCAAGCGAGCTGGGCTCACTGGACCTTGAGGATCTTTGTCGCGCGGCCTGGGAGAAGTACACAGCGACGGACATGTTTTTCGTAAAGGTACGCAAATATTCCTTCATGCATGCTTTTTCTATTTTGCAAGCTCAAGCTAACCGTTTTCATTTTATAGGTCTCCGATCTCATGGATGCTGTTTCGAGAGCTCCTCATCTTCGTGGCATGCAGCTTGTAGTGATGTACCGCGAGCTTCCTGCCGACGAGGCAAACCCCATGGTGCTGACCAAAAAATGGAAAAGCGACCCCAACGCCGAGGACTACCGCGGATTTGCTCCTGGAGCCAAGTACTACAAAGATGGCATCTTCACCCACCAAAAGTCTACCGGCATAGACCATAAGCGCAAGGCGCCTCCTCCGGCGCTACCTGTGCCACGGGATGGTCTGCGGGCTCTTACCGCTGATGACCCCGAATTCGCATCCAGGTCACGGGCAATGGGCGTGGATCCAATGAACTACCCCGCCTATGCTGCCCTTGTGCGGCGTCAACAGCAGAATGGAATCATCCCAGCCGATGCGACAGAGCTGGGCCACGTTAACGGCACGACCCGCGTGAACGGAACTCACGGCGCCGGCCCCGAGCACTCCATATCTCTCCCCACCCACCCTGCCAACGGCACTAACGGCACCCGGAGTGGCTGATTGCATATTGTCTCTATCACACAATGTTCGTCGACGCGCCGATGCTGCCTTTATCCAGAGGTTTTCGCCGTGAAGACCTCGAACCGTCCTCTCCCTTTTCTTTTCCACCTGTTTTCCTCTTGTTTTCCTTTTTTTCTCTCTCTGTTTCTTTCTCACTTTCTTTTTTCTGCCTCCCTTCTATCTACGGCTGGTGTTTGGGCGCAGTGTTTTGGGAACTGGTGCTTCTTGGGTTTTGTTGCGCCCCTTTCCCTTTGCTTATGTTGGCATTATGACTGTGTTCAGTTACGGACGTTTTGGCTGGAAACGATCAGGCACCTTTTCCTTTGTCATTTCCCACAACCTACTGGGCGGCGCTTTGCTCCAGGTCTTTACTGGCTAGCCTTTCTTTTGAGGCACAGCTGCTGTGTTACTATATATTATATATGCTTTGTAGTTAGCAGTGCCCGTCTATGGGCTCTTTACGTACCATACGCGGGCGGCCCACTGAGGCCGCTGGACGAGGCGGTTGCGGTCAGCAGACAGGTGCTATTTTTGTCTCTTTTTATTTGTCGTTGAAATACAATACCCAATCTTATTGTTACAGTAATTCTTTGATATTGATAAATTGTGATATTTGAAGGTAACAGTGAAGGGAAACAGTGGTGATGTAAAAGTGGGCCTCTTGCCTTTGCGTAATCCAGTGGCCAATGAAAAGTGGCGACTTGAAAACAAGTAAGAGTAGGGCCCCTCGCTCGCTGGAAACTTTCCCCACGAATTTTCTCGCCCCGCCAAAATCTTTTTTTGCAGCGTACAGAGTGCAATTTGTATAATTTCGACATCATCAACACTCGCTTGTGTACCTCGCACACGACCTTCCTTAGACAGAATCCTACCACCGCGACGACGCAGTCTCTCCCCGTTCTTTCAGACGCACCTGGGAGCAGCTTTTTCACCCGAACAGCAGCAACTTTTGCACCCCCAAACAACCCCACCACAAACCGCACAGAGAGTTCGCGCTCTTCGCGACACAAACCGCCACCATGTCGACGACCGTGGAAAAGGTGCGTGTCCCGTCTTACCTATGGCTGCTAGGAGCTCAACCGAAGGAGCTGTCTACCTTTGACCACTTTTCTAACCATTGTTCCGACACAATAGATCAAGCAGGTGGAGGACGAGATGGCTCGGACACAGAAGAACAAGGCCACCTCGTACCATCTGGGCCAGCTCAAAGCCAAGCTCGCCAAGCTGAAGCGCGAGCTGTTGATGCCGAGCTCGGGCGGCGGCGGCGGCGGTGCAGGTTTCGACGTTGCCCGCACGGGTGTGGCCAGTATCGGGTTCATCGGTTTCCCTTCGGTCGGCAAGAGTACGCTGATGAGCCGCTTGACCGGCCAGCACTCGGAGGCTGCCGCCTACGAATTTACCACCCTGACAAGTGTGCCCGGCCAGGTCACGTACAACGGCGCGCCGCTGCAGATGATCGACTTGCCCGGTATCATTGAGGGTGCCAAGGACGGCCGTGGTCGTGGTCGCCAGGTCATTGCCGTGGCGAAGACCTGCCACTTGATTTTCATTGTGCTCGACGTCAACAAGCCGCTCACAGACAAGCGCGTCATTGAGCAGGAACTCGAGGGCTTCGGTATCCGCATCAACAAGCAGCCACCCAACATCACCTTCAAGAAGAAGGACAAGGGCGGCCTCAACATCACCAACACCGTCCCTCTGACGCACATTGACAATGACGAAATCCGCGCCGTCATGAGCGAGTACCGCATCAACTCGGCCGACATCACCATCCGCTGCGACGCCACCGTCGACGACCTAATTGATGTGCTCGAGGCGCGCAGCCGCAGCTACATCCCCGTCATCTACGTCCTCAACAAGATCGACGCCATCACCATTGAGGAGCTTGACCTGCTCTACCGGATCCCCAACGCTGTGCCCATCAGCTCCGAGCACGGCTGGAATGTCGACGAACTGATGGAGGCCATGTGGGAGAAGCTCAGCCTGGTGCGCGTGTACACGAAGCCCAAGGGCAAGCTGCCCGATTACTCGGCACCCGTTGTCCTGCGCGCCAGCAAGTGCACCATTGAAGATTTCGTAAGTCCTGGTGTTTGTGTTGTTAGTAGGTTTGTTCGATTTGTACTAAATACTAACCCTCCCAGTGTAATGCCATCCACAGAAGCATTCTCGAGCAGTTCAAGACCGCCGTCGTGTACGGCAAGTCTGTCAAGCACCAGCCTCAGCGTGTCGGTCTGTCGCATGAGCTGTGTGATGAGGATATTGGTATGTCTACCCCGTTCTCTGCTCACCTTTGATTTGTTTTGTTGAGCAACTGCTAACTATCACCCTTTAGTGACGATTGTCAAGCGCTGATTTTCATACTCAACTGTTTGGGGTCACAAGCTACAAACTCAAGAGAAACAATACAGCATGCCGAGGCGCGCTGTATGTTGGGGATGACCTGCGGCAACGGGCCGACGCTTGCTCTGGCCTGACCGCTGGATCGAATGGCCAGGCACAAGGGACTGGAGAGACAGGATACAGAGACAGAGAGGGCAGCGGCTGGTCTTTTGATCGCATTGCCACTCTCATCTCCTCGTTCCTTCTTGCAATCTACGAGCCAAGGCGAGGTTGGGTCTGTCTGTGCCTGCTGGAGGCTCATGGTCTTCAAGAACGGTCCGAGCAGATACGTTTTGAATATTTGCCACGACAAATCGGCAATATTGGTGCGGCCAGGTGGTCGATGCGGGTCCAGAATGGCCTTAATTCACCTCTGCCTCGACTCTGCTCCTCTGCTCTGGCCATGGAGGCCGCCTCCTCCGCCTCACTCTCCATCGAGGCTCTTCTTTCTCTCTCCTACCCTCCTGTACTTCGGGGACCATTGATCAATCACACAAATGGTAGTGACCTACAAAAGAATAACTAACAAAAACCACCAACAAAAACAACGAGGCATTACGATACCCGGAGGGATAGATTTAAAAAGCAATAGATATCATAGCAACGGTGGAACAGGGGGACATGACATACAAGGCAGACGGTATGCCTTTTCCCGTGCAATAAATATTAGGAAATAAGAAATGAATAACGAGGTTTTTATCCGCACCTTCCAACAGACACGACTTTGAATGGAGAAGAGTGAGGAGTGAGATACGAAAGTACGATGTACGACGCGAAACCAACAGACAAGATCAAAACAGGTAATGCGTCGAGGCTTGAAGTTTCGGGGAAAAGAAAGGGGGCAGAAAAATAATAATGAAATAAAGCCAAACACAACAGACTGAGGCTAAACCCATCTCTGTGCGCCGGAACACATCAATCTGTTTCCCGTACCTGCATGTGTGTTTTTCGTCCATCGTGGCAGCGGCGGAACATCCCCGTTAGAAACACCAACAGTCGAGGCCAGCCTGATGTTCAGGACAGCATCGGGCAGATATTTGTCAATGGCCTACTACGCTGTACGGGGCAAGATACCAACGTTCTCCTCTTCTTGAAGCCTGATCCATCTGCCGTTCTTCGACGCGTGCATCCGTAGCATTGTCTCCATAAACGGGAGTACGAGCTCATTAACACCTGCCCATGGAGTGCCACAGGCCAGGCTAGACCAGGCCATGCTGCACTCCAGATATCTTACACAATAGACGCGGCCAGGCTCGGGCCAATTTGCGGCCTTTGCGCGTGGAGTGTGAAAGAGAAGGGGATAGACAAGGAAGACAGAGAAAAGAAAGAAAAAAAAGGAAAAAAGAGGGAGGGTAGCAATCCTAGAAATCCTCGAGGGGAAACGATCTGCTGAATAAAACGAGGCACCGAGACACCCAAGACAAGGCAAGGCAGCGAGACAAAACGAGGCGGACTTTGCTTGGGAACTTGGGCAGAAACGGAAAGAAAAAGCAAAGAGGAGAGAAAACAGCTACATTGTACACAGCAATACTCCGTACAAAAGAAACAGATAAACGCCCCCTGGGTAATCTCGCCTTTTTCGGAGGGTCCTTCTGTCGAGTTCAGCTGCCACCCCTGCACAATCCTCGTCTTCCCATGTCAAATCTTTCCAGTTTCGACCAATTTTTATTTTATGTTCTCGATTTTCATATTCCATTTCCGTCTCGATCTTTTTGGTGAAAACAGCCGCACCTCGCGCGCCGAGCACGCGAACAAGAAGGCAGACAAAAAAAAAAAAAAACACGCGCTCGTCCACGACAACGTCGCATGGCTTTCCACGTCTTATCCCAGTTCCAACATGTCAAAACCCATTGGTGCGAATTTCCCGTCCTATCCAAATCCAAGCCAAAGCAGGCTGGCAGCCCTGTTGGAAATCCGGAGCAAATAAAGGCAATCGTACCTCGCGCTTGTGTGTGTCTCGAAATAAAATTAAAAAGTAAAACCAAAAATAAAAATAGCAGGACAAGATCTTCCAAACCGGTCAGTGAACGAAAACGATGCCCATATGTCGGATACGGAGCATATATCTGCGCTCGTACGTCGTAAAGGCACTTTTTTACTCAACAACGTGTGAAGGGAAATCAAAATGGGTGTGTGGAGAGTGTGTCAGGGGTAAAACGAGGAAAGGGGCGTACCCGAAAACAAAAAGAGACAAGACGAAAAATAAAATATGACAAGGTGAGAAGAGGAAAAAAAAAAGACGGGAAAAGGTCTGGCAAAGAGACAAGACGGCCTGATAAGACAGTGTGACTCCACTCGGCCAGACGAGGCCACCGCCTATTTTTCTTGAAAAATAAGAGAGAATGATGGTAGGCGGCAAGGCTGCAAGAGGAGGCAAGCGTGTCGTGTGCGTTGCAATTTTCAAAAAGGAGCCGCCAGGCGAGGCACTAGTAAGTTACATATCGCATATCCAGACTTGGGGCGGATACTGGAGTGCTTTCCCAAGGGTGTGATCCTGTCAGAGACCACATCCGCGTGGACATATGCAAGCAGGCTGCCGAGACAAGAGATACAATGGGGAACCTCTACGCAAGAATGTGAGATATCGAGTAACTTGTACGAAAAGCACAAAACACCCCGAGGAAACATAAATGGCGAGGCCAGACAAAGCAAAGTGACGAAAAAGTAAAGAAAACAAAGAGGGGGCCACCTGTCAATCCAAAAGTCCTTTGCCTCCCACGATCTTGCACTCCGACCGTTGTGTCTTTTGTGTCTTTCTTTGGGCCCCATTGTCCCTAGCACCACCACATGCTGTGCTCCCATCCACGAGTTTTGACACCCAGGAGGGGCTAGTAGAGGGTTGTAACACTCCGTGATTTTCTTTTCTTTTTCGAAAAGGCGGTCTCTGCCATTGCACAAAAAAAATATCTCTAGTGAGACAGGGGAAGAGAATCAAAATCAAAATCAAAATCAAAATCAAAAGAAGACGCAGACTCAACACAAAAGTACGACGTAATGTCAAGGAGGAAGAAAATCGGACGATGGCATTTGCGACCCACGTGCCAGAGCCTTACGACGTACACAATGAAGAGCAAACAGCAAAAAAGCAAATCGTTGAAAAGACAAGGCGAGAAGCAGGCAAACCGAGCCTGCATTACCGGGATGGAATGCGGTCGGAAGCAAAAGAAAGTCGGTGCGGCCCAACCTGCGGCCGGCCCCATCAGCCCGCAGGGCCTGGGGTTTCTTGTTTCTTTTGTGACCCGTCTTGATTTTGATTTTCAGAAAGAACTGTGCCCTTCTCTCTCTCTCTCTCTCTCTCCTTTCTCTCCTTTCTCTTTTCGTGCCCTGAATTTCAAATTTTGACGCACCCTCCTCTGCCCTTTCCAATTTTTTTCTTCTCTTTTACGCCCAGATTCTATCGCTTTCTCCAACGTTGCTTTATGCCCCTGCCGGCCGTGTTCTTATTTTCATCCCAATTTCTCCCTGATACCAGCAGCAATGCAGTTTAGCGTGGGATGCAGATGGGGTGGTCGGCACAAGGCGAGCGGAAAGGGGGCGTGCGAGCGCTTAGTAGCGCCTGTTTAGTCCCCTCTTGTCTCCATCTTTTTTGCTTTCTTTGCCCTGATCAAGATGTCCAGGCTGCATCTGCCCCCGTTCCCCTAGTCTTTCCGTCTTTTCTCCTTCCCTTGTTTGACCAAATCGAGAACAGTTGGATCCATTTTTCTTCTCTCTTCTGTCTTCATGTCTCGTTTTGCTTTCATCGTTTGTCGTCCTCGCTTCTCCAGCCCCATACTTGCATCTCACTCGGGCTGTTGGTTGGCTCCTCCCTCCTTGATCTTCTACTTCTTTTTTTCTCTTTCATTTCTCATTTCGTTAGAATCTTTCATCGTTGTGCGCTCTCCATATTCCGGATGGAGTCAACCTTCTGTAAGTAGCGCACGGAACACGCCGCGCGGGCACGGGGGCACAACACCACCCCCCTGGTTCAGCTTTAAGATGGGCGATGGGGTGAGATGCGGATTGCCCTTTTGAAATTTTGAGTATTTTTCTTTTCCTTTTTCAAAAATATTTGAAACTTTTTGTCGATGAACAAAAGTTGACTTTCTTATTTTTTCTTAATTCTGAACCACAGCCTAGTCCCCAAAGGCTGCCGCTTGCAAGCATTGCAACATCAGTGCAGAGAAGGAGGATGCAGAGAAAATCCTAAAATGGACAAAGGGGCGAGCAAACGGTCAGATGTTGGAACGTTGGGGGTGCCAGTTGTGAGGACTTGTGCATGATACACTGGCGTTCGGAGACATGCTGGAAACCGTTAGCTCCATGGTCATAAAATTGCTCCCTGTGGCCTTGTACTTTTGTGCTCGCCCGTTATGCACGCACAACGTTTTCTTGTTCTTGACAGTCCATGTGAAGTTCCTGTTCAAGGCAAGCCCCGTTTCGTACCCGTTGACCTTTCACGAGGCTTCTCTTGCCGCCGACGCTTTTGGGGCTTTTGAGCTACCCCGGTCGCCTGCAGGCCTGCCACAACCCCTGTCTCTTGCAGCCCACCAATACCCCAAAGGCAAGAAAAAAAAAAACGTACGCGAGTCCGGAGGCCAGCGGAGAGAATGAAAAATCGGGCGTGGTGCAGTGACCTTTTTGAATTTGCAGCAAGGATGGACTCTTGGTAGGATGCGCCGTATTTCGTAGACCGTGGAGAGCCTAGACAGACTATCGTGATAAGTGAGAAAGTTAAAATTGTTAGAAAGGAGGACCAATCTCGACACGAAGAAGGAGCCGCGATCTTGAGAGAACAGGGGGAAACGAGAGATTGTGAACACTCCGTACTTTACCTTGTAATGGTTGGTTTGCAACAAAAAAGCCCGTCAAGACTCAACTTCGCCGAAACCGCAACTTTCTGCAGCCTCCTTGTTCTTTCTTGTCCCTTGCTTGCTCTCGGCTGCAAACTGTGTGTGTTGGAAATGCAACCTTGCTGTACGAAGTATGAAGCTGCAGCCACACACCAACCCTTTTTTCTTGATAGCAGTATTTGCGTCGTAAAGGCGTCGTGGAGGTGTTCGTTATTTTGCAACGGTCCGGCTGTCTCTTTTTTTCCCCCCTCGTTTCGTGTCGCTGGCTGTGCAACAGCCGCTTTTGCACATCTGAACCGCGTTTTTCCTCAGATTTGTTTCCTGTTATCGGCCACTGGTGTTCTTTAACACCTGGGGGCACGAAATTTGTGCTTCATGTTTGGATCCTGGATCTTGGGACCTGGCAGCTGGAACAGACGCGGCTTATTGCCGTTCTCCTGCGAGTCTGCGTGAAAGAAGGGTGTGCTGTTTCTGTTGTGAGGTGGTTTGCAGATCGTGAGAAGTCCAGTCAATCAATGCCGGTTTTTTTCTTCTTTACATTGTTTCGTCCTTCTTAGGTGGGGGGCTCTTGCCCAAGCATCCTCGAGCGGATGTTTGATTATTGGAACTGATATTAAGTGGAAAGTACGACTTACTTTGGAAAGGAAGGATGCAGACAGGTGTTTGCCGTATGCAGTATGCACTTTCCCCATACAGCCCGCAGGTACATTTTTAGTAGCGTATTACACATCAAATAAGTCTTGCTTATTGAACACGCTCTAGCAGTCAAGATGTGATGCGATGGAGGGGAAGGAGCAGACTCTTTACCTATTCGTACATACGACGCATAAAACGCGACGCACCGCGTACGACGTCAGTAATAGCTGTCTCGTGGAAGGTGCTCCTTGGCCGGTCCTTCCTCTAGTCAGTGAATGCCCAAGCCTCGCGGAAACCGCACCCTCGTGAAGCGACTAGGGAAAGAAAGTGCGGATGCCGTTCTTGCACTTTTATACTTCTGAGACTGCATTTATAGGTGAAGGGCTCAAGTCCAGACAAAGAAAGGTGCGGCCGCGGGCACTTCCCTGCGGGAACTACTGTAGTGCCCATCAAATAACCACAGATACATAGATCTCCAACGCAGTTGCCACCCGGGACCGACCGTAGCTATCTACGATCACAGTGGGTAGGGCAGTCAGTAATATGACATCTTACAAAAACTGTAAGGTGAAAGACACTCGTTCCAGTGGACTAACGTTCCTGCCTTTTCCAGCTAATTTGGAAGCTGGTACAAAATTCTTTTGCTCTTGCCCGATTTGTTGCTCCTTCCCCAGTGATGGTTGGTGCTACGAGGGAAGGTACGAAGGATAGGAACCAGTGTAGCGTATTTCCCCCCTCCCCTATTCCTCACCAAAGGGCTGTTGGACTTTTCGTTACCCCAAAAGCTTCCTTTCGAGACCTTGAGCACAGACTCAACACCAAAGTTCCCCTGGTTGCCGACCCCTGTCCCTGCTTCATGCATACTGTATATGGAGCTCGGGAGTCTGGACGATGTACAATACACATCAAAATCTTCAACGGCCGACTGTCTGGCAGCCTCTGCGGCTGTGATGATCACCTCCAAGGTACAGTACCTCCCCTCACATCATTATTCTGTTTATTGGCCTTGCACATCTCGTGTAAACGGCATGGGCTCTTTGAACAATCCTTCCATGCAGTTGATTGCCCTTTGATAACCCCCTCTTTCTCTTCTTTTCGTCTCCCACCGCTTCTATTGCCTAACTGTTCCTGCTTCTTGTTGACACGGACTCCCCGATTCGACAGGCCCAGCCGTTGACACACACCTCCATCCAACACATACTACGACACTACAACACTGCGTGTGGAAGCAGGCTGGTGCACCCTCCAGCTAAACGACTGACAAAAGAACGAAACGGAGGGCAAATATCCAGACGAGCCATTCGCTTCCGATAAATGCCATCTTACCTCCGGTTCATGCTTGGCTGCCAACCCTTAATCTCTTCCTCTTTTGGAGGTGGCACGTCGTACACCTCCTTCGCTTACTTCGGGGGTCAATATATGATATCCGCAGAGGAGCTCTGGGAGCTCGCCGTTGTCGCTCATCTCGCCCCGACTGGCTTCTATCGTGCATGCGGCGCCCAATACGACTGCTACCTCGAACGAAATAGAGATGGACACTACTGAGACCGGTCAAACCATCCCGCTGCTTCTTGGGTGGCGGTCGACGCGGCACAGCAAGCCATTCTGAGAAGAATAAATAAAGCGAAAATAAAGCGACGAAGACAAGAAAAAAACGAAAGGCGAATTGAAGATTGAGAAGAGAGACAAGAATGTAGCACTGGACATGCTACACCACCTTTTCTGCCCTCCCCTTCTCTTCCTAAGAGCCGACCAAGGATTATGTTCTGCAAAGTTTGGTTTCGTGGTTGGCTGGGGCCAACAGTTGGTCCTTCCGTCTTCCCACCCTCGATTCTCATCCATCTGGTTGTGCTTTGAGCACCCTCGTCGAGACCATGCCTTGATCTCATATTTGCTACAAAAACAGGTTACCCTTTTATGAGGTCAAGGCTGGCCCTGTTTCTCCGCAAAGCGTCATGCTGTGAGGTCTCGTCTGCTTTGTTCTTATTTGCTCGCAGTCAGCAAATCGCATACACAAGCATGAGCACGGCGCACGTGTGAGCCTGTGCAGCTGAAAGGAGGCATGCAAAGGCGCAAAAGAGACGATGCAAGAAAGACAATATGTGGGTGCGTCGACAATATCGACCACTCACTGCACACAAATGCTGCCTGACATGATGACGACCTGCATCTGTGGCCCGCAACTGTGTCATTTCTGCACTGAATTCGACCATTGACGGCTGGCGCTTGTGCTCTGCTCTCAGAAACGCCGAACGAGAGCTCTGATACGGGATCTCTCACCCCAGTTGCTGCTATCATGTGGACAGAACAAAATATGGGGTGATTGATCCCCAGGTCGGCCATCGTGACAGATCGTGCAGACCAGTTGCAGACCCGTGCCCGGCGTGGACGCCACAGGTGAAGTGCATGCAACCACAGCCTGTTTGTCTTAACGTCCACTAATACGGCGTTCGGAGTAATAGCTAACTCATTTTACAGACCATGGAAGGTGGAGAATGGGAGACTTTTTGCTCGCATCTCATTGCCAATTCTCGAGGTCGCTAGCTCTATCCGGAAACCTCAACCTTCCAGGATCAAGACTCGCCATCGTACCCTGGTCGCGTGGTTACGACGCCTGGTCTAGCATTGACAATATCGAGAGACGCGAACTTGAATTGAAGACTTGACGCGCTGCCGTGTCAAGGGCGAGGCAGGTGACAGGGTATCGTGTAAGTGATAACTAACACGAACATAGTCGTGAGCAATGCCCTCTCTTATCCCCTTTAACTTTCCCTGTTGTTGCTTCTCGCCTGTGTTTGGTACAGGATCTGTCTTCCGCTACGGAAAATTCTAAACAGAAAGCCAAGTTGAGCACCCTTATTCGTTTTATTCCTGCCCAATCAATGCCAGTGTCGCTTTCGTGTTTAAGACGAAAACTATGCCCAATGGCAGGTCTCAGCATGCATCTGTGGCTTTCTGTTGGCTGCAGGTCTTGTGGGCCACATATCTCCAATTCTATTCTTGACATTTTCTCTGCTTTGGATTGGCTTATTGTATTTCTTTTCTTCATTTCCTTTCCCTTTCAAGTGGATTATCTGCACTGTACTGACTTTTTTACAGGGCGTCGCTTTGCTACTGGACAGAGCCAATCCCCTAATAAGCTCAATACGGAGCATGTTCTGAATATCGCATCTTACTTGTGATCAGGACTCCTCCTCTACTGATCGGCTTGCGTGGGGCTGTCAAAACCTGTCAACAGCAAGGGGGCCCAGACCAGCTATCCACTGGTGAAAACACCAGGGAGAGGCCCGTTCCTTTGGCCTCGCCATGGGGGCTTGTTTCTCTCAGCTGATGCCGTGCGATGTTCGTTTCTCGATACAGAACACGCCGAAGTCACGTTGGAGAAAATATGCGGGACTCCTCCTCCTGTCGCAACTGCATGTTGAGTGATACTTACAAGCCCTGTCGGGCCGCCAGGCTTCCGCTATCGTCATACCGCAACATATGCGCGCTCCCGCCTCAACAACTCTGCACATCTTCCGTCCCTCTCTTTCATTTTGCTATGATTGTTACAATCCTTTACCCGACGCACTTTTTTTTCCTGCAGAGCTTCACTTTTGAGCAGAAGAGGCTTAAAAGCTTAACGGTGACTGTATGCAGTGTTACGTACGCGCTCTGTGGAGGCAAAATGTAGCTTTACAAACAGGGACTCAACAGGATGGTACCTTGGGCACAAGCTTTGAAAACGATCAACTGTAACAGTTGCTGTTGCTACCCCTTTTGCACTTCACATTCCTCTCCACTCTCCCTTTGTTCAAACAGCTAGAAAGTATTTCTCTACTGAGTATATTCGACAACGAATAATAAGTCGTATGAAGGTAGGCTGTCTGCACCGACCTTCGCTGCCCTGTAAAATACTGACATCACCATCAAATAGGATTCCGCGGGTGAGGTTCTTTAGCCCTGTCCGTTGAAAACCACCCTACCAGAGCCTGGCTCAAGCACAAATCAGGGCTGTCTCTCACAAGCCCTGCCAGCATCGGGCTGAGGAATGCACTTGAAACCATGGTTGGACTCAGAGTTGATGCGCCGTCCTTTCCTTGTGTGTAGCTTTCTTTCTTTTTTCGTGTCTCTAACGGCATCAACACGGCTGCAACCAACAAAACCTCGGGATTCGACTACTTTTGATTTTCTGGCTTAGCCAACACAATCTACGATGGGTGCGTCGTATTGCTTGCTAACTATTTAACTAACTGGAGCAACCATCCACAGACAAAGGCCAAGGAAGCCGAAAAGAAAAATGCAAAAATTTCGGCTCCTCAGCCTCTGCATGATCTTCGTCAAGGTTGTCCGCTATCCTTGCAGCTCGGCCCTCGACTGACCATCAACCCCGGCAGTCGCCCGGAAATGCTGCAAGTTTATCCAAGGGCAGCGGCAAGGACAGCTCGTCCAAGGATTCAGCGAATTTTATCTCGAGAAACGAAGAGAGGGGAGCTGTTATTTTTGCCAAGGTCCTCCGCCCGGCTGTGCCCCCCTTTGTTTCTCTCCGCACGTGTGTGTGTCCAGACGGCTTGCCCTTGTGCCGCTGTAGAAGCAACGGTCGTCCAGCGGATATTCAAAAGACGTAACGGCTGCTGCTCTAGGGGCACACCAGATGAACCCAACAGGTGCCTATCTCTTCCAGTCTGGGTGTTCTCACAGGAGAGGAATGAGCGCTAAACGGGCGCGAACGGAAGAAAGGGGCAAAGCTGGCCCGAGACGAGAACCCGCGCTCGGCATTTTGACTGTCGCTTTTGCACTCATCACAGTGTTTTATTTCCCCTCCAGGGTTGCAATACCCCAAGATCTTGTGTACGCAACGAGTGTGTGATCAACACGCCGCTCCTCCCAGAACTGAGCGCTATTGTTTGAGTTGAATACGATAGAGTACCCGAAAGCACCAGTCTGTCATGAGAAACCAACCGCAATAAGGGCAATAAAGACCAGCCGGCCAGACAAGGAATCATACTCTACTCCATACTCTCGAGGTCGAGACCCACCACACACGGGTGGTCACACCTTCTTTCCAGTCGAGTTCCCCATCCCTCCTCCTCTACCCTCCCTCCCCTCTTGGCCGATGCGCACAGTCCACTAGCCAGGTTCTGGATACAAGGAACAAACTCAAAGAGGATCCTAACTGCTCAAAATCGGACTTGCAGGAAGAGGAGGGGTCCCCTGGCCGCTCGCCTCACGGCCAGGCTTTGGGGTGTTGATCCGCAGGCCAGGCCAAATCTGGGCCGAGTCTGTCCGCTTCAACATGGACAGAGGAAACCCACTATCGATAGATTGCTCTTGAGAGAATTATCTTTACGGCATTCTCTTTGTCGCGCGAGCTGCGAACGAGCTTCGAACCACTCGCCGCCCGTCCCTCCCTCGAACCCGTCTCTAATCTCTCTTTATCGAGTATCTGACGGAAGGATTGGTACTGGCACGGGCAGTAGCCCACGAAATATACCAGTTTCCAGGCCTAGCCAGTCCCTGGGCAAGGCGAGGTAAGATAATTTACTCCATACTCATGCCCTCAAAAAAAATGCAAGTGCACATGCTGCAAGTGTAATGCCTCGTGTTGATGAGATCTACACGTAGAGAAACGCACGATGCTCGGCCGTTAGATGATCATTTTCTTCAAACATATTTTTTGCGCCCCCAAGAAAGGCAAACAATGTTTTGTCGCATCCACGCTTGTCCCTGTCATCTTTCATGAAGTCCTTTTTGCCGCAACGCGACCATTTGTACTGCCAAAATCGGAGAGCTATGCTTACGGAGAGTGCCCAATAGCCTAATCGTTCAGGTGAGGCGTATGGCAGAGAGTACCAAAATGTTCTTTAAGTGTTGCCTCGTTTTTTCACCGCTAGATGGCATCTTCTTGCCCCCTATTTATAGGAATTTTATTTTCACGGTCGTCTGTGTCTTCCATCTCAAATATGAGGGGATGAAGGTTCTGGAGGCAGCTGGGCAAAAGTGCAAACTTTTCCAGTCGATGAATGGTGATAGCCAAAGAGGCACCCTTAATTCTGCACTCATGGTCTTGCACAGCTGGAACAGGATCGGTTCACAACTGATATACATCTATCTTTTCACACCCTTTATGACAAACGGCTTCAAACCTGCTAGTCTTGATCGTCCTCCTCCAAGCAAACCTCTCCCTCCAAATGCCAACTATCCCAACTGCCCCTAGTCCCTATGAAGAGCTCCTCATCTTTCTGCCTCGATTAGGGCTTTTTCCCTTTTCTATTTTTCTTTTTCTTGACCTTGTTACAAACTTTGGTTTTCAACAGAAAATCGATACTCTACTTCTATGTACTCTGGGCTGTCGGTTTACCCCCTGCGGCTTTCGACCCCTGTTCAGTAAGATACTTCAATACATTTTGGTCATATCCGTACACAATCTTTCCGTCCGCACACCCCTCTTCTTATTCTTGTCAAGGACAAGCACACTCCCCTCCTTCCCCGGTGGTTTATTCTCTTCTGCACATCTGCTGCTGCCCCCCCATTGTTGATTTTCTTCTTTTCTCTCCTCACCCCCCTTTCTGCGTAAAAAGCTAGGCTTTGATGTTTCTCTGGCAGTTTGCCTTTTCTTGCGGCTTGTTTTCATATCTGAATACATATATCGTGCAAGTCTGTTCGCGTCTCCTATTGTTGCCGATATGCAAAGATTGCTTTTTGCTTGGGCTCCGCACCTCCTCTCCACCCGGGTCTCGCATCTATATTCATATTGGTGTTTGAAACTCGACGCCGCATACTGAGAGCTTCAACTTTACAAGACCGGCCGTCTCCCGTTGATGATAGGCTCGACCTGTCTCTTCGGTCGATATTAACGCATTGCGTCTTGTCTCATCCCCCGCTCGCCGCTCGCCGACGCCGCTCAGCATTTCGCAGTTGCGCTACCGGCGCTGATGATGGCACTCGCTCTCTCATCCTCTCACCCTCTCTTCAATATTGGACGTTATGATTTTCACGCACTTGCACCATTACTAGTCACTGAATTTTTCGAGCCACTTGAAGTTCTGAATTTTTTGTGCAAGTCCGAAGAGGGTATATAAAGAACGAAGCGAAAGCACAACAAAATAGACGGAGTCTGTTGATGAGCGTGAGGGGGAAAGCTGGCCCACGCGAGCGACCAAACGAGTCGATTCGCCAAATCACATTTATTCATCAAGGAGCCAACGACGAGGGTAGTAAAAAATCAAACGGCGGATTTCCTCAAGAGGAACAATACGAAAAAAAAAAAAAAACTCAAAGCGACATAATCGAACGGGGATCCTCAGGATTCGACGAAGAGGTGAAGACCGACGAGGACCGGCATCCAAGGACCATTCAACGTCCTCGATTTTCTTCCCCCGTCCCCTTGCCCTCAGTCCCCTTGTCTCACACACACTGTTATCCTCTGCCCCCCCGTCTACATAGTCTCTTCTCACTCCACTTCACTCTTCCAGGAGTGACGACTTTTGAACCCGCATTGCACTTCACTCTTTACGGGGATCGCCTAGCAGAATAGAAAAGAAACCGTCTACCCGCACCCTACAAGTAGATCGTCTATTCCCACACGGGAAAAACTCCATCTCGGTCCTTTCCTTGTCAATCTTCGGTTTCTTGTTCCTATTTTCTTTTTCATTTGGATATTTCTCTCTTCCCATCGTGGGTATCTGGTTTGAAAGGCTCGACTTTGGCTTCAACATCTCACTGCACGCAGGTGCTGGGAAATTCCTCGAGGACGGAAAGACGACAACGGCTTGTGAACATCTGAACAATGCATGCCGTCCATCTGTCCGTCAAAAATACACTGATTTCAGTCGGTCAACAACACATTTCGTCTCTCTGGTCTTCCCGTGTGCAGTGTCCTGAACTGCCACACAGGGACGAGGAATCGCACAAACGGCTTTCAACACTTTGATGATCAAAGAATCAAGCGCCAAAGAATAAAGCACAAAAATCAAAAAAGTTTTCCGGACAGCCCGCCATTGTTGAAATTTTATCCAGTCTCTTCCCTCATCAAAATTGGCAGTCTACGGTCCGTTAACTCGGCTTTTCACTGTCATTACCTTGAATAATTTCGGCCCGTCCATCACGGATCGGTTCTTCTTGATTTCGCAATTCTGGTCAACTGAAAGCGCAATTCGGATTCCCCGGCTCAACCACACCAAATATCACCTTCCAGGCCTCCCGGACAGAAAAAAAAAATCAAACAGAGACTATGCATAGCACCTTCATGGCCTCGACAGGCGTGGACTCGGAAGCCCAACTCGCCCAGGAGACCAACCAGTACGGCAACAACAGTTGGGTCAACATGAACGGCTACCCGCAGGCGACCATGGCCGGCTTCGCCAACTCGGATTTCGTCTACATGCCGCCTATCGCATCTCTCGACTTGCCGCCAGAGGCAATGAACCGGATGCCACCACCGCTGCAGCCACGCCAGTCGCCGCAGATGAAGAGCGACCACGATCAAATGCAACAGCCTCAGCAGCAACCGAAACTG
Organism: Sporothrix mexicana; assembly: GCA_021396375.1. NCBI lineage: Eukaryota > Fungi > Ascomycota > Sordariomycetes > Ophiostomatales > Ophiostomataceae > Sporothrix > Sporothrix mexicana. Next base: position 710,085 of record WNYC01000007.1, read on the forward strand.
CAGCAACAGCATCCACCACTGTCCATGGGGCAGCCTTCTTCGCACCACCATCACCAGCTGCCTCAACTTCCCATGCTGACAGTCCCGTCCAACCCGACGTGGCCGAGTATGCTGACAAACCCGGGCAGCTACTCTGCACCGCCGATGAACAATGTTGTGCCTCGTAACGGGCCGTCGCGGCCACCGCCTCCTCCACTCAAGACAAAGTTGAACGAGCCTACCGGACGAACTGGGCCGAGAAAGATGCTCACTGATGATGACCGCCGGAGAATGTGCGAGTACGCTGAAGCCAACCCAGGTGTTAAGCAGTCCGAGATTGGCAACATCTTTGGCGTCGAGCGCAGGTAAGTTGATTTTGTTTGAATTTCTTCATCTATTATTCTTTTCTCTCATATCCTTATTCGCACGGCAACTCACATAATTTCCAGCACTGTTTCCAAGGTTCTTAGGAACAAGGAAAAGTATCTCGTCAAGGACAAGTCGCCTGGCACAAAAAAGGCCAAGAACAAGTTCCCAGACATTGAACGGGCACTGTCGAACTGGGTCCGCAACGCACAAAAAACCGGCGTGCCTGTGACAGACGCCGATATCAAGGAGAAATTCCGTTTCTTCGCCACCAGCACCGGCAATCCGGACACCGTTCTCAAGTCCACCAGCAACACATGGCTCGAGAAATTCAAACAAAAGAACGGCATTGGTGCCTCGCGGCTTGTGCGTCGTGCATCCGAGACTAACATTCCCGACAAGCGCAGAGGTTCAAAGTCCTCCATCATGATGGGATCACCTTCGCTTGTCCCCATGGAACCGACAAATGACTCGCCCCTTTCACCCGGAACCCGCCACCCATCAGCATCGCCACTTTCTGGAAATCGCAGTGATGAAGAGAGAAATATCGACAGCGCTGGGGCCTCCGGGGTCGGACAGTTTATCAACTTTGGTACGAGCCACGCCAATGGAATGGGAAGCAACGGTCAAGGCCATCTCAACCACTCTGGAAGCCTGGGAAATAATATGGCCATGGGTCTCGGGATGGGCGGCATGGCATCCTACAAGCACGGCAACAACCAGAGCACGACCTCGCTTTCGAGTGCTTTCACGGAAACTCCAGTCTCTTCCTTTTCTGGTAGCGCCATGAGCCCGACAGTGCCGTTTACTTTCTCGCCAGACTCAAACGTGGGCTCTTTCTTGACAAGCGATCCCATGGCACCGCCTGGAAGTGCCAACTTCCAGCGGCCACGCAGCCAGACGCTTCCTGCCCTAAACCTCGAGTACATGAATCACAACCAGGGCCAGCATCAACAGCACCATGTTAGCAACGGTGACCCCATGGTATCCGAGACCACTGGCGAGTCCATGACGCCCAAGTTCCAGCACCATCACCATTTGTCTTCCACTGCGCCTTCGTCAGCCATCGACTCGCCCATGACCGATATTTCTGCGCCCTCCTACGGAATCGACAGCACAGTCGTTTCTCCCCAGCTTCGGCGCAGCAACAGCAGCAACAGCCTCTTTCAGAGTGGCTCGCGGTCAGCTGGTGGGCTGGGTGGCTCGACTGTCCTGGGTGTACCCATGGCCACAGGTGGCAACAGTGGCGGTGGAAGTGGTGCAGGAGGAGCAGGTGGTGGTGGATCGTCACCCAATTCGCCCACTCAGGACGACGCTCGCCGTGCTGCTGACACGCTGATGAATTTCATCCAACAGGCACCCAGCGCTTTTGACCAGACCGATTTCTTGGCCATGTCACGCCTCGTTGAGAAGCTGCGCCTGCAGGCCTCCTCTTCTTCGTCCTCCAACAACAAGGGGCATATCAGCGGCAGTAGTGGCGGTATGGGCGGCCTGTCCCGAATTCCCGAGGGCGAGGGCGAGATGACCAGCGATGTAGTTCATCCTGCGAAGCTGGAATCCACCCTCGCTGCTTGAACGTCCAAAACCCAACAATGGCGACTTTTTCAGGGGTGCAGGCCGCTGTTTTTTTTTTTTTTTTTTTTTTTTTTTTTAATCTCACTATTTTCTTTCTTTCTTTTCCTCTACCTTATTTTTTTTTTCTTTCTCTCATATTCTTTCTATTTCCATTTTTGGAGCTCCATAATTCCATCCTTCACTCTGTGTCAGCCCCAAAAACAGCATCTTTGCCAGCCAGTCGTTACAATATGCACACTCTCCACCTCCAACACAGCCCCCTTTTTTTGGAGCGCGGTTTTGTTATTTGTTGTCACTGGCAAGGCCAACTGTCCAACGGCTGCGCAGAACACTAAACACTCAACAATCATCTTTACACACAAAACTTTTACAACGATCTGTTACGGCAACAAAACGATCAACACGCACACGCTTCGCTTTACATCATATACCCTCTTCTTACATCCGCACATACCACATATTATTCACATTCTTGGGGATAGCCATCACACATATTTACCAAGGAAGATCTCTCTCAGCTCACGCGACCACGGCTTTTTTTCATACTTTTTATTTTCCTACTTGGAGTTTTCACATTTTTTTTCATCGTCTTTGTTTAATGTGTCGGGGGCCTTTTATGGCGTGGCGTGTGGAAGGAAACAGCATATATTGGGAAACCCAGTGGCATTTGGAGTTAGTGCTTCAAAGTAACGGTTGACGGTACATACTTCTTTCCCATTTCCTATATTTGTCTCTCTTCTATCTTATTTCACATTTTGTTGTTTTGCTTGTTCGTTGATCTATCATTTTTGTTTGCCTGTTTTGTTACTTTGCTATTTTGTTATTTTGCTCTTATTTCTTATTTCAATATTTCACATCTCATATATTCTACTGTCTATTGTCTTATTGTTCGGTTGGGTGGTTTTTTTACAGGGATTATCTCGCCGAGGCTGAGGACGCGAGTCCGATGGCTAGAGAAAGAGGAAACATTTCTATCTAGGACACACGTCCACTCAAACACACACAAACAGTCATGTCACTGGGGAGAGGAGGAGGATTGGGAAACGGGCAAAAGCGGGAAGAGCGGGGATTGGATTTTCTGCGGTGACGACGAGAGGTCGTGAGGTCAAAAGGGTTAGGACGAAGTTGTTGGCTTCTGTTTGGTTAATACTGGGGTTGATTTGTGATGGAGTTTTCCCCCTTCCCACACTCCTCCTTTCCTTTTTCTCTCTTGTTTTCCTCCCCCCTGCTTTGTCACTTTTTTTGTTCTTATTTGTTCTGGGACGGCTATTGTCATTTCTTTTTCTCTTCTTTTACTTCTTTTTTTTTATTGGGAGGCCAAAGGGGGCGTGAGAGACTTGTTTTTTCTTTCTTGTTTTCCTTTTACACGAATGAGGAGGAGGAGAAACAATCATATCCGAGATACGGAGGGTGTTTTGTTGACGGCAGAGCGAATTGGAGCCTGTCATGTCCTCATCACCCATTGTTTTCTTCCTTTTTCCTCTCTCCCCATTTGTTACTTGTCTCTTTCACTCCCCATTGTTTTTTTTGGTTGGCTCATTTTATGTCTTTTCTTTTCCCCCTCCCTGCCACATCAATATCGAGGGCGCTAGGAAGACGAGAGATGGGTTCAACATCGCACGCACGCAACTACAAACAAAAAACTACCAACCAACACCAAAAAAAGACAAACAAAGCGCAGAAAAAACCAGAATAATTAACCAAAAAAATCTAAGCTTTATGGGCGGCTATTTGCTAAAAAAAAACCTTTCTGTCCCTGTAAATCTTTAAACGACGCAGTGTTTATTCTGATTCTTTGATGTACAAATGCGGAGCAGTAAAAGCATAAAAAAGGGTATCATGGTATTATTCTCAAGCTCAAACGTTGGGTGCTAAAAATAGGGGGAATATTAGGGGGTAGGCTCCCACAAAAATACGACAAAATATTCAATAAGAACAACGAAAACACAGGGAGCAAGATCGCTTTAGGACTTATTCTCTCAACTCAACCGCTCTTCCCACAGACCCAGGACCCCGGTTTCTGCGAGCTCAGGCACCAGCCGTACGAAGATCGCCTCGAGAATGCTGTAAAGCAAGTGCTTGTTGCAGTAGGCGTCGTCAAAGACGTCGAGCAGGCCGCCCTCAATTTCGGCCAAAACAGCCTCACTGGGCTTCTTCTTGTCGCTCCAGACAGCGTACACTGTCTCGGCGGTGCGCCGCTTCAGGGCTGCGAGCTCTTCGTCGTTGGCGGGCGCAACAAGTGTAGGCGGCGTTGCGCCAAACTTGTTGCCTGGGAAGATGGCGCCGCGGATGGAGCGAAGCAGGTTAGGGAGTAGCGCAGGCTCCAGAGCGTACTTGTGGATGTAGTGAGAGAAGAGACTATAGGGAGTTAGAACAGCTAATAAAAAAATCAGAAGAAAAACAAAGATACGGCGACGGGCTGCAAATGGAATTGTGATAAACAAATGATCGCTCAAGGACAATGGCAATTGAATGTGTACTTCATTCAGATGTACTCTTTTGCTATGTCAGAAGCTCTCTGTTTCGTGGGTGCTGCGTGGGGGTCAAGGACACTGGTTCTTTGGGACAGGAGGGTGTGCGTGTAAGAGAGAGTGTGAATGGAAGAGTGTTTCGGACAAAGTGTCTGATTTTCCACTGGGATGTCGCGGCAAACAGCTAAAAAAAAAACCGAGAATCAGGAGATAAAAGCTCCCAGTATAGGTACAGGTACAGCAGGTGAGAACTTTCTGTCCCGCCGTAAGCCGTGGTGGAGAATGGGACAGCCAATTTTTTTTTTTTTTTTTGATAAATATGATAAAAATGATCGCTTTATCGTTTGATGCACGAAAATGGCGAGGTCGAGAACCAAGTAAAAAATATGATAGCACTTGCAGCTGGAACAGAACCCAGTAAAAAAGAAAGCAAGAAATATGATAGAAAATGAACGGCAGAAAGCGAAACAAAGAAACGACTTGCGCCGTTACGTCCTGAGGGTGTGTGCATGTTGCTCAGAGTATGGGGGACAAAAAGATGCGTGCCTGCGCTTGTGCTTGCGCATGCAATTTGTGTGCCTAGAAGCTTTCTGTCCAGTGGCTTGCATTGTACTTTGTAGTGCGTGCAGGAGACGTGATAGAGTGCTTGCATGCTGCATGTGTCCATGCGTGTATTTGTGCATTTTTGCTTTTCAAAGAGTGTGACCGGACTTGTTTCTCTTGGTCTCTCTCCGGGCAGTATCCGGCCTATAGGGGCCCGGTCCGGTTTTGGGAACGACATGGCTCTTGGAGCACAGCATGAAATGCGAAAGAAAAAATGCACTTTTGACACTCGAGGAGGTTGTGAAGTCAAACGGTTGAAGCAGGCAGGCAAGGGGGCAGGCAAGGAGGCAGGCAAGGAGGCAGGCATACGGACAAAACTCCGAATGTCATGGGTTGCCTTTCGTTTGCAAGATTTGACCGCTTTACGCCTCACACATTCGTTGTAATACAATCACTGCGCACTTGCGATGCTTCTCTCATCACCTTCTTGTTTTCCGCAACAAGAGCTTAGCCAGGCCACCGGCATGGCCGTTGTAGCCCTCCAAAACAGTATCACTGGACATCGGGGGGCAAGACAACCTAGGAGGAGGGTGGGAAAGAAGAGGGGAAGACAGAAGCGAGACGAAAGAAACAAACAAAAAAGCTCAATGACAGACCGACCGAGCAGGCACAAGACAACCATGAAGCTCCCGGGAACTAGGCCTAGACAGGAAAGCAGGTAAGGGAGAGAAGGGTGTGAACGATGAAGGAGGGGAAGCATAGCAGGCCAGCTCGGGAAGACAAGAGGAAAGAGAGAGGCAGAACGATGAAGAGCACGTGGGCTGTACGTCGTTCACATCGTTCGTTCTCTTACTGATGTCTCAGACGGGTGACGAAAACAAGGGCCACAAAAAGGAAGCTAGGAACTATGAACAGAGCTAGCAAGAAGCAACAGTGCAGGATCTTGCCTTCTGACCTGGACCGGCGGCCGCGAAGAGGGAACGGAACGAAGCGGTAGGTCTTTTTCGCCCCTCCCTAGCGCTGGCAGATGGGGAGGAGAAAGGAAGAAAAAAGGGACAGAAATGACAAGAGGTGACAGAATGACAGACAGAAGGATGGGAAGAGGAGGGAAGCAGGAAGAAGCGCGGCGATCTGCTGCGGACAGATTGGGGGCCGAGGATGACCACGAAAGTGTTGAACGATAATGAGAGAAGGATGAGGGATGGAGAGGGAGGGGAGCCATGATCATCGGGCGCGTAATTAAGATGCATTGGTGGACGTTGGCGCGGATGAATTCTGTGCAATAGGAGGCCAGATAGGCACTTTTGGCATTTTATTGGACGGAACCAAAACAGACCATTAAAAACCACGAGAAAATTAAAATGCCAAAAACGACCACTTGGAGGGGGGTGTGAGATGCTACGATTCAACGGTCTCGGAAAGTCCCAACTTGAGAAAAGCTGTCGGTAGACAGAAAATCAAATAACAAATGAGAACACCTTCAAAGAGCACACGGGCCAGAGCCAAGAAAAGGATGTCAAATATCATCGAGACCTTGAGCTCGGCCGTTCTTCATCACTGACGGAGCAACAGGACCAGCACGACTGAACGAGACAGGGAATAATCAATACGAGAGGATGCCAAAGGATGGTCCGCGGAAACGGGCCTGGACGGGCTCGGTCTCGATTTTGAGTGTGAAGGCAAGTGTGAGTGGGGATACGCGACGTATGTGAGGGTGAATGTGAAAGAAGTGGTGTTGGAAGGCAGTTTAAGCTTTCTTTTTTTATTGTTGGTTTCGTCGTTTGTCAGGATGTCAGTTTGTCGGCTTGACTTTGCAGATGGCTGTCTCAAGAGATATGCAGAGACAGACGAGGCCAGAACTACTGGACAGGGACCCTTGACGAGCAATATCCAGCCGCAACGAAACGGTATGCAGCTGTAACCTCCAACTCTGGCCTCGGTTTGTTTGGCCTTTCTTTGTCACTCGTATCCAAAAGGTGCACCATTGGAAAAGCGAAGCGAGGCGAGGCGAGGTGGAACCGTCTGGAAAAAAGAGAATAAAATCAAAAGTAAAAAAAGGCGACAGAAAACAAAAACGAGAAACGAGGGCGAAAAGGAGGAGGCGTGAATGCATCAGAAACCGTTTACATGCAAGATGCCAGAAGCAGATAAAAAAGAACCACATCTAGAGACACCAGACGGCATAAACTGATGTTCCTGACCAAAGAGATGCAAAGACAGGAAGACAATCCAAGTCCAGTGACCTGCAGTGCATGCGGAATGGTCGGGGAAAGTACTCCCAAGGGGGCAGGGGTATTTGGCAAAGCAAAGCAAATCAAAGAGGTAGGATGGAACAGACGTTAGGGGGGTGAGCAAGATGCGACGCTGGCCGTCTTGGTCTTTGGATGGCGCCCAAAAGGAGAAGTGTGCATCGAGGGCAGGCATCCAGGAGGAGGCACAGAGTGCATAGACATGAAAATGTCGGAGGTGATGAAAAGAGAGCAATAGAGAAAGATGAGAGGACCGCAATGTAGGACCTCTGGAAGAGAAATCGAAAGAAACAATGAGAAATGCATGCGAGTACTCACCGGTCAAGGGGCCCGTTGAGAGCGGCTATGCGGCCAGGACCGGCCATGGCCAGCCACTGCAGCATAGACAGCCCGCCGTAGAGCCAGGGCATGCGCACGTCGAGCTGCACAATGTTGGAAACGGTGGCCCAGACACTAAAGGCCAGCACGGGCACGACAGGCTCGTCGGTGCCGGCAACGGAGGTGGCGACCGAGTATATTGAGGCGGACGAAGGCGCAACCTTGACGTCCAGCAGGCCGTCCTTGGTATCTCTGTCTTTGACGTCTGCCGTCGGCTCTTTTGTCTTGGTCATGACAATCCCTCGCAAAGGAAGCGACCGCGACAGAGTGATGCTCGTCACGAGGAAGCGTATCGACGCAAATAGGGCAAATCCGACCTTGAGAACAGACCAGAAAACGGGCGCAGCCGTCGTCGTGATCCAGTTTCCGCTGCCACCGCCAGACTGGGATTGTTTCTGCAGTTTGGCCGCCGCCCGTCTCTTCTTGGCCACCTCCTTGGGATCTTTGGGATCGCCGTCCATCTTCTCACGCACAATCTTGGCCACGAGCCCGACAATCTCGTACATCATCCAGGGCTCGGCCACACGGCGGGCCAGCACGTTGCCCACGAGCAGCTCGGCAAAGATTTGCGTGACGAGCGAGGTGAGGCACTCATTCTCGAGGTCTTCCGTTGGAAGGAGGACGGCCAGCAGACCGCGCACGAGCAACTGGCGATATGCTGCCTCGTTTGTTGCCTGCTCGAGGGCGATAACGTAGGCCTTGCCATCGTTCACTGAGCCAACGCTCGCTCCGCCCACCTTGATGTCGGGTATTGACGTTGATGTCGATGGCTGTACCTTGGCCAGTAAAGCGTCTGACCCAACCGGAGGCACGGGCGACAGTGCTGGTAGTGGCCACAGTGCGTGGTACACAGCCCGCGGATCCGTCTCAATCGGCGGCTGCGCCAACGGCTTTCTTGACGCCCGATATGCGCGCACATGGTTGTCCAGCAGCGCCGGCAGCTCATCAAACACCAGGCTCTCCAAGTCCACCTTTCTTAATCGCTGCTCCAGAGCGCGCGTGCAGTGCGCCACAATCTGCACGAGCTCCGTGACAAACTGGTCGTCGTCGGGCGTGATCTTGCTGTACCACGTCAAGACAAACTCGCGGACAATAACGGCCAGCAGAGCGTAGAGCTGCAGGTCGACGTCGTTGCGGCTTGTGAGGGGAGGTAGCAAGTCCTCGATGGGTGTAGAGTCGCTGCCGGCCGGGCCGTTGCCCGTCCCTTGGGTTCCGTCCTTTGGGCAGAGTGTTCTTCGGATCAGGAGAATGGTTGCTTTGTCGGACAATGGGTCGATGCCGGCTGCGCGGGGCAGTGGCGGCGGTTGGCGACGCGTGGCTGGTGGCGACGGCCCGGACGGTGGTTGTGATATCGGCGGTTTCTCCGTCATGGCTGCTGTTGTTGTCGTGATCGTCGTAGCTGTCGTAGCTGTCGTATCGGTCGTCGATTCCTCTCGAATGGCTGGCGCTGGCGCGCTCGCCTTGGGCCTATTGGCCGTTGTCGTCATTTACTTCTGCAGGGAGTCTGTACTCTAAAGTATTCGGTTGTCGCCGGTGCGTGTCGTGCGCCCCTATTGTTGTGTCACCTCGCAGATGCAAGAGTACAGAGAACTGCAATCACGTAGACCAAATTGTCCTGTGATCGCCAGATGTCATTCCCGTCCCTGGAACCGCCCTTATCAGGCAGGCGGTGTGGGGCTGTGCGACCAAATACTAACAAATAATGGAGGGGGAAACCGCGCTAAATGGCGCCAGCCCGCTACTGCCCGCTACAGCCCGCTACTGCCCGCTATAGCGCCGCCAGCTCCCCTGCTATAGCACGCTATAACGCGCTATATATAGGGCACCATCAATTGGCATCAAAAAGTTCCAGAACATTGTCAACATCACCACTTCGTTTATTTTACTTCTTTTTTCTCTTGTATACAAGTTACTCATACTTATTATTGTTAATTATTGCTTTGGAAGGGAATATCTTTATTTTGTACCATATGTGCTCTTTATTATAAATCACACGAGACATGGGGGTGTTTCGACAAACACAAAGCCTGTTAAATACACAGTCTCGTCCATTTTGCTTTCGATCCCTCGAGAAAATAATATGCATTGGCTCTACAGACATCGACAACCGCACCACCATGACATGTAGTTGTTGTCGTGACAACAAAAGGAGTATTTGCCGTGCGTGGTGTCTGCATATCTGCGGCCGAATCTGCGACCGAATCTGCGGCCTCCCCGGCACCTACGCCGGACAGAGCCGCATGCACAGCATGGCATTTCCATAAAATAAAAGACATGGACCTGCAGGGCCACAGATGCACGCGCAACACTGCCGACTGTACCGTATGTGGTGCATATGGGTGCATGGAATATGCATTGCCAGCTGGCAAGCGGGGATAGGCCGTGGGAGGTTGGGTGATGGTTGCGAATTTTATGTTCACCCTTGAGTGTTCTATGCAAACTTTGTGCTCGTTCTTATGCTCTCATGGTAAAGCGGTGATGGCATTCAGACATGTACAGGAGATCGATATATACAAGATGGACGTTGGACCCAAGACCCAAGACAGAGTCCACGACCAAGCCAAAAAGACAAAGACCCAGCCATTAATAAACGCCACAACGGCCAACGGGCCCAATGCACCCGAGTGAGTGAGAGAAAATATGAAAGGGGAAAGAGAAGATAACATGAAAGAGAACAGACTTGGGAAGGACGTCTATATATTTTTAGATGCGGCATAATGCGACCGTAAGTGAGAACATGAAAGCATGAAACCAAAAAAAGGCAAGAAGCTATGAGTTTTGTACAGGCGAAAGAATATGAAAGGAAGAGGGGAATGAAACGTGAAGGCGGATGAAAGAGGGAGGCAGAGGAAGAGAAGAAGGTTGTTGCATGTCGGCTTGTCATCGAATCGTGAAGCGTCGTGAGCGTCGTCTACTGGTCCGACTCTTTGCGCGTAGCCTCGTATCTGCTTTTTGTTAGTATGATATGTCTTATATGTCGTACACTCAATCGGCTTGCTACGCCAAGAAACAACGTACCTCTTGCCACGGAAGGCCCACAGACCCCAGTTGCCGCAGCTGATATCTTGCGGGTCCATGTCGTTCAGATCCCACCGCTGGCTGCGGAATAGGTTCTCGCCCGGCTCCATTAGCAGGTCAAACTCGCCGCGTGCCGTCTTGTTCACCCACTCGATATCGCGCTCCATGTCGTACTGCGTGTACCCCGTCACCAAGATGGGCGCCTTTGTTTCCAAGAGCAGCGGGATCGTCTCGGTCCACTCGTGCGAGCTGGCCGGGTGGCCCAGGCCGGGGTGGAAGAGCATAAAGCAGTCAAAGTATGGGTCGTACGGGTAGAAATAGCCCGTCTTGTGTATCGTGTGGTAGTAGTCGACAATCGTGCTGATCTTCATGGACGGCCACACGCGGTCCTCGACGATGGCGCCGAACGGGTTTTCAGGAGTGCGGGGCGGCAGCGGGAACTCGTCGTCGCGGTTCGTCATGCTTTCGGGGCCGATAAAAATCAAATGGATGCGCGCCGAGGGGAACAGGTGTGCAAGCTGCACCCACACGTCGCGGGGCAGCGACGACTCGGCGCGTGCGCCCAGGATAAACAAGCGGACGGCGGGGGCTTGCGGCCGCAGGCCCTTGATGCTGTCGCTCTCGCCCATCTTGGGCGGGTGCAGCGTGTACCGCAAAGCACTAAAACTCTTGAGACCCTCGGTCGTCAGCTGCCCGCCTTTCCGGATGCTGTACGGACTGAGCTCGTGCAGCACGCTCGCAATCGTGACCGGGTACGTCAGCAGGCGCGTCACCTGCCGCATGCTGCGGTCGTCGCTGACGGCATTGAAGCCGCGCGTGTACATGAACGTGTCCCAGTTGGTCATGTTGACGAGCGCCTCCTCCATCTGCGGGCCCGGGTAGTCGAACTCGGGGAACAGCCGCCCGGACCGCAGGTCGTGGTCGTCCTCGTTGATCTGGCGCAACGTGTCGCAGATCTGCAGGTGCGCCTCGTAGTCGTCCATCCAGTGCTCTTCACAGCAGTAAACAGGAACGCCGCAGTCCGGGCACTCAAAATCCACGTGCGCTGGCGGCAGCGTGCTCCCGTTCTCAAACCGTGCCAGCGTCGTCTTGAGCCGCGGCTCAGCGGCCGGCAAATGTGTGCTCTGGTGGTGCGGGTGCGGGCAGTGGGCGTGCATCTTGATAAAAGCGGCGCGCTTGCGCATATCGGGAATTGGCGAGTCCGTGTACGAGTGGAACAGGTCGTTGCCGGCCAGCAGGCGGTGCTCCTTGTCGTGCGCGGCAATGGCTGCGGCGCTGGGACCGGTGTTGTTCGTGCTAGTGAAAATGGAGCTCCTCCGTTTTTGAGTATGGGCAATCTCGGATGTGGTGGGGTTGAGAGGGGATGTTGATGTCGATGATGACGTCAAAATTAACGGCGTGCTGGATTTCCATTTTGGCCGCAAATCTGACTTGGACGCTGTAGAGATGTTTGCCTTTGCCGCAGCACCCGAAGGTGTGGCCAGCGTGGACCGGGCACGGGCAGCCGAGGCGGACGTCGAGGTCGGAATCGAAGTCGAAGTCGAAGTGGACAGACGCCGAACTGCATTGACCGACGACGACAGTGGCCGTGGCCGGGACGGCGCCCGTGCGCATTGCCGGCACAGATTGGACAGCATGGCTCGTACGGCGGGTTCGGGGGATGCCATTCTGGTACAGAGGGCCGGTGGTGTCGGGGTTGGAGACACGCAATGGTTCTGCGTCGTTGAACCAGAGAGAAAAGTATCGTCAGTTTTCCCTCTATTTCGCAGTGTGGTCTGAGGTGCCCCAGTTTAAAAAAAATGTTAGCACCAAAACACGCTGTGGCAGCTGACGGCCACTGGCACCTTCCCCTCCATAGACGCGGCAGAATAGCGAGAAATTCTCGTTTACCGCCCGCCGCCGATAGTGAGTATTACTAGCAAAATAGCCCACCTTCCCTTCAGGTACAACTATTTACTAACACTGGCAGGCAGCTCTGGGAGCTCTCTGATTGGCCACGGCGGAAATAGTATGTTCCGACGCCCGGAGACCCGCCCAGCTCTGTCTTTTCATCCTTTTCCAGCAGGAAAGGCAGGGACCCGCCAGAGCTATTTCCTCATTGATTTTTTTCCTGCCTTCAATTTCCTCAGTTTTCACCTCTCCTCCAAGCTCACCCCTTTCTTTCTTTCCTTTCTTCCTTCTTTCTTCCTCACGCCTGTGGCCTCAATCCCCCACGGCCTCATCCTTTCACTCCTTTTATCCATGCCCTGATCGGCTTCCCCCCCCCTCTTCCCCGTGCGCGGCGATAGACTGGGCTTGCGCCCGCATCCGCAAACATGGCGACCGCCACGTCGAACATGTTTCTCTACTCGCTGACGCTGCAGCCGCCGACGACAATCAGTCATGCCATCCTCGGCCAGTTCTCTGGCACCAAGGAGCAGCAGATTCTCGTTGCGTCCGGCTCGCGTCTGGCACTCTTGAGACCGGAGCCCGCCCAGGGAAAGGTCGTCACTCTGTTGGCCCACGACGTGTTTGGCATCATTCGTTCTCTCGCGTCTTTCCGGCTGGCTGGAAGTACCAAAGGTATGTCTTCTCCCTCCCTCCCATTCAAGAAGTTGGAAATTTCCACCCAGGCACGTCACATAGTGACCATCCACCAGGCTAGACGCGTCCGATTGCACACCGCCGGGCGTGTCCTTTTTTCCAGAAATTCCACTTTTCTGTGAAAGCCTTTGAGGAAACCGCTGGCTAACAATCTCTTCCCCGTATAGACTACATCATTCTGGCTACTGACTCCGGCCGCATCACAATCGTCGAGTACATCCCGGCCGAGAACCGCTTCTCCCGTGTCCATCTCGAGACATTTGGCAAGTCGGGCGTACGACGCGTCGTCCCCGGCCAGTATCTGGCTGCCGACCCAAAAGGCCGTGCCTGCCTGATCGCTGCTGTCGAGAAGAATAAGCTGGTTTATGTGTTGAATCGCAATGCCCAGGCCGAGCTCACAATTTCTTCGCCTCTCGAGGCAAACAAGCCCGGCGTCATTGTTATTGCTATGGTTGCTTTGGACGTTGGTTACGCCAACCCTGTGTTTGCTGCGCTCGAGATGGACTACACCGAGTCAGACCAAGACCCCACTGGCGAGGCTTACCGCGAGTCCGAGACCCTGCTGGTGTACTACGAGCTGGACCTCGGTTTGAACCACGTTGTTCGTCGCTGGTCTGATCCTGTCGATACTACGGCATCCATTCTCTTCCAAGTCCCTGGCGGCAACGACGGCCCGAGCGGTGTCCTCGTTTGCAGCGAAGAGAACGTCACCTACCGCCACTCCAACCAAGAAGCCTACCGTGTGCCCATCCCAAGGCGGCGTGGCGCTACGGAAGATCCCAACCGCAAGCGCACAATTGTGTCTGGTGTCATGCACAAGCTCAAGGGCAATGCCGGCGCCTTCTTCTTCCTCTTACAGACAGAAGATGGCGACCTGTTCAAGGTCACACTGGATATGGTCGAGGACGACGATGGCAACCCGACGGGCGAGGTTCTGCGCCTCAAGATCAAGTACTTTGACACTGTCCCTGTGGCTTCGAGCCTTTGCATTCTAAAGAGCGGCTTCCTGTTTGTCGCATGCGAGTTTGGCAACCACCACTTCTACCAGTTCGAGAAGCTCGGTGACGATGATGACGAGCTCGAGTTTTCGAGTGACAACTTCCCTGCGGACCCCAAAGCACCCTACGAGCCCGTGTACTTTTACCCGCGGCTGGCTGAGAATCTGGCTCTCGTCGAGAGCATCGACGCTACCAACCCCATGCTGGACGTCAAAGTCGCCAACCTGACCGACGACGATGCGCCGCAGATCTACTCTGTCTGCGGCAACGGCGCGCGCAGCACCTTCCGGATGCTGAAACACGCCCTGGAGGTGAACGAGATTGTCGCGTCTCAGCTGCCTGGTACGCCTACGGCTGTCTGGACTACCAAGGTGCGCCGGGACGACGAGTACGACTCGTACATTGTGCTATCGTTCAACAACGGTACTCTTGTTCTTAGTATCGGCGAGACCGTTGAGGAGGTGACGGACACGGGCTTCCTCTCCGGTGTGCCCACGCTGGCTGTCCAGCAGCTTGGCGACGATGGCTTGATCCAGGTGCATCCCAAGGGCATCAGGCACATCCGTGACGGCCGCGTCAATGAGTGGCCAGCGCCACAGCACCGGTCCATTATTATTGCCGCAACCAACGAGCGCCAGGTCTGCATCGCCCTCAGTTCGGGCGAGATTGTCTATTTCGAGATGGACACGGACGGCTCGCTGGCTGAGTACGATGAGAAAAAGGAGATGTCGGGTACCGTCACAAGTCTGAGCTTGGGCGCTGTGCCTGAGGGTCGTCTCCGCAGCTCCTTCCTGGCTGTCGGCTGCGACGACTGCACCGTGCGCATTTTGAGTCTCGACCCTGAGACAACCCTTGAGAGCATGTCCGTTCAGGCTCTGACAGCAGCGCCCTCGGCTCTTCTCATTATGGCCATGGACGACTCTTCTGCCGGCGGCTCGGCCATGTACCTGCACATTGGTCTCAACTCGGGCGTGTACCTGCGTACCGTTTTGGACGAAGTCACAGGTGAGCTGACGGATACCAGGCAGCGGTTCCTGGGCCCCAAACAGGTCCGGCTGTTCCAGGTGTCGGTCGCGAGGCGGGTCTGCGTGCTGGCACTCAGCTCCCGTCCCTGGCTTGGCTACGATGACAGCAAGGCCAAGAACTTTGCCATGACCCCTCTCGACTACGGCGAGCTCGAGTTCGGATGGAACTTTAGCAGCGAGCAGTGCGAAGAGGGCATGGTCGGCATCTACGGCAACTTTTTACGGTGAGCTTCCCCCATACCCCCTTCCTTTTTTCAGAAATCTTTTTTGTTTTTCTTCACTTGCTTCTGCTTTTGCATTTGCTTCCCCCCAATTTAGACCATTTGGTCTGGCATAATGATGAGTAATAAGGGAATTAATCCTACGCTATACAATAGCCATGAGGACTCAGTATCATTTGATACCACAATTGTTCCTACTGATATGCCACTTTCTTCTTCATTTCATTGTCCTGCAACTTTTTTTAATCGGTTTGTCACTTGACACATGCTAACAATGAATTGGATACAGAATCTTTTCGATTGAGAAACTCGGCGAACCCTTGATTCAGAAATCTTTCCCCTTAACATATACCCCCCGCCGGCTCGCAAAACACCCCGAGTTTGGCGTTTTCTACACTATCGAATCCGACAACAACACCCTTTCTCCGGACCTGCGGCGACAGCTTCTCGAGGCGTCTGGCGCCACCAACGGAAACGCACAACCTCTTCCGCCGGCCGACTTTGGCTACCCTCGCGGCAATGGCCGCTGGGCTTCTTGCATCAGCGTCATCGACCCTGTCAGCGAGGACCCCGGCGTCACCCAAACCATTGAACTCGAAAACAATGAGGCGGCTGTCAGCATGGCCGTGGCATCCTTCACAAGCCGCAACGGTGAGAGCTATCTCATTGTGGGTACGGGCAAGGACATGGTCATGAGTCCACGGCGGTTCTCCGAGGGCTACCTCCACGCATACAAATTCACCGACGACGGCAAGCAGCTCGAGTTCTTGCACAAGACAAAGGTGGAGGAGCCGCCGACAGCCATGATCCCCTTCCAGGGCCGCTTGTTGGTCGGCATTGGCAAGGTGCTCCGGATCTACGATCTGGGCATCAAGCAGATGCTGCGCAAGGCCCAAGGCGAGGTGGCCGACAAGCTGATTGTGTCACTCTCCACTCAAGGCAGCCGCATTATTGTTGGCGACCTTGAGGAAGGTGTCACGTACGCGGTGTACAAGCCCGAGGTCAACAAGCTGTTGCCGTTTGTCGACGATACCATCAAGAGGTGGACGACGTGCACGACCATGGTGGACTACCAGACGGTGGCCGGTGGCGACAAGTTTGGCAACCTATGGATCGTGCGGGCGGCCGACAAGGTCAGCCAGGACGCCGACGAGCCCGGCTCTGAGTTGCAGCTCGTCCACGCCCGCAGCTACCTGCACGGCACGCCCAACCGCCTGGCGCTCATGGCGCATGTCTACACGCAAGACGTGCCCATGAGCATCTGCAAGACGAGCCTGGTGGTTGGCGGCCAAGAAGTCATTGTGTGGAGTGGTCTGCAGGGCACTATCGGCGCTCTTGTCCCCTTTGTCAACCGCGAGGATGCCGACTTCTTCCAAAACCTGGAGACGCACATGCGCCAGGAAGACGCGCCGCTGGCTGGCCGCGACCACCTCATGTACCGGTCGTACTATGTGCCGGTCAAGGGCGTGATTGACGGCGACCTGTGCGAGCGGTTCAACCTGTTGCCGCGGGAAAAGAAGCAAATGATTGCTGGCGAGCTGGACCGGTCCGTCCGTGAGATTGAACGCAAGATCTCGGACGTGCGGACAAGATCTGCCTTCTAGGCGGCACTGTCCCTGGGGCCTGTGGACCCTTCTCTTCCTACCCATTTTATTTAACTGCATTTATGTTTTTACGATACGGCGTCATGGATAATGCTTTGCTTATTATAGCGGGTCTGGCGGACTGGCGAATTGACCACAGAAAAAATATCCTGGTGGGAAAATTAATGGCGTTTTATTCAATTTGCATTTCATCTTCATGTTTACAGTACATACACAACTTAAGTGCAGAGCTGTCTGTACAGCAGAATAATCTACGGTAGATTTCCGTCAAGTATATATGGCCTCGATATGGAGAATCTATGTGACTATGTGAATCAACTATGTATGTAAACGAATGGTATCTATGGACGTCAAAGAGGATGCAGACTTGAAAAACAAAAGCTCAACTCCTCCGCCTTGAAAAGAACCCACCTCCACTATTGTTGTTTTTGTTCGCCTTCGCCTGCTTCTCGGCCCTTTTCTTGGCCGCCTCGACAGGGTGTGCCTTTTCCCACTGCTCGTCGGCCTGGTAGGCCTCGACGGCGGCCCTCAAGTCGTAGTCGTAGTCCTCCTGTCCTTCACCCAGCTGTCGCCACGCCGTCTGTTCCAGGTACAAGACGGCCAAATCGTAGTCGGCCACTTTGCAGGTGACCATAAACCGCCGGATGGCCGCCTTGCGCCGCCCCTCGGCCTCGGTCTCGACGGGCTGCGGCGAGAGCGAGACGGCGCCCGTTGTTGACGGAATTTGAATGACTCGTCGGGCTTGTAGGAGGTGATCGGCCGTCAAGCGGTTCGCCTGGCGGATCTGGTCGGCGGAAACGTTGTAGCGGAGGGAGAGGGACGCCACGGTATCGCGGTCGTGGTCGAGGTAGTGCAGGATGGGGCCGGCGTCCTTTTCGGAGGGGTAGGAGGAGGAGGAGGGTGTTGAAGTGTCCGAGCTGTACGGAGGAGGCGCTTCTGTTGATTGCGTTTCTGCCGACGTCATTGACCCTGCGCCGAATCGACGGTAGGGTGGTGGCGCTTTGAGGCCTGGCGGCAAAAGGTCTTTGGACGGCGTTGAAGCTTCAGCGGCTTTGCTGGAGGAAGAGGCAGAGGAAGGTGGTGGTGCAGTCGCAATCTGGCAGTACGGGCAATAGGTTGCGAAACGGGCGTTTTTCTGGATAGTCAGCGTGGGTGCTGTTTGAGAAAAGTCGACGACCGAGTACTCACCATCAAGCATCGACTGCAGACGAAGCGGTCGCAGCATGGCAACTGGCGGTGCTGAAATGGGGCTGCCTTGGAGTCTTTCTCGAAATCGGTCGGTGCCGGAAGAGTCGGAGCGGTCGGAACGCCGGCCGATAATGGCGCGGCGCATGTGCAGCAATAAGAAGCCATGTTGGGTGACGATTTCAAGAATTTGTGCAACTGTTGTGTGTTGTGCAGGAAGTAAGAGGACATCGCCACATGTTTCTGTTTCGGCAGGCTGCGAGCTTAACGAAACGGGCTTTTGTGATAAGCGGGGCCGCGCTCTTACATCAACGGACCCACAATTTTCAGCGTTATGCTGAAGAACATTGGAGCCAACGGACAACACAAAATATGTTATGCATAAATTCTATTTCTATTATACGTCGTTTGTAGATGGCTATTATTGTGGTTTTATATTTTACTATGAATCCCAGGTTCAATCAGTGAGACGATCTGTCCAACCACGACATGTCGCCGGCTGCGGCCGCCCGGCGGCACGTGGCCAGCTCATCCAAAAAGGCAGGCACGAACGTGCCCGGGCCCTTGACCGACGGCAGCTCAGCGGCCCGTGCCGCGGCCCGCTCGTACAACGCCATGCCGGCCAGAACAGCGCTGAATGTATCCAAGTCTTTGTCCTCGCTGTCGCTCGCCCGCAAAGTGGCCGCTGCTGAGATAGCGGCCGAGATGACTGTGCCCAGCGAACAACCTGTGCCCGTGACCTGTCCCAGCATTGGATGCCCATCGTCGACAGCGACAACGCGTGCACCTGTGCTATCACTCACATAGTCCACAGCGCCTGTCAGCACGACGACGCACTTTTCCCGGGCGGCCAGGCGGCGAACAAGACGGATGCGAGCTTCTGCGTTCAGAGTATTGCTGCCGTCGACGCCGCGCTGTTGTGCCAGACCGCCGGCCTCGGCAGCGGCTTCTTCTTCTGGCAGGCCCGACAGATAGACGGTCTGGATCTCGCCCTCGTTGCCCTTGATCACATCCAGGTAGCCGGCGGCCATGATTGTGCGGACAGCGGCACGACGGACGGCCGTGGCACCGGCACCCACGGGGTCGAACACGACAGGGCGGCCGGCTGCATTGTAGGCACTGATCGCTTTGACGTAGTTGGCCAGGCTGTCGGGGTTGGCCGTGCCCATGTTGATGACCAGAGCACTGCCCGGCAGACGAGCAAGGTCGGCGGCTTCCTCGCCGCTGTTGGACATGATGGGGGAAGCGCCGACGGCCAGGGCGACATTGGCCGCAATGTTTTGCACGACCAGGTTGGTCATGTTGTGGGAGAGAGGCGTTGTTTCGTGCAGAGCCTGGATGATGCGCTGGACGGCAGCGGTGGGCGGCAGGCTGGCGGATTGTGTGTAAGCCGAGAACTGGCCGCCTGTTGCCCGATAGAACCCCGTCGGGCCCTGCGTCTTGCCTAGACGCACTTCTTGGGCCAGAGATGCCGCTGCAGCGCCTGGGTCGGATGCGCCCATAATCGCGCTCACAACGGCCACGCCGTCCAGGGCCTTGGCGTCTTTGGCTTCCGGCTGTCGCCCATCGTAGCCGCTCTGGAAGACGACCCGCCGGGCGTTGCTCGCATTGACACCGCCAATGCATACCGTCGGCACGTGTCCAAACCCAGCCTCCACCATCGCCTCGAGCATCCGCTGGATCCCCGCCGTGCCCACCACATGCTTTGTATTTGTCTTTGTCGGGGTCGCAAACACCGTGCCCAGCCCCAGGTAGTCGGCGCCGTCGCGACAGGCCTGGACCGCCTCAGCGACTGTGCTCGCCGTCACGCCGATAATGGCGTCGGGACCTAGCATCCGCCGCGCCGTCGCCACGTCAATGTCATCCTGCCCCAAGTGGACGCCCTCGCAGTGGCCCTTGCTCATGGCGGCGACGGCGACGTCGACCCGGTCGTTGACAAGCAGAGGGGATCCTGCAGCACCAGTGTACTCGTGCAGAGCCGCCAGGGTGGCCAGCATTGTGCGCGCATCGGTGTCCTTGTCGCGGAGCTGGACAATGCCAATGTGGGGTGGCGTCGAAGAGGTGGAAGGGGTTTTTGAGTTGCCAAAGGCGGCAGCTACGACCTCGACGACCGTGCGGCCCGGGCCGAGAATGGCCGGAGTCGAGTCGGTCACCAGGTAGACGGAATAGTCGACGGTAGGAGGCATGTCGGCGATCGGAGTGGTTGTGAAGAAGTTGAGAAAATAGAGAACACAATAAAATGCGCTCGAGCGCTCAAAGTAGAATATTGCGTCAATTGCTTGAGAATTACTAGTTCATCGCTCCGAAGGCGGCTTAAAACGGCCCAGTGGGGTAGCTACGGAGAAGCTCGCTGTAATTTTGGGGGAGTTTTCCAGTAGAGCTTTTTCTTAGGGCGCTTGGCGATCTTTTCTGTATTCTGACTAACGACTTATACGGAATATGTACTCAACGACCTTGGCACATTCTCCAACTCCTTTTTCATCACCATTTCTTTTCTGTCCACCACTCGACTACGCCTTCACGGCTGCTGGAATCACAAATGTGCCCATTCCCTTGGCCGGAACCGAACCCGAGACGGACCCGTCGGCCGTCACCGTCGCCGTCGACTTTTCGCATGTGTGCGTGTTGTCCGTAATCCACAAGCCCACATCCGTCGCCGTCGTCGGGACCGTTACGCCCGTCACCTTGACCGTCACCGTATTGGGCGATGCGGCGCTGTTGATGAGCACCACGGCAATGGAGCCGTCCAGATTCTTGAACGCGGCGGCCCGCAGTCCAGTCCCGGCGCCCGTCGCCGCAATCCGCGTCGATCCCGGGCGCACGTACCGCGAGAACTGCGCAAACGCCCACAGCCGCTTGGCCACCTCGTACGTGTTCGTGCCGTTGTCGACCTTGATGAGCTTCTCGTTGGTGTTGGGGTTCGGCCACTGCACGCCCTCCCAGTAGATGTAGCCGCCAATGTTGGTGTTGACTACGGCGTTCATAATGTTGTTGGCCCACGTCATGCCCTCGCCCGCACCGCCGCCGCCGGACCACGCCGTCGACCACGCGCCGTTCAGATCGCACTGCTCCGACAGCCACACGGGCACCTTGACGTTCATGGGCCCCGAGGGACCGCCCGTATACGTGTGCGAGCTAATGGCCTTGACCAGGGTGTCAGCGCCCGCCGACTTGATGGCGTTGGTCATGCTGACCTGGTTGCCCCAGCCCTCGGACTCGCAGCACACGATGCCCAGGGAGTCGGTCAGGTTCTGCGCCTCGATTGTCTTGTGCAGCACCTTGATGAAATCGGCCGCCTGCGCGCCCGACGAGCCCATCGAGGCATAGTTGGCGCTGAACTCGGGCTCGTTCAAGAACCCAAGGTGGGACACCGTGACGCCTGCGTCCTTGTAGAAGCCAACGTATGCCAGCAAATAGTCGGCGTACGCCTGCTTCCAGTCGTTGGCAATCGACCCGCCGTTGGCCTCGTTGCCGTTCGTCTTCATGTAGCCCGGCGCGCTCCAGGCGTTCGCATAGATGTTGCGCACACCGTACGTCTTGTACGCCTCCTGGCTGACCCACAGCTGGCCCGAGTCTTTGCCGTCAAACTGGTAATTGGGCTTGGCCGTCGGCGACCCGGGGCTCTTGGGGGCGAATGTGTTCATGTGGTCCGAGCTCGAGTCGGGCGACGATCCGATGCCGTTGCGGAGGATGGAGAACCCGGCACCCGTCGTCGTGTTAAACAACAGGTCCAAAAGCTGCCGCTGCTTGGCCGCGTCCTTCATGTTGGTAATCAGGTTGGCCCGCTGGAACGCCAGACTGAATCCGAACCCGTCCATCTTCTGGTACGTCGTGTCCGGGTTGACCGTCAGTGTCGACTGGCCTCCGGCGCCGCCGCCCTGTCGCGGGTAAAGCTCGTAGACGACCTCGTTGACGGGGTTGGCCGGGCTGGCCAGGCCGACCGTGGCTGCTGAGGCAGCGAGGGCCGCCGAAGTGAATCTCATGATGTCTGCTGGCCTTGCTGGTTATTTGCTGCTTGATGAATGTCGATTGTCGTAGTTGAGGTTCTCAGAAGCCGTCCCACCTGTCAACTCTCCTTCCTCTTCAGCCGGTCTGTATATATATCAGTCACCCCCAATCTCTGCATCTCCGCTGTACCGCTTATCCATTTCCCCACGTCCGCGTCGATAGGTTTTGGCGCATTGGCACACGGCGCATGGTTGTCTATTGGTCTTGCCAACACTACGTAGTATATTGCCGGGTGTTTGCCAGCAGTATACTGTCATTACCAGACTTTGATTGCCCACCTTGGCATGGCACGAGTGATAACCAAAATAAAGTTCAAGTATGAATATGCTGTGATTGTCTGCAAAAATATAAACAGCAGCAAACAAAACAAGACAATGAACAAAACGTGTTTTGTATTGTGCCCACCTTGGGATAAAAACGAAGGAAATGAAATTGAAAACGAGATGAAACCAAAAGCCAGCATAAAAACTAAATGAAATGATGTACAAAATCTGCCGCAAAAAGTAGGCCGTCCCTCTTTGTTGAGTAGTTACTCTCAAAGCGTGGTATCATAAATCAAAGAAGAGAAGCAATCCAGACAAAAGACCAAAACAACCAAAACATCATCCTAGATCAACCCGACGCCAGTTGCTCCTGCCACCTTTTGTTGTGTTTTTTGTGTTTTTATTTTACTCGTTTGGTAGATTCGGTTAAACACCCAAAGTCCTTATCCCACCTATTCTGAGGTATTCTCGAGCTCTTGCGGATAAATTCGGCGAAAAGGGAAGAACCCAACATTGGCAGCGCATATATATAAACGAGCATATAAACGCCAAAGGAGGGGGATAAATTCTCCGCATCCACACGGGATGGCCAAGAACCCTACCCAGCCTACCCAGGATGATGTCCTCGACCTAGAGTGCAGGCGAGCAAAAGGTAGTCTGTGTCAGTCTTGGCAAACTCGGCATCGAATGCTAGATGCCGCTGTTCCGAGTCGTTCTACAGATTCATCTGACCCCAGGAATCGTAGAAGGACGGGGTACCCATGTTGGCATCCATGTACGACTCCCAGCCGGGTGCGTTGAACAGGTCCGGGAACCCCGGGCCATCCAAATTTTGCATGTAGTCAAGCGTGGCGTCAGCAAAGCTGAGGATCGGCTCGGCGTTAATGGTGATCGCGTCAAACGGTGCATCGGGTACTGTGGCGGCCACGGCGCCCGGTGGGGCCAAGTGCGGCGGAGGCTGCTGTGCAAACTGGTTGTACTGCTGATGTTGCTGCTGTTGTTGGTGAATCTGCTGTTGGTCAACGTTCATATTGCCAGGAACACCAGGGATACCAGGCCCTGCAGCATGGATCGTCGAAGGCGAGTTTGAGGTCATCTCCGTGTCCATGTCCGGGTGTTGTTGCTGCTGCTCCTGTTGTTGACCGGGACCTTGTTCTTGACCTGGTTCAACACGAACAGACGAACCACCTGGGACAGCATCCAGCATAGAGGCAAATGGCAGCGGGCCCATCGTGTTGGCCGGTCCTGCACCGTGAATAAGTGGCTGCAGAGCACCGCTGCTGTTGCCAGGCAGTCGGTCGAGCTCCTTGGAGATCATAGACTTGAGCTCAATCAGGCGCTCGGCCAGACGAGTAAAAGGATCGGGACGAGGGTCCAACACGGGGAGGCCATTGTTACGGAGCTTGGCAGAGTCATTCGTGTTGTTACCACCATTGTTTCCTTGGCTTGTGTTGCCATTCGAGTTTGCGCTCGTGTTGGCATTGTTGGTCAGTGCGTTATCGCCCTCGCCAATGGCATCAGCATTGCTGTTTGCAGGCGACCCGCTGGTGCTGCTGCTGCGACTGGACGAGTGACTCCGGCTGCCGTGCTCGCTCGTGGCTGTGGCCGAAGACGGAACCTCGCCTGCTGCTCCAGATCCTCCTGTGGTAGATCCTGCACCCGCGGGCTTACTGAGGCGAAGGGGCTCTATCGGCGAAATGCGGAACCGGTTTTGGCTGCGGCGCTCGGCGAGAAATTGCAGGTCCAGAATCTGGCGGTCAATCATATCGTCAAAGGCCAGCTCGGCGCGCACGCGACGGCCATCCCACCCAGGCGCCTGCAGCGTCATGAGCTTGAGGGCGGTCAAGAGTGCAAACATGAAGTCAAACGACGACAGACATAGGAAGCGCGGCTGGTCGGTAATGTAGTCCTGGAAGCGGTTGCGCATCAGGCCTTTGATGGCATTGGTACAGGCCCACAGCAACTCCAGCCGATCGCTGGCCGACATGGGTTCATTATGGAGCACAGGGTTGCTGCTGGCTTCTTGAAGGCCGGCTTCATAGAGAAGAATTTCGGCTGTGTGGATGTGACCGACAAGGTTGACTGTGATGAGGAGAGAAAAAAATATTAGTGAACAGTTCATAGCAATCAGCGCTAAGAAAAGAAGTGATGCACCCCCCCCCCCCCCCCAAGCAGCACAACTCATGTTGCCGTTCGGATTATAAGGTTGCGCTGTCTTCTTCTCGTCGTATAGTCTCTTCCACAAAACTTACTATCGTTGTGATACGCCTCGGGCAGCTGCTTCTTGAATGACTCAATCTGCTGCTGTAGGTTCTGTATCATGTGCCGTAGCGAAATGCCCATCTGCATGCCGTCGGTGCGCAGCGAATAGGCCACCGAGATGGACTGGCTGAGTTGCTGGATGCGCACGAGTTGCAACAAGTACGCATCTGACGGGTACTCCATCTGGCGCTCGAGCACCTGGCAGCATGTCTCGAGGTACGCGGTGTTCATCATAATGTCGGGCCGCTTGTTGGTCGTTGTCGACAGGGCGACCAGGTAAAAGGTGCCGGCGAACGTGCGCATCTGTTCGAGGGCGACAGGTGGGTATTCAGTCGTCTGGCGCAGCGGGTTACAGTCGTTGCCGTCGTTATCAGAAGGCTGGGCGCTATTGCGACCTGCATTGTTGAAGCCGCCGCCAGGGGTATTGCCGCTTGTGCTGTTGGCATTGGCACTGGCTCCGGTGGTCGCTCCTGTTCCCCCAGCGGCACCAGCCTTTTTGTGCCGTGGCGGTGCCATAAGAGGCGGCAAGGGCTCGCTGATACCGAGCGACACACACATGGCCCGTGCCAAATAAAACAAGTTGGTCAGCTGGAAGCTGTTGATGTTGTAGTGGAACCATCCCATCAGAACCAGCACGGCCTGCAGCATGTCCAAAGTCCGGCGCGGTTGAAGGAAAGCAGCGGCCGCCAGTTCGCCCAGCAGCTGGTTTCCCATGACAATCTGACGCGACCCATCCAAGTGGCACGCAGCCATCATGACTGACTTCCACAGCGTCGGACGGCCACAGCGCAGCTGCTCCGAGGTAATGTATTCGGGAATAATGACAAAAGGGAACAGCGGCATCATGAACTTGCGGAACTCGGACAGCATGGCCTCGGCCTCTTCGTTGTTGGGCCAAATGTTGTCCGGCGTCATATTCACCGAGTTCAGAGGAGGCAGGCTAACTGGTGTTGGTGCACCGTCGCCGCCGTTCATGGATGTTGGTGGGTAGTAGCGCTGCTGCTGCTTCGAGGCTGCTGCAGCCGCCTTGGCAATGTTGGCCGCCGCGTCCTTGTACGTCTTTGAGTCCGCTGCCGTCGAAGCTTGGTGGAAGTACTGGCGCTGACCTGGCTTGACAAACGAAGGAATCAAGTTGCACGGTGGTGTCGGGTCGTCCTTGTCCCGATCACCGCCGTTAGATGCTGGTGCAGACGAGCTGCCGTTGTGTGCGTTGGAGTTGGATGTTGGCGAGGCAATGACAGTCACTGGTGGCGAGATACCTGCGTGCTGCTGTTGCTGCGAAAACGAAACCAGGAGAGAACCAAAGCTTCCCTTCTGTTGGTTTGCCTCCGCGGCAGCTTCCTTCCTGTAGGACACATTGTCGCCAGGGAAAATGTGCCGCGCCGGGTACATGTAGCCCCAGTGCGCCTTGAGCCGGAAAATGTCCAGCGGGTTGGTGCGGTGGTTCTGGTCGTTGGACTCGGGCGGGTTGATCTCGTTGTGCAGTTTCTGCTGTCGACTCACCGAGTCCAGCCGCGACGTCAAGTCCTCCAAGCGGCGCTCTAGCTCTGCCACGCGCGTTGGCTTCGTCGCCGCGCGCTGCTGTGCCTTGGCCCCTGTTGCGTGACCATTACCAGTGTGTCCGTTGGCCATGTGGGGGTTACCCGAGGCATGGTGGCCGTTGTGGTCATTGTGGTGGCCTGGCGCGCCTCCGTTTGCAGCGCCGTTGCCATTCTGTGCCACCCCTGTCGCCCGGACTCCTTCCATACCACCATCTAAACGCCGCTTCCGCGGTGGGGCAGGCGTTTGCAGACCGCATGGCTTGTTGAGTCGATGACATCTTTGTAAGTGTGTTAGAAGGGATCCGAAGCTTTGAGGTCGCATCTTGGGCCGCACAAATTTCAAAAATCACAATAAAATCCAACACGGACGCGAAGCCTCCCTTACTTACCTTTCGCAGATGTTGGGCACTGGGCTAGGCACGCAACGACTCTTCGCCTTTGCGCATGTTGAACAGGCGCGAGGCCCTTTGTTTTTGCTCACGGGAAGCATCGCTGCTGGCGTATGTGAAGGTGTCTGTTGAAGAGATGCGGTGTTGTTGGTGGTGTTGTGAGTGGGCTTAAGCGTCTGGGTTGGGAATAAGTGCAGCATCGGTTCTGTATTTGTGTCCTAATAGGACGTCTTGAGAACAACGAGGCTATCACCACTTTTGTGCCTTCTTTTTTGTTTCGTTTCTTCAGGAATATTGAAAATCGAGGGTCGATGTCTCAAAATTCTCATGACAACAAAAGAACGGTGAAAGATGAGAAAGAGAGGGGATAAGAAACACGATGACCAAAGTCCAAACACGAGAAACTACAAGAGTAGTAAACCCAATCAAAGAAAGGGGAAGGGGGCCAAAACCAGAAAAGGAAATGAGGGAAAATAATCAGGCGAGACGCGAGACTTGCGCCAGACCATCAGACACTCCAAGATAGGCACAGGGACTCTTAGACTTTTAGACAAGGAAAGACCCAGGAACTCGAGAGCACTCAAGACTGTTTCTCAACGGTCAACGGCAAGGAAAGGGGAGTACTTGATTAGGAAAGGCCGCTCAGGAATGCCGTCATCCAAAGGCTGACAGTACAAGTAGCAAAAATATGAGGCCGAGAGACGTGAATAAGATAATGGGCAGGGAAATAAAAATAAAGAATAATACAGAAAAAATATAAAAAATACACAAGAGTAAGGGGAAGCCGCCCGAGAAGAGGAGGCGAGACGAGAGCGAGAAATGGAAGAGATACACCGAGAACCGTTCGAAAGCCGATCGGTCGAGGCTTTGGGGGGGACTAGGAGCTGCTGGACGGGATGATGCGAGACAGGCAAAAGGCTGAGGTCGGCCGGGGAAGGGATTGCGATAGACAGACTCCCACGATTGAAAACTGGATAGACTGGCGGGTTACCGAAAGTCGAATGAATAAGACAGGGCAAGGCCTGACAAAGAAGGCTGGTGCGAGATTGATAGAGGACGGCTACGGAGTTGTTGCTGCCGGTCCGCGGAAATCCAAAATGGTTGAGGCGGCGCGAATTACCCGTGCGTCTCTTCTAGTGCAGCTTTTGCAGCCTTTCTTTGACGATGACACGACCAGGGGGGTGTGATAGATCCGGGGCCCGATGGGGAGGAGTGTGCGGTGCGAGCGGGTGATACCGTGCATATGAGAGATGAGAAGATGGGAGTGTTGCAAGAAACTCAAAAAAATAAAGAAGATGCAGGGGCGTGGGACGATGAAAAAGGAGACTCAGATACAGACTTGAAAGAAAAGACCCAGATGAGATCCAGATGCAAGGAAAGAGCGATGCGGATGAGAAAATAGAAAGAGGAAGGAGCAATGGATGAGCAAGGTCACTTCAAACAGACAAGGAACCTGCGTATGAGAATCTGCTTTTCCCGGTGACCGCTCCAGCATTACCAACAATAAACGAACGGTGAACAAAACGCGTGAGTACAAGTACATGTACGGGGGTCGACAACAGAGACGTGAGACGAGAGATCGAAGGAAGCAAAAAGCAGGCTGCAGGCGAACAGTCTCTCAGTATGTCGTACATTCAGACCAAAACGAACATGACACAAGAAAAACAAAAAAGCCACGCGTAGAAAGTCAAAAGAGACGAATCAGATAAATTCCCGAAGCTTAAACTTAACCCGAGCGTCAAGACGCAACATCGCGGAGGTAGGGTTATGGTTGTTCCCTTTGTGTTTGTATTCCTTTCGTTCATAAGGCGTAGTGTCGTGGCTCAACCATCTCGTTGGGGTGCTGGTGATGCAGAACAGACAACATCGGACGTTGCTGTGTAATAAGGCTCCGACGGAGACGGAGCAAAATTCTTGTTCTTGGCACTCCGTCTCCGCTCCTTAAACCGCTTTGGGCACTGGCGCCATATTTCACTCCGTTCGAGCCTTGATGTGGGGCAGTTTTAAGGCCCTTGATTGGCCAGATGTCCCCAACAGAACCTGACGCATATCACGTGGCAGCATATGCTTTAATGGCAGATGGGTCAATTTACACGTCTTGTCATGAATCTGTGTGAAATGCCATGTTCTTTCGCACCCCTTTGTGACTTTTTCTCCTGGTTTTTGTCGTCTTTTTGTTTCTCGTGTCAATGGCAGTTTCCGCATGTCCCAAGACTCGTCGATCTGGTTTTTACTTGCTCGCATTCCCGGGGTATCCACTGCGCTGGTAGCTCCTTCCCTCCTCGACTCCTTCCAGATGCGATGCAGGTAACGGTTGGGTCACGGCTTTCTCCATGCCGCCGCTGACCATGACTGTTCGCCATTGCCTGTGACACTTTTTCGATCCTCTTCGTCGCCTTTTTAGTCAAGTTCTGTGGCCATTACTGGCCATCATTGACTTATCCGTTCCTTGTCCCTGTCCCCTCTTTCCCGCATCTCGCTTACCCCTGTCGACTGTTGACAGCAGTTGGGGCAAGAAGGAAGGTAAGCGCGGCGCCGAGTACGAACACGAGCGCGCATGTTTTTATTTTGTTGGATGTGTCTGTGTTCTCGATGCCTGGTTGAGTTTCTGAGCATCTGACATGGATCGCGGATCGCGGCCGAATGCTGTCGTGCTTCGGCGCATCGTGGCATATGGATCCCGCCACCATATTATTACCAGAATCTGTATCAGTATCACACCCACTCTCTTGGTCATCCTCATCACCTTCATCACCACCACCACTACGACCTGCCTGACCACATGTCTGCCGTAGGCCCCGCCCCTCACTTTGTTATTTTTCAGTCCACCTGCCCGGCGTCGGTGTCATCCGATCAGGCTGTTGTTGGAGGTGGCCGCGATTGAGATCGTGATTCTGCGTAAGTAATATCGCACGGATCATCTTCGTCTTTTCGTCCTGCTTTTGTTCTGCTTTCATGCTACTTTGTCCGGACTGCGGACGCCGTTCACCGGCAGATCGATGCAGAGGGCTCAAGTAATACACAAGCCACGACACCAGTGTGACTTGAATCGAAGAAAATCAAAGAGCGAGGATGTTTTCACAATCAACATGCAAGGTAGTTAACGTAATGTAGCAACGAGGGCCAGAAGAGTGCAGTAGTCATGCAACGCTCACAACATGTGGCGGGCATCTGACGGAGTTTCTGTATTTGGTCGGTCCGATGGGACATCGACAAAGAGAACTACCTAAAATAAAAGCATCTGTATCGTCAAGAGATACATGATACGTTGAACTGCAGAAAAAACAGACGGGACAACAAACGTTCTGACGTTTCTTTTCTCACGCACCAAAAAAATGATCTTCAAAAAAATAGGCGAGCACCATCCCCTTTCCCCCCCTTCTGTTCTCATTTTCTTCGCCTTTTCTCTTTCTCTCTCTTGTATTGCCCTTGTTCTTTCCGAGGTTGTCCCCTTTGTCGTCTCGTTTTCTGCCAATCTTTGTCCATCCCTCTTCACAAGCTCTCCATAAAGCCATCAGACACAAAAATAAACCTGCCGAACTGCGCCTACACCTCCTCAAAGAGGGTAGGCCGCCAACCGGTCCGTGTTGCGTAGTAGCATGTGAGAAAGAAGGCAAAAGGCAAATAGAACTTGTAAGTGGCAAATGGCGAGTGAGAAAAAGGTTAAGGCCAAAAAAAAAGGTAAAGAAAATAGGAGAAAAAATAAAACAAATAAAAAGGAGAGGCAATAAGTATGGCGCCCGCCGAGCAAAATGCACGAATGATAAATAGGTAAGGGGACAGGCGTGTTCACAAACACACATACAACGGCGCGGAAGCAGACACCCCATGCTAGTTTCAGTAACGCGAGAGGTGGACTAAGAACGACCCAGACCTCAGCCCAGAAACCTAGACCCAAGCGCGAGGGCACGCTTGACCAAGTGTCTTAGACCCAAGGAGGGGGCCGCCTTATAACCCAAAACCCAAAACACAATTCAAAGGGCCCGATTGCCCTGTTGCTTTTTGCCAGGGCAGGACAGGGGGGTGTGAGCGAGAAGGTGAGAAAGGGAGACGCAAGGACACGAAGAAAGACGACCAACGAATGTGAGCCAGATACCAGAGACGAGAGAAAGACGAGACAAGATAGATCATGATAGGGAGAGGAGGATAAGGCCAGCAAAACAAAACAGCAGATGGAGGCTCGGACCAAGGAAAAAGCCGTAAGACAAAAGCAAGGCAAAACGGTCGTCTATCTCTTTCTCTCCTTTGCTCTCGATGAAAGTAAAGGTGAGATTGAGATTGGATCGATCCGTATTCTTGTTTATTCTCTCAGCCCCTTTTCTGTTTTTGGTCCATGGTCTCACGTCTCGCCGCTCACAGCCATATCCCGCCACAATCTATTTTTCTTCTTCTTTCTTCTCCAGTACCCAGTACTCTGTATTCGCGATATTCTCGGAACCGCCTTTCGGCCCCCTTGGGCCCCTTTCCTCAATCTCCAATCTCCACCCTGCCCTATCACGTCCCTCTCGGCGTAATAGAAACCGCGTTAGGCCGTGGCAGACGCGGCAGGCGACTGCTGCTCCTGAGCAAGAAGGGCCTCAGTCAAGTGTTCCTTGTTCTGCTGCTGCAGCTCCCGGACGGCCTGGGTGATGCCCAGCTGCTCGTCGGTCCAGAGCGGGCGGTTCTCGTCGGCAGGCGGTGCGCCGACGCCCAGGAAGCCACCAGGCACCTGGCGGGCCCAGTCCGAGGTGCGGCGAATGCCGAGCTCGGTCCAGATGGAGTCGACGGCGTGGACCAGGCGGTCGCGGAACTCCTTGACGTGGCCCGGGGTCGGGGTGATGCGCAGACGCTCCTGGCCGACGGGGACGGTGGGGTAGTTGATCGACTGGACGTAAATCTGGTGGTCGTGCAGCAGCATGTCCGAGGCCTGCTTGGCGACCTCGGCGTCACCGACCAGAATGGGGACAATGTGCGAGGGGTTGGGGATCACGGGGATATCGCGCGCAGCCAGGCTCTCCTTGACGGCGCGGGTGTGCAGCTGCTGCAGACGGCGGTCGCCGCCGTAGCCCATCTGGTACTCAATGGCGGCGCGGGCACCTGCCATGGTGGCAGGGGGCAGCGAGGTGGTAAAGATAAAGCCGGGGGCGAGCGAGCGGATCATATCCACAAGCTGCGAGCTGCCAGCAATGTAGCCGCCGACACAGCCATAAGCCTTGCCGAGCGTGCCAGTAATAATATCGATGCGGTCCATCAGAGTACCGCTGGGACGGCCCTGGACGTGGGCGTCAAAGTCGAGGTGCTCGGCCACACCGGCGCCGTTCGGGCCGTACATGCCGACGGCATGGACCTCATCCAAGAAGGTCAGCGCGCCGTACTTGTCGGCCAGGTCGCAAATGGCCTCGATAGGGCCAATGGAGCCGCACATGCTGTAGACGGACTCGAAAGCAATAATCTTGGGGACGTTGAGCGGGAGGGCGGCCAGCTTGGCCTCGAGGTCCTCAACGTCGTTGTGGCGGAACACAATCTTCTGCGTGCCCGAATGGCGGATACCCTGGATCATGGAGGCGTGGTTCAGGCTGTCGGACAGAATCACGCAGCCCGGCATGCGGCTGCCGAGCGTGGCCAGCGTGGCGTCGTTGGCGACGTAGCACGAGCTGAAGACAAGAGCGGACTCCTTGGCGTGCAGGCGAGCGACCGTCTCCTCCAAATGGACGGCATGGCGGTTGTGGCCCGAAATGTTGCGGGTGCCACCAGCACCGGCGCCGTATTCGTCCAGGGTCTCGTGCATGGTGCGCAGGACCTGGGGGTTGCTTCCCATGCCGAGGTAGTCATTGGCGCACCAGACGGTGACGCGGTCCTCCTTGTCGGCCATATGGGCGCGGGGGAAGTCCTTGGCGAGACGGTTGATGTTGTTAAAGTAGCGGTACGACTTGTCCTTGTGCTTCTTGTCGAGCTCGGCCTCGTAGAAACCCTCGTAGTCGAACTTGGTCTGCATCATGGCCGGGGCAGCGGCATAGCCGGTAGCCGAAGCCTTGGTGGCAGCAGCAGTCTTTGCAGACTTGGGGACCTTGGCGGCGCTGGGAATGCCAGTCGGAATGCCCTTGTCGTTGAAAACGTGGCCGTCAACGGCTCTGGCCTCCTGGGAGCGGCTAGTATGGATGCGGGCAGCACGGGGCGTCGACGAAGCCGTAGCCGAGGCAGCATGGGGGCAGGTCCGGGGGGCGCCGCCATGGAGACCGTGGGCACCGGCACTGCGACCGGCCGAAGCGGGGCCGGCAGAGGTCGAGAAAGCGGCCGAGAGTGAGGCGGCGACACCGCGGTAGCCCATGCTGCTGTTAGCGGCAACGCGGCTGGTGCCAATGCGGGTGGCCTGGACGGCCATGGCCTTGCCCATGACGGGGCAGCGGCCGGCAAGCAGCTGCAGCTTGGACAGGGCGCCGCCGCAGGGGGAGGCGGCAATGAGGGCCGAGGAGGCCTCAGGAGCGGCCGACTGGCGGGAGGCGGTCGACAGAGCGCGGAGCGTGGCCGGCGAGGCCTTCTTGAGGAAGGGGCACACGGCCTTGGACTGGCGAAGAACGGCGTCCATGGTGGTCGAGAATTGGCGTGTTGCTTTTTTTTTTTGGTGGACTTTCTTTTTTCTAGATTTCTTTCTTCTTTCGGCGATGTGGTGTGTGTCACGCTCGAATGCGGATGATGGGTGAGAACGGACGAAACAATGGGTGATCAGACGATCAAGATGGTCAAAATGCAAGGCGATGATGTAAAAAAGGGCAAGAAGTTGACAAGATCCTTCTTTAACGGATTCTAGAAAAGAGGATGCAAGTCCAAAAAAGGTGTTCCAAAAAGAAGTGACAAAATGGAAAGAGCCAGACGGTGGTTGGTTGGGGATGATTGTGTGTGGCAAATCGAGGTACGGACACCCGAAACACACCAAAAGACCAGAAGCGAAATGGGTAAAAACAGCAAAAAGGAGCAAGGAGAAAGAAAACACTAGTAACCTTTCCACTGACTGACTGTGACTGGTCACCCAGTCCACTAACAAAAATTTGTATGACAAGACGCCAAAATGCTCGTGCAAAGAGCGTGCAAAGGCCGAGCCAGTGGAAGCGGGCAGTGAAAAAAAGAGGGGAAAAGAACGCTAGCGCGGGTACTAGGGTCCAGTTTTCAGCGGTCTTCGCTGTCTTCCAGGGCTTGCGTACCGCTTTGTGTCCACAACCTTAGTATTATGGTATGACAAAGAGCGAGCCATAACGGAACTGTACATGTAAATTGCTGTGGTGTTCTTGTTCCGAGAAATGCACTCATGGCAGACATCGACAGACATATGCACGACGAAAAGAAGACCCGACCAAAGACAAAAGACAAAATACAAAAGACGGCCGTTGAAGCCAGAGCAGAGGCCGGGACGGCATGCCGATGTATGACAAGAAGAAAAATCCAACCAAAAAAGAGAGGCTTAGGAAAGCAAATGCCTAGATGGTCTGATACTGCAAGAGCCCGCCGTCTAGCAGGAGGAATAGTATCCATCGAGAGCCATTTACGACGTATACATGCATTTGCCATGCGTTGGACTGAGTGTGTCGCATGCAACTCTCCGTCAGCCTCTTCGAGTTCAACATTCAAACGTACGCGATATGGATTTGGGGCATTGCATTTTGCTTTTGTTTCTCGTGTCTTCTTGTCCTCCCCGGTCGGACAACTGGCCATTGGATCCATTGCATAAGAGATAAGGGCGGTTAGAACATTCTAGTTCTCAATTCTGTCCACATTCGAGTCGGTGAATCGTGCCGATTCTGGAGCTCTGGAGACGCTGTAATTGCAGCGCACTGACAAAATGTACGTGTTCTCTGTTCCGTCGTTCTTTTCTTCTCGGGATTCGGAATGTGGTTTACAACTTTTTTTCCACACACAGTGGACAGAACTAATTCGGTGGGCTCGACCAATCAGAGGCCGCAGTCAGGTCAGCCCAGTCCCGTTCTATTCACACTTTCACCTTCTATTTCCCCACAACGTCAGGCCGTGTGCCCCTGTCCCTTTTTTCTTCTATGAGTCTCTTTTTCATGTGGCTGCATGCTACCCAAGAAAATCCAACAAAAAACACATGCAGCACGAAAAGAAAAAAAGTAACGGCCGCAAAGACGGACTCAATGCCGGCTAAGATTAGTCGGCTGCTTGCTTGATGCACTGCATTGAAGTCTGACAGCGTAAATAAACAACAATACAAAAACACTTTACGGGCCCTTCATTAAGAAGCCGTTCTTGCATTTTTGTGTCTTTGTCTTGCCTCCCGTTCCTTCTTGTTCTCCGGATCGCATCGGCCGCCCTGCAAGTCTCGGTGGGTTGAAAGTGGGAAGGCACGCAGGCACACAGGCACGCTAGCGGTCATGCAGTTTAGCCTGCTGCTGATTGGACTGGACCGCGGCACAGGACCACAGAATCACAGGGCCCCTAAGCCAAGTTCAGGGTGCATTCCATTCCGCCTATTTACAGATCCGATCCAAGATCAGCTCGCTTCACAGTTATCGGGAAGCAGAAAATTGCAGAATGCATTACTCGAATTTTCATTCATTTCATTGTTCATAAGTCTAACTGGTTTAAAGAAAATAATTTGTAAAAAAATATCCTCGCCAAAGCCTCCAGCGTTCAAGTCACCGTTCCTCTCTCTCGCTGACTCTCGCTCATTCACTTCCACTTTCATGTGCCATTATCCGATATGCGCCGAGTATATGCCGCAAACGTACGCATAAACATAAAAGGTCAAAGCAAAGTAAAGAAAGTAAACATGAAGCAAAGAAATGAATAAAAAAAGCATAGAAACAAAGACGGGGTATCTATTAGCCATTGCGCCAGGCAAACTGCGGATGCTGTGCTAAATATAAAGTAAAATCAAATGACAAAAGCAAAAACAAAGAATATCAAAATGAGCAAGAGAAAAAAGGAAGAATGGTTGGCCAATGCGAGCCAAAAAAAACCCCTAATCAACAACAAACGGGTTGCGAGCATTGTCGCCCGCTTTGGGCCCCGATCCCGATCCCGATCCCGATCCCGGTGTCGGCGGCGGCAGGATCTTTGGCCGGTTGTTAGCCTTCTCCTTCTTGGCCTGCTGCCGCCGGTCGGCCTCCAACAGGTCGCGCTTCCACTGGTCGCTGCCTCTTTGGTGGCCACCGCGTTGGAGTTGAGAAGCCGGGTCGATACGTGGCGGGCGGCGGAAAGAGGGCAGTGGATCGTGCGGTCCGCCCGTGGATCCAGAGCTAGTGGAATCGACAGAGTAGACGGATGGGGCCGGTTGCGACGATGGCAGGGCCGGAGGTCGGATTGGGGTCTGCATTGACGTCCGCCGAGCCTGGTACTGGTGAGGCTGAGTCTGTGGCAGGGGCTGCGATGCGGCTATTTGTCCTTGTGGGCTAATCGGCTGTGCCGGCGAGGGTGCCGGCGGCGATGGTGTCGCTTGAAATCCTCCTGTGGTTGTGCCGGCATTCTTGCGCTTTCTACGCTCCATAACCTCGCGCATGGCCTGCAGGTCGGATTCCGAGCCCGACGCGCGTATCTTTGGCCGGCCTTCTTTTCCGGGACCGGTTCCTGAACCTGGTCCTTCGCCGGCGCTTCCACTTCCACTTGCCCTTGCTTCGGCCCCACTGTCCCTCCCATCTGAAATGCTGCCGTGTGTAACGTGGGCCCGGGCCTGCGATCTCCTGAGATGGTGTTTGACGTGCTGAAAACGTTAGTATACGTGAAGCTTGGGTGCGAAGCAAGGTAGTACTTACATCCGGATCATTGTGGCGCTTGGACGGCGTGGCGCCTGTCTCGAACCGGGTTTCGCCTTCAATGCCAGCACGCACCACGTGTCCAAGAGATAAGTTCGGTGTAGAGGCCGAGGAGGGGAACGGGTTTCCAGTGGTCGAGTGTGGCCGGCTCGGGATGTTGTTAAGCATCGCGGTTGCACTGCTAGCATCATCCATTGGCTCCGGCTTCGCAGCGTGCAAGGGCGGCGTGTGGCTTGGCGAGGCCGCCCACGTGGACGGAGACGCTTGCGAAGGCACTGGGGCAGGCACTGGCGTATTGGCCAGCGTTTTGATCGGCGGATTCACCAGGGTACCGTCGGGCTTGTAGATTCTCTTGAGTATGTTCCGACGGTAGTCGCCCTCGTGTTCGGCCATGTGCTGCATGTGCAGCCGGCGCACCGACTCGGCCTCCATCTCGGGTGTCATCCGGGCCCAAAGCTCGGGTTTGAACTGAGGCGTCGTCATGGCCGTCGCAAAGACCGGGTCTCGAAACGCGCGCACCGCATACCGCGTCAGGGTTGCTACATCGGTCGTGGCAATTTTGGCGACAACCGATTTCGCCAGCATCTGTGCCACGGACAGACTTCCCTGTGCTTTCGTAGGCGTCGTCCAGGAGCAGTCAAAGAGCTTGCGCTCCACGATGCGGTTCAGCGTGGCTTCTGAACCAAATACAGCGCAGGCATTGGGTGTAGTCTCGGGGCTATAATTGCCTGGGTTGCCGTCAATTTCGGCCATGGTACCAGCAATACGGTCGATCAAGGGCTGCTCGTCTGCCACAACGAGTGACGACAGTCGGTATGGTGCAATGGCACCGTATACGGTGAGCTCTGCAAACCCTGGCGCCTTGGTGACGAGGGCCTTGAGTCGGCCCCATTGCGCCCGAGCCGGCAAGCCCGACAGTTTGAAAAAGTTGATTATATCCTCAACAGCCCTACGGGCCTGGCTGGTTGCTGAAAAAGATTTAAGAATCATCTGTTGATTGACAGTAGGGCCGGAGAGCAGCTCGTCCCGCAGTGCATCGATGAGCTCGCTGGGGCTTGCCATCAATGAGTTCGATGATGACGACGATGCTACCGCAGCAGATTGCTGCACTTGTCTTGATGGAACCGAGTCGATGAAGCGTCCGCTACTGTTTGTGTGTCCATTGGACGGCACCACTGGCTGAGATTGTGTGAAGCTAACACCTGCATCCGAAGCGTTCCGCGTGCCAATTTGCATCGGTGGACGGGCTGGCTGCTGCTGGCTGAGGAACGCATCATATGCGTACATTGGGTTGGGCGTGGATGATTGCTGCTGTGGCTGTGAGGATTCCAAGATAAGAGACGGCGGCACAGGCTGCGGTGGCACGGTTTGTGTTTGTGTGCGGTTCATGGCCGTAAGACGGGCGGCCCGTGCCTTGGCCGCCTCGGTAGCTAGCCAGGCTGCCGCTGTCGTCTGTGGATAGGGTCCCGACGGTGTCATTGGCGCCATTGGTGCCGCCAACAACCCAGAAACAGGACCGCCTGGCCCGAAGCTATTGCCATCAATCTGGGTGCGGTCGAGCTGCGGCGGTCCCATGCCCATAGCACCGACGACCTGGAAGCCCTCTGGCCAGGCGCCGCCCGACCGCATCCGCAACTTGTTCATGTTGACCAAATTGTCGGCCTCAGTCATCTCCTCGCGGGTGAGCTTATCCTCGGGCTCTTCCTGCTCAAACGTGTCGGTTGAGATGATGCGGGCGACACGGTTCCGGGTCGGCGCGTTCTCCTGCAGAATTGCGTCCAGCACGACGTCGTGCCCCTTGAACTGGTCAGCCGTGAGCGGGTTGATGTCCACAATCTCAGAAGGCCGGGTGTAGTTTTTTATCTGATCGGCCCAAGCCTGTGGGTTCTTCTTGTCCACAACACGTGAGGCGAGCTGGGTCTTGAAGACGGCCTGGGCGTGCAGCGTCGTCTCAAACGTGCCGTCGACAATTAGCCAGTAAACAAATACTTTGCGGGTCTGGCCAATGCGATACGCACGGCCAATGGCCTGCTGCTCGTGGATGGGGTTCCATTTGAAATCCATTATGACCACGCGGTTGGCTCCCTGAATGTTGAGACCAACACCGCCGGCTGTTGTCGAGATGAGGTACACTTCATCGCCGCCAACGTTAAAATCTTTGACCATGGCTTGGCGCTTTTGGACGACAGTGTCACCGTCCAGCCGCTGGAATCGGCGATTCTGGCGCTCAAACTCTTTCTGCAAGTAGTCGAGCACCATCCTGCTTTGGGAAAACACCAGCACCTTCTCGCCGACACGCTTGGCCTCGTCCAGGATGCCCATCAAAACCATAATTTTGGACGAGTAGTCCCCGGAGTCAAGGTCGTACTTGTTCACGGCGGCCAACAGCTCGTCGACCATCAGTGGCGGCAATGTGGCCGCGCGTGGTCCAACTTGCTTGGGCTGCTTCATCTCCAAAAGCCGACTTTGGAGGATCTTGGGGTGTGCCAGCAACAATGTCAAGCTCAGCATCATGTTCCACAATCGCACGGTGGATGTGATGTCATTCATGTTCTGCAGTAATAATTCGCGGAAGACCTCGTACACGCGGTGCTGCAGGGGCGAGAGTGGCAGGTACAAAATAAACTCTCGCTTTTCAGGGAGGACACCATGCAGCGAGGCCACGGTGGCGCGGTGGATCTTGGGCGCGACGGTGTCCTTGAGCACCTTGAGCATCTTGAGTGCATGGCGTCTCTGCGAGTTTGTGCTATCGCGGTACAGGCCTTCACGGATCGGAATGCTATATGTGGCCCGGAACTCATCTTTAGCAGCCAGGTAGTTAGGCGCCACCCAATTGATCATGGAATAGTACTCATCGACGGTGTTGGCAAGCGGCGAGCCCGTCATCGCAATGCGCGCCGATGTCCGGAAGTTGCGGGTGAGCTGGTGGATGTTGGAGCTGGTGTTCTTGAGCGTGTGAGCTTCATCGGCAATAACAATGTTGGGCGTCTCTTCCAGCAGGTCCGCGGCCTCTCTGCCAAACTCTTTGATCAGGCTGTTAAACATGGGGTAGCCCACCACCAGAGTGCCCCCTTCCTTGGCCCACTCGCGCAGTGTCTCAAGCCGGAAAATGCTCGGGATACTAGAAGTGACCGTGAAAGCGCGTCCAAGAGTGTCCACCTGGGCCCAGGCCAGCAGCTCGTCCTGCCAGTTTTCAACAAGGCCAGACGGGCAGAGAATCAAGGTCTTGGACTCCTTGAGGTCGTCGGGGATCTGGGAGGAGATCGACTCGTCGGGCGACTTGGCCGACTCGGCAATGGCCACAAGCAGTGTGATAACCTGCATCGTCTTGCCGAGACCCATCGTGTGAGCCAGCAGGCAGCCTTGCCGGGACTCTGGGGGCGCAATAATCTGGTTCCACATGAAGCGCACACCCTCGACCTGGTGGTCACGGATATTCCGGCCGATCCAGTTGTTAACGTAGACGATGCCGTGGTGCTTCTCCTTGGCCACATTGATGATGAGCCGGGCCTGGTCCTGAGACAGAGTCCCCGACTGCGCAAGGCTTTCATAAAGGGCCTTGCGACGGTTCTCCTGTTCCCGGAGGCGGGCTTTATCCTTGTCTCGCAGGTCCTGCGCGCCCTGGTCTTTGCGAATGACGCGCCGCCGCTTTTTTGGAGAATGTGAGAACTGGACGTCATTGACGTCCTCGTCATCGTCACTACTGTCTGCTTGCTGCGCAACAGGCCGAACCTCGTAGAGCTCTAACTCGTCCTCGTCTTCCTCGTCGCTATCAATGTCGACGACCTCAATACCGGTGTGTGTGGGAACGGCACGCGGTGCTTGCACCGAAGGGGCCCGGGCGACAGCTGTGGTTGGGGCCGCTGTTGGCGTGGTCGATCTCAGTCTTGTCGGGACAAAATAGGGGAAGAGGGTCCGCAGCTTGACGCAGAACCGGCCGAGTTCCTCTTGGTGTTTTGTGAGTTTCTTGGCAGTATCAAACTCGGTGGGTGTAAAGTCGCGGAACAGGACATTGCGGCAGGTTGCAAAAATGTAAAAGTAACGCGTAAAGGCCACGGCATCGTCTTCGAGTCCAGCTCGGGGAGCACTGGGATCACCGCCGTTCTCGATGGCAGGGATGCAAAACTTCTCCCAGACAACGTCGACATCCGTGTGCTGGGTGCAAAAGTCGACCAGCCGGGCCAGCTGCTCGCGGTCGGCACTTGAAAAGACGGTGCAAATCAGGCGCGTGGGATCATGGGCCGATTCCCAGTAGGAAGCACCCATGTTGACAATGGCCGGCATGTCTTCGAGCGGATAATCATCGGCCATTATGCCAGACAAGCCCTTGGATGCATCCGTTTGCAGAAATTCTTTGAGGCCCTCATTTTCACGAGTCGCTGCACGTTGCCTGGCCCAGCCCGTCATATCTCGTATTCTTTTCTGTTTTTCGGGATACAGCACAGGGGCCTCCTCCTGGTCTGACGTGCTGTCATCCGACATGTCCATCGGAGCATCCGACTGGGTCGCGTTGCCATCGTCGTTATCTTGGCCACCACCAATACGGCCGCGGCCATTGGCACGACCATCAGGCTCGTCATCGATAATAAAGTTGCGCATGTGTGGGTCATCGTCCTCTTCACTAGACGAGTCGGTGATGATCTCCTCGCCCACCTCCAGAGCTGCTTTGACTCGAGCTGCACGCGTCATGGATAGCCGGCGTCGCGTTGCCGGCTTCTTTTCGACAACCACCTTGGGAGGTGCTGTGGGCGACGAATAAAGTCGGGCTTTGTAAAGTGCTTCTTGCCGGTCCTCGATTGTGGCCTCGAGCATAGCGGACTGGAACCGGACTTCTTTCTCGTTTTTCCACTCGACCTGACGCATCTCCTTGACCAACTTGTCGATACGCTGTCCGTACCGCTCGGCATCTCTGCGGGCCACGTCGGCAAGGTACTTGAGCGAGCCACTGCGGCGGGCGGCCATGTAGTCCTTGTGCTCCTTGCGGCGTAGCTTGTGCAGTCGCTTCTCAGTCCACTTGGTCTCAATGTCGCGGATGGCGTCGGCAATGACCGCGTCAAAGGCCCCGACCGAAAGGGCACCGTTTCTGCGCTTCTGCTTCTGTTGGTCCTGGCTCTGGTTCTCGCGCTCGGCTCGTTCCTTGGCCTCTGCCTCCATGGCCTCCCAAGTCTCAGTGTCGTAGCCCTCGTCGTCGGACTCGCCCAGCGCCGGTAAGACCTCGTCGTCTTCGTTGGCTATTGCCGGGTTGGCAGCGCCTGCAAGTGCGAGAAAGTCGCCAGATGCAGCCGGCCGTGTGCGACCGAGGTGAGGCACCGATGTGCGGCTTGGATGAAGGTAGCGCTGCATGGTCTTGTGAACCTGAAGCCTGCGGCCTCCAGGAATTGGCCGTGGAGCCGCCCAGCCAAAATTATCGTCGTCCTCCTGCTCGTCATCGGCGTTATCGGGATCAAGAGGATCGGCGTCTTGGAGCAATGCATACTTGGTGATGCTCCAGTCACCGAGGTAGGCTCCCTTTTTGCTCTTCTGCCACAACTGACGGTCCTTCTCGGGAACGTTTGTTCTATTGAGGGCTTCATTGGAGTCGAGGCGGGCGGCACGCGGCCGTGTTTCGGGTGAGATATTTGTCGGTATGACCCTCTTGCGTTTCTTAGACTGAGAAGGTTCGCCAGGCGACTTCGGTGGATGGCTCCGCAGGTCAACATCCATGGCATCGGGGTGTATAGCCAGACCGTTCGTGGCGCCGTTTTCTTTCCCAGCTTCAACCGAAGCCGGCCTTGGTTCTTGTGGCGGCTGTGCTGGTGCGTCATGGTTGGACGGGCCATCGCCATTCTGTGTCGCCGGCCCAACAGAAAAATCCCCTTCGTTTTGTGCAGCCGTCGGGGTCTCTTTAGGGGGTGGCGACGGGTGCATGGTTATTTGCGGCCTTGCTTCGGGCTCTGGCTCTGGCTTTGGTTCTGGTTCTGTTTGGCTCGACGAGGCAGCAGGATCTTGTGATGTCTTCCACGCTTTGTATCCTGGGCTCTTGTTTTGGAATAGGCGAATGGCGGCACGAAGAGAAAACTTGTGTGGGATCTTGGTGATACCCAGGTCGGCACAAAGCGACTCGAACCCGCCCGGTCCCATGTTATCTTCATAACAAAGCAGCAGCTCGCCGTCGAGGTCGTGCTCCTCGAGCTTCGTAGCAAAGTCGTCGGGGTCTGGCCATCGTTTCGGCGGCGGCGCTGGCCAGGAACGGTTGAGCGTGCAAAATTCTTCTATCAGGCGTTCATTCGACCACTCGAACGGGTCGTCACTGCCTCTTCTGCCTGACATGTTGGCAGCCCTCCGTTAGAGTGAATATCTAGTATATGGGCATGCAGCGTTAGTGAATGTTGGATGAGATGGCGAAAGTGAAGAGGGATGGAAGGTGGTGAAAGTATAAAAAAAATGAAAGAAGAGGGTCGCCACTTACTGAAAGGTTCATCTGGTAGGGTACAGGTAAAGAAATGAAATTTAAAATGTGTTGAATAAAAAGGAGGCAAAAGTGAGTGTGAGAAGAGAATATGATCAGTCGAAAAAGCTGTTGGAAAACTGATGAAATAAACTGATTAAAAAAGCTGATGAGAAAACTGATGAAAACGCTAATGAAATTGAGGATGAAAATAAAATAAAAAATGTGAGGGTCTTGTGAGTGATGAGTGAAAACGAGCCGGGGTATGAGAAAAAAGGAGTGGTTCAATGAGGCGTAGATGAGAAGAGAATGAGACGTGGTAGTATTAGCTGAATAAAGTCGAGTCGTGATGCGCCACTGAATGCCGAGGAAAGGACGTGGCAATGAAAGAGGCTTTCAACAGGCGAAGCCTCTCCGACCGATTGTGTGTCGGTCCGCTATCAAAAAACAAAAGGTCGACCTCGATTTAACTTCGTTGGTTGTCAACTTCACTGGGCGAACGAGTCGTGATGGCAAAAATGCGAAAAGACCCCGGCGCAAAACACAAAAAAAGACGAGGGGCAAATCGGCTCCTCAGGGCAATGCTATGAGGAACGAAAGAGCAATTCGAGCTATGGATCAGAGGCCTCAGATGTCGTCCTTAGCTTAGAAGCCCCCGAGTCGTGATGCAGATGCAAGGGGCTGTCTGTGTTGGCTATTTTGGGATGTCGAAAAAAAAGAGCAGACACCAAAAACGTTCTGGATCGTCCTTGTCAGCGAGCGCGTAGGGGCAAGACGGCGCGTAGAGAGCAATTGCACCAAAGATCACCGTAGCGCGGGGATTGGTGGTGCCCCGGTATAGTGATATTGTAGTA
The DNA here is from genome assembly GCA_021396375.1 of Sporothrix mexicana. NCBI lineage: Eukaryota > Fungi > Ascomycota > Sordariomycetes > Ophiostomatales > Ophiostomataceae > Sporothrix > Sporothrix mexicana. The sequence continues at coordinate 753,767 of WNYC01000007.1, forward strand.
TCCAATATGTCACGATGTCCTTTCGTCTTGGAATTTGCCGCTTTGTGAGCACTTATCATTTGAGTAAATAATATTAACTATAAGTTTAATATCGTTTCAATATATATAATCTATACTTCCATTTCAGGCTGAATAAAATCGGAAAATGCATGTGCTGAAGCCTACCGACGTCAGACATACATTCCGTGCAGATATCTATCACGTGATCGCATTTTTATTATTGAAGGTAGGGACACAATATACACGATTCCTAGTTAGCAAGCGTTTGCAATGAGAGAATCGCCTTGTCTTCAAATAGATTATTATCTAGCTGGTAAAAACTCGTGTCTTCTAACTTCAAACCCATCACTAGACACCGTTACTGATGTTGTGCTCACACGGAGCAGAGAGCTGAAGCCAAACTTGGCCGTTCCATGCACGACTTGTTATTTGGGATTAAAGGTCTTCAACATCTGCTTTTATATTTATTTTTCGAACCTAACAAAACTTGGTTTTTTTCTTTAAAGAAAGGGGCCACACAGGCATTGGCCTGATTCGGTTCTGTATTGTAAGATTATCTTATGTACGAGAATAAGCAATTGTTCTGATGTGTGTGTTTGTCTTTTTTTTTTCAATAAGGAAAGAATTCACCGAAGACAAAAGAAATCTACATTAAACGACAATAAAGTGCAAACTCTCCATATTCAAACCAAACTACTAAGAATGAGTTCTACACTACCTGGAGTCTATGTAAACACATTGGACGCATAGTAGGCATGACACAGCCCCGGACCGGACCTTCTGAGCGTGGGTAGTGTGGGGTTTGCTTCCCGCTAGCTTGGTCGCAACAGCGCTGTAGATTAGTTAGCCGCCCGTTGACAAGTCGCCATCGCCGGTTGGGCGCGGCTGTCGCTTTGTAATATGGCTAGCTTCTAGTGTTGCGCTTTTGTGCGCTTTTTGCACTCAATAGTTTCCGCAGGTCTGTCACCTCAGACGTCCAGACGTTCCTGTATATCGGCTGAGATTCGCATTCGTCTTTTTTTTTTGTTGATTTTGTCGATTGCCTTATAGCTCATAGCTGTCTGTGCTCGCCTCGCCAACCTCAACCCCTCGTTTCTTAGTCCCCACTCACCACCACACCCCTCACAACCTTACAATGGCAGCCGGATCCGATGCCACGGCGGCATATCCGCCGGCCGTCGACGAGGCCGAGCGGCAGCGGCTCGTGCAGGTGGTCAAGGACTGGAGCATGGCCAACGGCCTGACGGTGCGGCCACCGGCGGCGGCCATTAGCGGAACGGAAGCCGAACTGGCCAGCACGCTGGCCATGTCGGCGCCGGTGACGCTGTTCCCGAGCCCTTTTTCGCGGTCATGCTTTGAGGAGGCGCAGGGCGCGCAGCAGGCGTACAACGAGCTGTATGCCAAGATCAGCCAGGACGAGGCCTTTCTTGCGCGGATAGTCAAAGAGTGAGTCCGAGGCACCGGGAGTAATGTGCTGTCCATTGCTAACGGATAGGGTGTCCGGCGACGACTTTACGACGAAGCTGTGGAGTGTGCACGAGCGCGTCAAGAAGGAGGGCTACACACACAAGCACTCACTGGGCATTTTCCGGTCAGACTATCTGGTGCACCAGGAGGCGGCAGACGCAGCATCAGGAAAGGAGTCACATCTCCAGATCAAGCAGGTCGAGTTCAACACGATTGCGGCGTCCTTTGGCGGCCTGTCGGGCCAGGCGTCAAAGCTGCACAAGTTTTTAGCCAAGACGGAGTACCCCCTGCTAAAGGCAGGAGGTGAGGCGGCATACGATCTTCCCAACAACACGAGCAGCCGCGACATTGCAGCTGGTATCCAGGCTGCATTCGAGGTGTACAACAAGAGCGAACCTTCGACGTCTGGATCGCTTCCCCGCTGTGTCATCTTCCTCACTCAGGATGGAGAGCGCAACGTGTTTGACCAGCGCCACATTGAGTACGAGGTCGAGGCGCCCGTATTCCGTGTGCCCTTCAGCGCCATTCTGCAGCAGACGACCGTCGATACCACCTCGCCGCGGCGTCCACTGGTGTACAAGCACTCGCCGACCCAGAACTACGAGGTCGCCGTCGTCTACATGCGCGCCGGCTACGGTCCCTCCGACTACCCCGACGAGTCGGCGTGGGAGGCCCGCTACCAGGTTGAGCGGTCGGCCGCCATCAAGTGTCCGACAGTCCTCACACAAGTGGCTGGCACGAAAAAGGTGCAGCAGGTGCTGGCGACTCCTTCCCAGGATGGTGCGGCGTCTGAGCTCGGCCACTTTGTGGCCGACCCTTCTCTGCAAAACACGCTGCGCCGCACCTTTACAAATATCTATCCCCTGGACACGGAGTCGGCGGCTGGCCGGCAGGCGCGCGAGTGGGCGCAGGACGCGGCCGTGTGCCGCAAGTTTGTGCTCAAGCCGCAGCGGGAGGGCGGCGGCAACAATTACTACAAGGACAAGATCCCCGCCCATTTAAAGGAAGTCCCCGCCGAGCATTGGGCGTCGTACATTCTCATGGAGCTGATTGAGCCGCCGCCGGTGGCCAACCTGATCCTGCGCAACGGGCAGATTGAGCAGGGCGGCGTGATCTGCGAGCTGGGCATCTACGGAACGTGCATCTGGGGAAGCGAGAGCAACGAGGCCATCCTGCGCAACGAGTCGGCGGGATATCTGCTGCGCACCAAGGGCGACCAGAGCGAGGAGGGCGGCGTTGCTGCCGGCTTTGGCTGCATGGACTCGGCCAACCTGGTGTAGGCCAACCCGGTGTAGATAAGCGGTTTCGTTTCAACCTTTTTCATAGCTTAGATCTTGTCGCATATATATTTTCAGGATTTTTTTGAGGGTATTAATTGGTTCTGGGTTCGTAGAGCTGGGATAGAGCGTGGCATGGGTATGGTCGAGCTGCGTTATCGTCCCGTTCGGTTCCCTCTCTTCCTCCCCTGTAAGTACAAGTACATTATCTCGACACGCCATATACAAAAGAAACGTTACGTCCCGCCAGTCGGGCTGTCAATGTCAAACGATGCGATCGCTTATGCCGACTCGGTCTGCGCAGGGCGCTTGAGGACCTCGATGCTGCCTGCAGGTTGTTAGTAGACGTTTTCATGATCAACCGAAACGCTTCTCGGGCACCTACGCTGCATAATGTTCAGCGCGCTCTTGGTCTTGCCCTCGGCGTCCTGGTACGTGCTCATCGTGGCATCGCCCTCGACGAACACCAGCGTGCCCTTGGGCAGGCCGCGCAGCAGCTCGCGCTGCGGGCCCTCGGGCAGGAAGCTCGAGACGCGGAACCAGCTCGTCTGGCGGTTGTCGCGCGGGCCACTGCTGCTGGCGACGACGTACTTGAGCACCTCATGGCCCGTGCTGGTGGCCTGCAGCTCGGGGGTGTCGCCGAGGTGGCCGACAATGGTGATGCGGGCGACCTGGCGAGCAGGCGTGGTGCTGAAGGCGCGGGCCGACGAGGCGAGTGAGGAGGTGAGGCCGAGGCCACGGCGCATAGCGAAAGACATTGTGGATGGTGGGGGGAGGATGGTGGGAGCGAAAAGTGTGAAAGCGTGTGGGTGGTGACTGTTGGTGTTGGTGATGCGATGAAGAGAGGGGAAGAACAAAGACAATGAAAAGCACAGACAGGAACAAACGGCAGAGTGCATGCACCAGGCACGGCGCAATCGCGCTCCGCGTCACTGGCGCACTTTACTGGTCGCTGGCGCGTTTTCGCCTTCCCTAACCTCCCTACCTGTGCGTCTTGCTCCTCCCAATTTCAAGCTGATTGTCGGCTCTAACCTCCCAAAATTGTGGCGCTTATTGGCCCGTGCACTGGGAGAGAACAACTACCGAAGTGTGGCTGGTGCAGACCCGCTTTTATCCAAACGACATTCAGAGCTCAATAGCAACAACCATTTTCACCTCACAGAAGAGCTCCTCGACAAAGGCATTTCGTATAAGCTTTCTCGGCGACACTGCAAGGGATTTTAACTCTAGTTGGTGATGAGTTAAGACCACCACCCGAAGCGGCGACCACCTGTCCCGAACCGTTAAAAAAAGAAAAAAGTAAAAAATAGCGAGCCGGCGAAAAGACTGGCCGTCCTGTCGACGATGCGGACCAATATGACGTCTCAGATCGCCGGGCGCGAGCAATAAATAGGATAGACTGTGGCAGAAGTGCATAAATGCAGGAGTCTAAAAAAGCATGGCAGGGAACATGTCTTGGCTCCACGTTCGCGGAAAGCATTGAGGAAAACGACAACAAAAAAGGACCTGCAAGTCCTCAATAAGGGAAATTGCCTATTTGGGAAAGCGCCTTTCCCCTTTTGGGTCTGAATAGAACCACGAACAACCTCAAATTGCATCAACCTTCCACACACAACATGCACCAAGACGGCAACAAGACAGCAAACGTCTGCCCGACATGAATAGCGCATCGCCCCCAAATCGCCCAAATCTCCTAGGGCCTACGAAAATCTCCTTAAACCAAGAATAGCATCCCCCCGGTCACCGGCCCCCAAAAACGACAGCCAAAAAGACGATCAGCCGCTTGCTACGTCCGGCCTCTCCCTTTGACAGACTACAGTCGACCTTTTGAGTCCTTGGCTCTCTTTTTGCGTCCAAACCTGATAAGACTATTGGAATTTGGCTCAACTTGCGCCATGGTCGCCCTTGTTTGGCCGTGTTGCGTGTTCATGTTGGGCTTTGGTGCTAGTCATGTCCCGTGTCCTTTTTGCCGAATTGGACATCTATTGAGGAATGGAGGGTACGACTTTGGATGCCTGTCCGCATCTGGCCTTTGCGTCTCTCAAGCTTCACAAGCCTCGCAAGCCTTCTCGTTTAACGCCCTCTCACTCTCTCGTTGACAAGATGACAGGCCTAGACTATCCAATTGTGGCATACAGGGCTCTCCCTTGCCATCTCGGCACATTTCCCACGTCGTGCCTTTCATCACCTGTCGGATCTCGTTTCTGTTGCTCTTTTCCGCTTTCTCATTTTTGTTACGTTGTACTCTGTTTCTCTTTTCGTCAATAGGACAACTTTTTCCTTTCACTATACTATCTTTCTCTTCCACATCGGTCACGACCCCTTGATTCTTTCCACTCCTCTCACTGCTTTGTCTATTATACCCTCTTTAAGACTCTCATCCCATCTCGCTTTCACTCTTGTCACTCTTTTTGCTTTTGTCACTTTTGTCACTTTCTTGTCTTATTCAAATTTCCACGCGGGCCGTCTCAAACAACAAGCGGCCATGTCGATCCGCTATTCATGATGCCCGGCCCCCATCATGGCCTCCCATCCGCATACACAGTCTCACCCGCGATCACACCCACGTTTAGTTTTCATCTATTCCAGTCCATGCCAAGATACAAACTTCTCGTCACATTGATACTGAGGTGAACCACTTCTATTCAGGGTTATCACATACTGTTTCCGCCCCTTGCTGGGCGCGAATTGCAAATTGGACAAGGAGGGTGGAGGAGGTCACATATCAGACTCTATTCCGAGAGGCCTCTGCCTGTCCTATCTACCACAGAGAGGAAACGTCCACGGTGTCTCCTTTAAATGCGGGATACTGCTTTTTATATCTCTCCCCTACAAGAAGACTGTTTGATTTTTTCCGTCTCTTTCTCTCCTCTCCTCCTCTTGATCCTGACAGCATCGTGGAAGACGAGAAATATCAAATCATCATCAAGCATCAATACCGGCATCAACTGATCCACTGCTGACCGCCCATCAATATTATCATGGAGACATCCCCATACTACACCGACACAGGCGTGCTCGTCTTTGGCCGTGTCGGAACACTCTCAACACCGCCAGCCCTCGTCGCCAACGTCGTTCTCCGCCTCATCCTCTGCCCCATTGCCGTCCTCCTGACATGGGTTCCATTGCGGCTTCTCTGGCGCAACGGCGAGTTCCCAGCTTGTGTCTATGTGATCAACCTGTGGTTCCTCATCCTGTTTGTCTTTGTCAATGCCGCCATCTGGCACAATCAGGACTTTTCCAACTGGTGGCTCGGGTATGGCTGGTGTGACTTGCAGGCATTTGTTCAGTATGCCCTTGTTACGGTCTACAGCACCAGTGTCTGTGCCATCATGCAGCGTCTTGCCAGCCAGGTCGGTTTGACACGCGTCACGGGCCTGTCCAACAAGGAAAAGCGCAAGCGTCTCATGGCACAGTCGCTCATTATCTTTCCTGTTCCCGTGCTGCAAATCATTGTCACGATTTTTGTACAGGGCCAGCGCTATGCCATTGCCCCAGCCAGCGGATGCACCAACGCCTACGATCCCACGGCCGTCTTTCTCGTGTTTTTCATCCTGCCGCCTCTCTTCTTCACCATCGCTGCATGCTACTACACATGTAGGTACACCCGCTCGCCCTTTAGTCCTTCATCACAATGATTTTCCGCTAACAAGCAGTCCAAACGTATCGCCGTTTCCGCCAGGTTGACGAGAGCTCCCAGGCCGCTCTCGGAGGTACCAACTCCGTCGCCTATGCCCGTCGCCAGCGCGCCCGCCGCAAGCTGTATTTCATGGTTATGTGCATCCTGGTGCCCTACACACCCATCATTACCGCCTTTTGCGCCATCAACCTGATTCAGGGGTGGCCCTGGAACTACCCGTCCGACTTTAACTCGGTCCATTACAGCATTTTCATTCCCTACAACTCCATCACCATTCTGTCTTACAAAGACTTGGGCTTCCTGGCGCTCAACATGAGCTGGATCCCCGTCGTCAGCGCTTTCATAGCCTTCGTCTTTTTCGGCACGTCCAAGGAGGCCATCAACGTGTACCGCGAATACCTGCTGGCCGTGGGCCTCGGCCGCCTGTTCCCCGTCCTGCAAGAGATGTACGATCCGGACCGCACGGCGTTTGACAGCATGGCGTCCAACACGTCGTCCAACATGTCCAATGCGGCTACGCAAGTGTCGACTCTGAGCTCTTTCAGGTAGGTCTAAAGTTCGCCCAGTGTCAGTGTACATTAGTTGGTGTCTCCTTTCTCGTGCTAACAGACCAGCCGATCACGCAAAGGATCGTGTGCGCCCATCTACCCGACGGCCTCGACAGCTGAGGGTGAGGTGGCCGACGCACGTGTGCCGCGAAAGACGTCTTTCCTCGAGCGTATCTTTCGCAAAGGTCGTACGCCTAATGTAGATCACACACAAGACGTCGAGCTCGCTTCAGGTGTCCTACAGCCGCCACCAGCTGCTGCCTCTGCAACGTCACGGGCGCCCTTCAACGCAGCCATGGGCCTCAGCTGGTTTACTCCGTCGACATCATCCAACCAACCCGCAGTGACATGGAGTCCCATTACATATGCAAAGTCTCTCGGCGACGCTTCCAAGAAGCAACAAGCCCACTGACTCCGGCCCAGCCACCGGCCCTTCCCAGCCTCAACCGCCCACCTCATCCTCTTCCACCGTTCCTATTCTGGTGCCTTCGACCGAGACAGTCGCAACCGACGGCACCCGCTTCCACATGTTCATCCCCTCCTCTACACGGCCCTTTGACGGCACACGCACCAACAGCATTGGCGGTCGCGCCGTCAGCACCCACGTCTGGTCCGACGGCGGCGAGCCTTTTCCGATTCTGGCTACTCAAGAGAATAGTACTGGAGGTAGTGCACTCACCGGCAGCCGCCGCACAAAGAGCGAGGACAATCTCGGCGGGCAGCTGCTGCAGGCACAACAGGGCGTCCGCGTCGAGCGCTGCATCATCACCAGCGCGGTGATCCGCAAGAATTAGATTAGGACAGCTTGGTGTCTTACTATTTGTTACTATTTTACTTTTTCCTTTGCCATCGACCGATGGTAACTCTCCTTTCCGACATTTTTATTTGTTTCCTTTCTCCGTTTGTCTGGTGGGCTCTGAAAGTCCATACCTGTACTTACCGACTTTTATTACACAGCGCAGCGCGGCTTAATTACACAATATAAGCGTTATTTTCCTTTACAAAGATTTGATTCAATTTTTGGTGATTTTGCTCGTAGTGTCTTGGGGTGACAAGATATGCTTGCCCTTGTACTACTGGTGGTCATTAGTCAGGCCTAGTGTCAGTCTGTTTGTTTACTTGCCCCTTTTTTGCTCTTCTTAGTCGCCACCCTCATTTTGGTGCCTCTCGGACATTACTATTTATTTCTGATTAATTTATCGAAAATCAAAGATGTCCCAAACTGTAATTTGGCTGGTTTTATTTATTGATGTATTTTTTCTGTAAATTTATTTTTTCATTTATTTACACGACTCTGATTTCACGTATCAAAAATATCCTCTTTCGGTGACATGAATGCAAATATAAATGACAACCACACTGTTGATATTCGCTATGACAATCATTTCATCGCCCAAATATTCAATTACCAAGTTTAGTCAACTACCGGCAGCTGTTGCACGGCCATACACGGCGCCACTTAAGACTTCATTTCTTAATCCCTAGTACTTAGACACCAAGTCCCTACACTGTTGTAGTTGTCTGTGTGACGGGCTGTGATGTGGACAACACGACACCATGGCTTGATACCTCTGGATCCAGGGAAATGTCTTGAGCCATGACTTGCCCCAATTACGTACTCTGTTATGTCGATCGGGACATTTTGCAAGTGCCAATTGTGCATTTATCCCAGAAAAGGAAGACATGCAAGACATGTTTTAACATGCGCCCGTTGTATGAAGCCCAAAACCTGGGCCATGAAAGTGATTGCAGTGACAGGAGAATTGTTTGAGGATTTCTCATCATGACAGGGCAATTCCCCAGATTTACCAATACGCAAGCACAAAAGTTTAGATGAAAGACCTAGCACTTGACAAACATCTCACCACTTGCGGTGTTTTTTTGGACGGCCGTTCCATGGAAACACACCGTGCCGAAACAAAGTTTATGAGGGTTTTTTACGTTAGGCTGCCCCATAATCAAACCAGAGGGACGTTGCCAGCACATCAAACTAAAAACACGGCACAGGCATCCCCGGACTGCCCTAGAAAGACCACAATCCCAAGTATTTTGGTATGTCCTCTAATTGCACAGGAGGAGACTGTCAAAACGCAGTACCAGCAACCGCGCTCTACAGACACGGCCTGAAGTTACGGGGAGACCACAAACTGGGATAGGGCCATATTGAGCGCCTGGAAGAGCGTGTGCTCGCACATAGAACCAGACCATTATGTCCCTGAAATCTGGGTTGTGGGGGACGGGACAGAGAGACACAGGAGAGGAATAGAAGGGACGGGAGGGAGTCGGTGTGAATTGAGGGCGTGCAATTATTTCTCGGTGAGCAAGGGTCCAATTTACTTGAGCGGGAACCAAAGTCACGGGAAATAACAAAAGACACGGCTCGTCGGTGTATTGCCTCCTGAACGCCGGCATTAGTCGATACATGCACGGTAAGGAGGCAATGAAAGGAGCTCAGGAGCTCTAGGTCCCCAGTTGTCCGTCTTTAACCAGTTTCCATCGCGCAATATCCATACCACAATGAGCTGCAAAACACAGGTTCCTTGCAGCGACGTCGTAGACATCACGACAAATATGGAGACAGAGACGGAATACGGGAAGAAAAACAGGGCAGGGAACAGGCCAGACTGCGATCCTTGTGGGATTTTCGAAGCCTTGCGACATATGTATGTCGTAAGAGCATGCATCCAACGGGGCCGACGACAGCTATTTAGGCTTGCCTTGTAGTTGTTAAGTGCGTGCGTTAACATCTTGCGTCAACAAATGCGTGGAAGGATCGCAAAATATTCACTCAGCTACCCGATGCCTTTGTGCGTTGACTTTTTTTTGCAATGGAATTGTCGCAAGACCAGCCATCGACAGATGTTTCTTGACAATAGAGAGTAGAATAAATCCTATTGAAACATATTTTGTCAATCACCAACCTCGTTGATGATTTCCAGTGCCTGTTTCCTCTATTCCCAAGTACCGTTGTGTTGAAAACGCTGGTGTTAAATCATCAATTAATTTTTCGGTTTTCTTTTCTACACGCCCCTCCATCTCGCTTCGCCTTCTTTTTCTTCTCAGTGTTCTTTCCTCTCTCAAAGGCACGCTTCACGCTTCCTTTCTTCCCCGGCAAACGCATCCGTGGTTAGGCGGCAGTCCGAGCGAGCGTTGCGTTCATCCCGTGCGGTCAGACCTTTTGCTTACACCCTTCTCTTGTTCCTCTCGTTCGGTCTTTTTCGCGTCTTCTTAACAAACGATATTAAGGTTTCCTAAGTAGCGTACCAAAGTTTGTGTTCTCCCTCTTCCTCAAAGTACTTCTAGAAGGCGCGAACAAATAAAAAACAATGGGACCGGGAGCATTTCCGGTGCTCTGTCGTCTTTGTCGTCTTTGCAGTGTTCTCCATCGTATCGCATCGCGTCTTTCTCCGACATATATTAACGCAACCGAGGTATACGTCGTACTTCCTGCGACGCGCGATACACCCGTGAGGAGAGCCCACCGGTGACAGAACGACCAACCACCGCACAAGTCACAGAAATCCCACAGCATCTAACAGCCCAACAGTTGTCCGAGGGGCTGCAACGAGTTGGTCGCTTACAAGAAGCGAATCTGCACAACGACATCGCGTATAGGTAGATGGGAGGGTGCAAGTAATTGACAGGTTTAGAGTACCAGACAAGTGCCTCGGCGAAAAGGGCCGGCCGGCTCGGGGAGGGCTTCGGTTCCGTCGAGCGGTTGTTCCGTAAGAGTGGTGGAGTTGGTAGCGCCGGGGATGATGAGAAAGTCTGTTGCTGTTTGGTGGACATCTATTGTGCGCGATATATCTCACTGTTGTTATCTTAGCATTTCTCTCATCCTTGTCGATCACATTGTTGGTGAGTGCAATGTTGATGAGCATTCCCCCATATAAACGCCTGATATACCCTCCTTCTGTACTCTTGTTTCATCTCATTTACCAGATTTCTGTTCACGACGATCCCCTATTTCCCCCCCTACGAACACCGTCCGAGCAAAAACAATGAGACAGGGCAACACATAAGGCGAGTGAAATCAAATCGGTCGCCTTGCCCTGAGAACAAAATGTGAGAGATGACCGGAAGAGGAACAACGGGCAGCCGCCTGACAAGGCCGTTCTTTACGGGAAAAGGCCTCGCAGTTGTTCAGGGCAAAAAAGGCTCGAGGGATCGACAATGTCTGGTTGTAATCGGGCCATCACCACACGACAGCCTATATCAGAACCAGGCTTGGTTGTGATATAGGTTGATCACTCAGCAAAGTGTGAGCTCTAAACTGTGGGTGTGAAAATTAACACACAGGAAATAAAAATAAAACAGAACAATTGGAGAAAACATGAAGAGAGAAAAAAAAGAAAAGAAAAACAACTCAAACAATCGAAAATCTTCGACAATAATACTGGCCAGCGAAAATCTTAATTTAACAACATAAGAAGCTATAACTTGAGGGTTGTAAATAGCATGCGCCAGAATGTCGTGGATGCTGGGATGAGCACTGTATCTATTGTTGACGTGTTGCAAAAATAGCAATAAAAGAGCGTTGCAAGGCAAGGCTGTTGAAACTGTTGGTGATAAAAACCACGCGACAAAAATGGCAACACTTTTTTGTCATGTCCCTTGCTCTGGTCGTTGCACCGGGTACTTTTTGTGAGCTCATTGTTCATTGTCTTGTCAGTGTTTGTGCTTGTGTTTTGACAAGGACGAGGGCCTTGTTATGCAACTGTTCGGACATTTTGCTGTCACAGTAGCATGTTTGAAATTGTCGCACGTCGTAATCCAAACTTGCGTCTCGAGAACTATTTTTTTTACCTTTTTCTTTTCGCGTCGCTTCGCGACGCGTTATTTAATTGAAGAGTTTAAGTAAGACAGAACGCAAAAAAGACAAAGCGTACGTCGTAGGAACAGAGGCTGGAAACTGGAGTTTCGAGAATGGAGACGAGGCTGCGCTCATTGCGCTCACTGCATTTGCAGATGCACTGCAAAGTCTGCAGTGCAACTTCGCTCCACGATTTCTCCATCTTTTTGCTTTTTTTCCTGCCTTCATTTCCATCGCCCTGCCTCCGGCTCTCAGACGTGGAGTTCATGTGCGTCCTTCTGAAGCGCGCTGGATGGACTGCCGTTTAAAGTCGCATCGCGTCGTGGACCGTCGTGGAGCGTGTCGTGTCTTTCTGACCGGGGCATGTTCCAAACCTGGAAGAGTGCATTGGAAGAGTGCAACAGCACGGACACGGATCACAGAACACATCGACGGTGACAACCACAATGACACACGACAGTGACAGTGATAGTGGCACTCGCTTTCGACAACCTTAAATGTGGCGGGCGGCGAAACAGCAAAACGTGGAGACATCTTTCGAGGTTCTCGAACGTTGAGTCTCGATTGAGATGTCTTTTTGTAGGGCTCAGACGCAATCTGTTTCGAGGAAATTGATTCTTGAAAGAAGTCCGGCCAGTGTCGACTTTGCACATAGACGTATCTTGCTCTTTGAGAAAGCCAAGGATCAAGGACCAAGAACTGCAAAAAATGCTCCGTGACGTCCTGCAAGCTCCTTCAGTCAGTTTCTCCTTTCTGTTCTCCTTTTGCCTCATTTTGCTTCTCTTTGCTCTTTTTTGGACATTTTGCCCCTTTTGATCCCGCTCCTGCTTCCGTGCAGTGTCTTGTGCATTTCCAGAGCTCCTTCAATGTCCATCGATGTCCGCATTGGGCCATCTTTGTGAGAATGAGCTGTCCTTGAGTCTGCGAGGCTCCCCTTTTCGTGCAGCTGCAGGAGCTCCCAGGCTTTCGAGACTATGGTATGTAAATTCGGAGCTGTAGGAGCTATGTCGTGTAAGCTGTACGACGTACGACGTACTCAATAAGCTATCCCGGGAATCAAAAGTCTGGAATAGTGACATGTCAGTCGTGTGGAGAGAACAGGGAGGTATTCAAATTTTACCGCAGGGGTTGCAGGGCAGACAAAACACCTCTGTGCCATTACCACCGCGATGCTTAAAATAAACTTGGGAAATTCGTTTGTAACCGAGTCAGACTGCGGACGCAGACGCAGACGCAGATGCAGGTAAAGACGGCAGATGTATGTACAGAGTACGGCGTAGGCAAGATGGAGAAGACGGCAGATGAAGCCAACGGCAGGTGAAGACAACGGCAGGTGAAGACAACGGCAGAGGAAGACAACGGCACGCTGACTACACCGTACGGCTGCCAACAGACAGACATGCAAGCGCATATTGTTCCAACTGTCCAACAGGCGGATGCGTACCTTCTCTACTGACTGTATATCGATATCAGGGCACCAGGATGACCCGCCCGAGTCCGAGTCGCGTGACATTCGAAATCATCGCGAGACAACAAAATGCAGGGGCATCCGACTTGGTGGAGGTGCACATTGTGGAAGCAACACTCTTTGTTGCCAACATCGCCGACACGGCTGGGCTGGAGGTTGTTGGCAAAACATTGTTGGCCGAAGATGCTGGCCGACAGCCCCCTTTGCATCTCACCGACGGATCAGGGCGTCTCGTGTTTGACGGTGGCACAAATATTACAGCCATCAAGGACATGTCCCTGGCCGTGAGCAGCATTGACTGGCAGTGACTGGCACTTTTCAATGTTCCACAGCAGCCAACATCTCGTGCATCACACCGCCGTTTATGGTTTATGGCCGTCATTAGCCTTCTAGAAGCAATTTTGTCAGACGCTGTGCAACGGATCTGGGGCTGAAAGTATGTTGTATGCTGTACTCTGTTCGTTGGATAAACCGAGAGAACACGAAGAGAACAAAAAGTCGGGCATCCGTTACACATACCCGTCGGGCAGCAACACGAGACCGTGGCTCAAAGACAATAGGCGACAATGTGACGGGCAACGGACGGCGGACACTGGCGGCTGACTCCTGGCAAACACAGGCACTCTTTTCTGACTCTCCGCCGCATCGGGTGCCCGCATCGGTACGACCACATGTCCACTCTATTTCTCATCCTCTGTCAATTTCTACTCTTCATCATCCCGAGGCTGTGATGAAAAAGAGACGACCTCACGAGCGGCGCGATTTCCCAATCCTGATACAAGACGCTCACCGTCTTTTGTTTATTTTGTCTATTTTGTTTCTTTATTGGTTTCTTCGTCACAAGAAATCCTCGTGGTATCTATCAACACGCCCCTACTTCGTGTATTTGGCTTCGCGACAAAGTACCTCCGTCGGCTTGTGAATATGCCGTGACAGCGGGACACATCTTCATTTCCCCTGATTTTTGGCCTTCTTGCCTTCTTTTGTCTTGGTCCTCCCCGCAAAACGTGTTCTTTTCCCATCTTCCCCAACAATTGATCTGTCACGTCTTCCTCCTTTTGGAAGTGTGCCCTTTTGTGCCTATTTTTTTCTACTCGCCAAAACGCGGGGAGATGAAGATGACACGAGCGAGCCGGCCGGTCGAGAACGAAAAAGGGTTGCAGAAACAACTTTACATTCACATGTTATTGACAGACATCGTTTGATATGCCATGTGTGTGCTTCTGTTTGTCTCGTGAAAGCGACTTTGGCGCCTGTCTCCTGTCTCTTGGGGTATAGCGTGCCTGAAACAGACGCTGTAAAGAGGGCCTCTTCCAGAGTCTTGTAAGGGGCTGCTTTCTTTCCCCTCTTGTACTCGTGGCTTGTGGACGGAAAGGTTGGCTTTTCACTTCGTTTCTACATCTTTTTCTGCAACTTTCTCATCGTGAACATGTGGTCGTGCAGATGAGGCGTCGAGCCTCGTTTTTTTGTTGAGAGATTCTTCCAGAAGTAAAACCGAAACAACAGAGTTTTCTTTCACGTCTTCCTGTCTTCCCCTTCGCGTTCTCGACATCTTTTCTCTGCATCTGACCCTCCATTGACAGGCTCCACACTGTTCCGTGACTCGTCTGCCTTCTCTTTGGTTTTGGGGCCTTTACGTCGACTTTCTTTCCTTCATCCTTTGCCTTCGTTTCCATTCGCCCTATTCTTCATGCAAGCGCTTCCGCCAGCCCCGTGCTCCGTACTTTTCGTTCCTCTGGGTCTTCTAGTTTGTCGTGAGTGGACTTTGTTCTGGGCCTCTGGGTCTCTGGCTCGTTCTTTCTCTTTTTCTCTGCCTTTCTCTTTCTTTGGGTCGATGCATGCACCTTTCGCGCGTAGCACAGTGGGCTTGTGGACTTGGACCTGCATCTGCGCCTGCGTTTGGAGTATGCGCCAATCACCTGTAGTCGTAACTAGTCACTTCCTACGTCGCGTCGTTTATTCGTTCGGAGACGCATCTTTCTCGTAAAAAAAAAAGAAAAAACGCGGGTCTGCATCATGCATGCACTTAAGCTCCTCTTTCTTTTTCACATTACCATTTTTGTTCTCTTTTCTTCTTTGACGCCTCAATGGGGACCGGAAGCAAGAAAACAGCGGGTATTTGTGGGGGTGAGATATGAGGAAAGGGAAGAAGCTCAGAGGCAGGAGTTTGGAGGATTTGTATCAAGTTTCTCCTGCATCTACCGCCTGCTCTTCTTTTCTTCGGTGACTTGTCTGCTGGAGAACGGCCACCATGACGATGAAAAGAAATACAGCATACAAACTACACGACCGACACCGTATTCAATGCCCGCCGACTGAACTCCAAGCTTCTGTCGGTGGCATCCTTGAGGATTTTTTTGTCCTGTTTCTCTGCCTTTTTGCCGTCTCTTTTCACTTTTTCTTTTACTTTTTCTTTTCACTTTGAACCACTCTGCATCCATCTGGATCCATCCTGGGACCCAAGGCTGGGACTGGAGAGGGCGTGTGCATGAAGGATGAGAAAACGACGCGGCAATTGCAAGGGACACGAACAAAAAGGACGTAAAAAGACGTAAAAGTCCAGGGACGAAGAAAAAAGACGGGACCCAAAGACGGGCCACGACGGGTCCTGCCTGGCTCGCCGTTTGGAGCCCGGAACCACAGCGAATAGCGGACCAGTGGATAGGGACGGAAAGAAGAAGGCAAAAAAGGAAGTAAAGTAACAAAAGAAGGTCAAGGAACAAAACGTCCTTGTCGAGCTGAGCTCGATTTTCGGCACATCAAGATACTTCGTACAGGGTGGAAGCAGGAGGAAGGGGGCAGATGCAAGACGTAAGAAGCAGGAGATGCAGAAAAAAAAAGGGCAGGACAAAAGACCCCTTGCATGAGGTCTTCTTCATCACCACCTCCTCCTTCCCTTCCTTACATGTGGGCTTTTCATCACCTTGAAGGGAGGGAGACACAGTGAAACGGAAGAGCACATTCAACATGTGTACACAGTAAGTCGAGACATAGAATGTGCATCAACATGGCTGATCTGCTGGCTGCTTACACGCAAAGGTCACCGAGGGATGTCGCCCGTCAGTCTGAATCTCTCATCATGACTGCTCATGGACGATTGCTGCTTTGTGATAGGCTCCCTGCGACGACATGCTCCTTCGCCATCTTTTTCATCCTCTTCCTCCCTGCTGGTTGATACAAAAGAAAAGCCCGCAAATCTCGTCGCCGACCGAGAAGCTTGGACCTGTTCGGTGTTCTTTTTTGTGGTGTGATTTTTTTGTCTTTTTTTGTCGTTTCGTTTCAATGTGGATTTTCCGTGGATTCGTGGACTTGCGGATTCGTGATCCGCGATTCGTGCCCAACTTATCAACCGTGCTTCCGCAACAGTGACCGTGCTTTCGTGCATTCCCCGCCACTTTGACTACTCAGTACAACGCCCGCCTCTCCGTTTTTCCTATGCCTCCATAGACCCATCATCGATGGATCGTCTCCATCACATCGCATCGTGTCGAGCATGAGCTTTGAGCACTTTGTTTTGCAATTGACCCTCACATCTTACCTTGTCGGCACCGGTACGGCTGTGGATTGTGCTGAACTCGATGCTGGCGGCGTGGAAACAACACGAAACAATGCAAATGCCGACAGTGATAGGTGATAGTCCACAATGCTCAGTCGCTCCTCACCACGCACCGCCATCCGCCGCCTGGAGCTGTTCTTCAAGTACCAGGTCCTATGGGTCAGTGTTGTCGACAAAAAGGCCTTCTTCAGTCACCGGGCAAAAGAAAGCACACAAAGCGTTATTGCCGAGTTGGGGCAAAGAGGGGCGATGCCCAGAACGCCAGCGCCGGCAGTCAACGAGGCCAGTGTTTTGGATGTTGGCGTTGGTGAGCGTGGCAGGCGTGGAGGCGTTGGGGCGTGAGGAAGTGCGAGTGTGGCCCGTTCGTATTAGTCAGTTGAGAAGGGATTTGCAGAAAAGTCCGCAACAAGAGCGAAGCGAGGACCGACAGACAGAAAGAAGAATAGGGGCATCGACATCGACGTTGAAACGTCCCGACGATCTCTGCTGGATTATCATGACCGTTTTCGAGGGAGACCTCGTCAACTGGCCTGGGGTTGGGTCCGGGTCGGACTTGATGCATGCCCCGATAGAAGAAACCTTGAGACACTTGAACGAGTGTAGTGCATTGCAGCGCACATCGTTGCCTGTTTGCGCATGTGTTTCGTCGGCGAGGCAGTGTCTTTTCTCTCTCTTTCTCCTCTTGCCGTCTCTTGCTTCCTTCTTCTGCCTGCCGTCCTCTTTTCTCCAGCTCCCCACTGCCACGAGGAATTGACGAGTCAGGACGCGCCTCTGGAGACGAAAAAAAAAACCTTTCCAGTCTTCCTTGCAGTGGAATAGAAACGCGGAAAGGCTGCAGCAACAAGTGTAGAAACTCTCGAATAGGACAGTGACGAAGACAGTGACAGCGATAGAGGGCAATGTCTGCCGCATATTTGCGTCTTTTCTGTCTTCCTGTCTCCTCAGTTCCCGCTGTTTCTTTTCTCTCTCCTCTTTTTCTTGCTTCTGGGGTTGCATCGTGTTGAAGTGTGGGAAGCAACAAAAGACAAGAAGACAAGAGGAACGCAGAAGGACACACACAAAAACTCACGGAAGGAACCCTGCCCCTGGTCCCTGGATGCAGGCTCCCCAAAGATTCCCAATTGGGACTGGGTTGGTCACCCCTGCGCCTTCCTTCTCTTCTTCTCAGTCTCTTTGCCTTTTTCCTCTCTTGAGGACCCACCCGTACCTGGCTGGCTCCTTCCTTCCAACCCCTGTTGTGTCTGTCCTCCCCGCACCAATAGGAAGCTCGTTCACCGTGTTAGTACCCGCTTTTCTCTCTCTTTCGATGGAGTTTCTTTTCTCTTCTTTTCTCTGCCTTCTCTCTCTCTCCATCCACAGTGACAGGGCTTCCCTGCCTCGCGACCGCTCGCCTTGCTCTTTTCTGCTTGCTTTTTGGGTGCTGTCTGCTGTCTGCTTTTGCCTGGTGCGCCGTGTGTTGCCCAGAGTCCAGGATACTGACTCCAGGGGATGTCCACGAAAAGCACAGGGGATATTGCGGCAATTCTTTTAGCTTTTGCTCAGTAGGGCGGAAGGGAGGGGAGACGAGAAGTGCCCTGTCGACTTGCAGTATCGAAATCCTTCAGCATGGACAGGGAACAAAAACCCTCACTGTGATGCTCTGCAAGGCGTCGGGCCTATCCTGACTCCTGCAGCCTCTCTTCCCTCGCTTCGCCGCTTCGTCGCTTCGTCGCCTTCCTTTGCACAGTGCTCGCTTCGCTGAAGAAATGCAGGAACATTCTTGGCTGCTGACACAGCACAAGGCATCTTGCGCATGGATATACACTTTTGCTGTGTAGAGTGCCAAATCACTGTGTTGATTTGAGTGAGAACAAATGGTAAGAGCGAAAGCCACTGTCCGTCTCACTCATTCTGACTGCATAGGGCATGCACTATTTATTGCTCTAGCAATTGCAATTTGTGAATTCTTGGTGCAATCTTCTTTCTCACCATAAATTCGCGGTTTGTTGACAAGCTGCTCATGTTGGAATAGGGCTCTTGGATAGCTCATCCTCGCAAACGATAGCTCTTGTAGCAACACACCGGCCGGTCTGATGGTGACCTCCTTCGGCAGCCAGGGCGGGCAAATAGCACCTTATTTACACTGCCTTGGATAATTATTCGTCCTCGCCACCTGTACAGGCGGCCCACAAAACAGTTGTCACCCCATATCATTTTTAGTGGCAAAACAGTGGTACATAAAATAATCCAAAAACAAGGCTTGTAAAAATTATGTGCTCGCTATAGTCTATCTGAATATTTTCAGTATTTCGTATGCATACCATTCGCATCGATCACCGCCTGCATCTTCTGTGGCATCAAGTCAAGCTCATGGCGCCAGAAGGCCTCTGGCAGGGCCTCCCAGGCCTCCTCTACCCAGCCACGTAATGTTTGGTATAGCACCCTTTTATCGTCGACGATATGCTCGTCTACACGGCACTTCAACCACTCCCAACAGCGCTCAATAGGATTCAAATCAGGGCTGTATGGCGGCCACTTCACTGATTGAATCCCACGATCATTCATGTTTAACGTCGTGGCTTGTGCTGAATGCCCTGGGGCCCCGTCTTGCATGAAAATCACCGTGTGGCCTTGGGCCTCTTACTCTTTAATCCAGCCGTCAACGAGCGGTAAGACGTTCTCTTAATACGTCTCGGACGTCACGGTACCCCAGTCCTTTTACCAAAAGAGCCCTAGGCCTCTCCCGCCGTCTCCAAAGAAGCATCCCCAAAAAAGCCATCCGATAAGCTTTCTATCTCGCTCAAGGACACACGTCTGGTCGAGTTCTTCGTCGGCGCGGCGAGTGACATAGATTTTGCGGTGCTTCCAGTTGGTTACCCATGTCTCGTCACTCCAGAGGATAGAATTCCATTGCGCTGGTGTCCAGTCACGATGTTCGAGTGCCCAGGCAAGGCGCTTTTGCCGGTTGATTTCTGAGATAAATAGCTTTTTCGTGGCGACGTGGCGTTTGAATCCGTGACGACGAAGCGCCGAGCGAATCGTGTATGGGCCGAACCGACCGTCGAGGGCCTCTTTTACTAAGCAGGAGTAAGTCATCCTCCGATGTTGTTTACTTGCTGTCACGAACGCAATAAGCTCCTCTTCATCCTCCTTAAACATCAATGGCCGGCGGCCAGGCTTTTTTTTTTCTTCTTCGGCTAGATGGATAGCCCGTTTTATCTGGCTAATCGAAAAGCCAGTAACGGCGGCGATCTCGTTTTTCGTCTTATTCCAATAGTGAAAAAGATCGTACACCTTCTCTCTTTCTTTTTCGTTAAGATGCTTCGGCATGGTGATGATTTTTAGTGGTGTTTTGAATAATAAAGAAAACGAGGAAAAAACAGGGCGTTCAGGGCGGGTGTTCAGGGCACTAATATTAGTGGCAAAAAGGTGAATGTACCTTTCAGCGGTGGTGCCATGTTTACAGCCTAATTAGGCTGTAAACAAAGAAAACGTGCTGAAAGGTACCTGGCAGGGGGCGCGTTTAATACGCCCCCTACTTTGTACGTTGTATGTCGTACTGTGTCGCACTATGTAAAAATGTGGTTCTGCCAGAGCAATTGTGAGCGTGTGCTATGATATGATGTGCACTCTGTGCCATGCGCCAGTGCTAAAATAGAACCGTTGTGCGCGCGTTGACTGCACATCAACAGTCTACAGCCGGGCTAGTGAGTCTTTCATGAATCTTTAGTTCTTTTATTTTTGTCAATCTTCAAACCGTCCCTGGGCTACTCTACTCGGTAGACTCTCTGGCTACCCCTTTTTGTTGTTGCCCGTTCGAGCCTGTTTCTTTGTTCTCATTTCTTCGGCGCGCCGGCCTAGGCCTCCTAGCCTCGCGCATTTCCTCAAGAGGTGAAGAGTCAACAAAAAATGAGATGAGGAAAATACATGAAGGGGGCGTGAGGCGTTGATCAGAAAGACTAGGCGACGCGTTCTTGAGGTCGAAATAACAAACGGCCAACGCTCTCAGGGTCAACGAAGACACGAGGCAAGAGAGGGGCCGTCACTGTCTGTGCGCAAACGACAGAAGTCCCTTTCGGCACTGGTAAAAGTCAGGGTGAAAGGTGAGAGGTGAGGAGTCAAAGAAAGGAGGGATATCAACATCCAACTTGCAGCAAGGGAGCGAATATCGCTCGCAAGCCGCGCTTGATATTTCTCTATGCTCTTATTTTACTGGCAAATTCTTTTCTCAGTATCCGGAGCTTTTTAGTATTTACGGAACTTTCGCATCGACGAGGACGAGGAACGATGGACCGGGGGATACAGAACGACGGACTCTGTTAAACCCTGCGTTTGCATCTGTCCCCTGGAAAGGAGACAAACCTCGCAAGATGAGAATGAGAGTGAGGACGTCTGTTTTTATCTTTTTGATACTTTCCTCCTGTCTGGGGTCTTGATACTGTGGTAGATGCTTGGCGTGGGGACTTTCTTGAGACGAGCTATCGAGCTATCTTGCCCCTCGTTTGGTTTGAAGGGTGACCCCCAACTTGAGGTTCCTGAATCAATTAATTGCCCCCATGTCTTGTTATCAGTTCATCTTGACTTGCCTCCTTCCTGATCGAACGACTCCCCAATTCCTGTGATGTCTTACGTGCCCGTCAATAAACATTTTTAGGAGTAAAAGCTGGACGTCGTTCAACATCCTATATCCGTTGACATCCGTTAGACATCCAGAGCTGTCCTTCAAGCTGTTGTTCGTATCCTTCGTCGCCCACCCAATCCTTCGGGACAAACCTTTACGGCCTTGCTTCAATAACGGCTCCCTTTTTGAGAATATTGAATCTATTCCTGCAGCCAGCGGCGCACCTTGTCGTTCTTTTTTCAATAGTGCTTCCCAACGCCCACAGTTACTCCATACGGAGTACAACCACACTTGGTGGCGTACGTAGCACTATTCCTTGCCTTCTATTCCCTGTCCGGCCTTGAGCTTCTTCCTCTTTTTCTTCACTTTCTGCCTGTTAAAGTCAAACTTTCAACTTCCAAAAGATGACAGTCGCCATGCCCCTCGCTTTTTAGCTTTAGCCTGGTCCTAAACAACGGACTCAACTCCAAACTATGAGCTCTTGTATGGAGACAGAGGGTCGAAAAGACGACCGGCGTGCATTGTGGGCACCTGGGCACCTGGAACTGATTGCACCCAAAACGACGAACCAGACGCTTCAAAACAGTTCGGCGATGAAGCTATCGAGAGACTTGGGAGCCCTTGGGAAGGCCCCGTACGCCGTAGACCAGTTCCAAAAAGGAAATCTCGCGTGTGCAGAGCAAAGAGGAAAGAGGGGTGGAGAGGGGTTGTGAAAGCTCGAAGAAAAAAGAACGATATCTAAGTCTGGTTGAGCTCCCCACGCGGTCCAGTGCGTATCCAGGCTCAACAACAGCTCTTCCGCCATATCAAACACCTCAATGGCGACACATGACCCCCCATGTCGTGATAATGTGTAGTTACCCGAGCTTCGTGGGGGTCTCGAGTGAGCTGGATGTTCTTGTCTGTTCCCAATATTGATCTTTGAAAGGTTTTATTTTTTTTTTGAACAAATCCATAAAGAAAAGAAAAAATATTCATAAATGTAATAGAACATTTTTATTTATTCACCGGTCCTGACACTGCGTCGGTCTTGCGGACGCCACTACAATAGCGTAATACACGTCTTTTCTAGTGTTTCTTTGGTTTTTCTTTTGGTGGTTCTCTCGTCCTCTTGTGGCTCCCTTGATACACGTCTGTGGAACAATACGTACATTGTAGTCAAAGTTTCCACTTAAGGTTCTGTTTGTCAGTGGACGGCTTTCGTTTTTGTCTTAGACACACTGTCTGTGAGGCCACGAACCCGCACCACGGGTGCCCGTCCGGTTGGAGAGATTCCAGAACCCGAGGAAGGGACCGAGACAAAATGCGAGACAAAAGGCAAGAAAGCAGACGGCAGGAGAGAAAAAGAGAGGCGAGTTAGAAGACTTGCAGCAACGCACAGCAGGTAAAACAAAAATCGACATCAAAGTGGACAACTGAGAGAAATCACCAGCCTAAGGCCCCTCTTTATTGCTTTTTCTCATAACATTTATGCATTTTGTCTTCTTATTCTCTGGCATTTCCAGCCTCTTTCTCTTGCACTCTCACCTCTCGGACTCTTTCCGACTTTATGCAGGAGACCCAAGACATTGCCGCGGCTGGCAAAAGCAAGGAGAATATGAGTTTTTTATGTCTTGCCTCCATTTCTTTGCATAAACTCTTTCTTTTTGCTCATTTTGTGCTTGCTTTTCTTAAAATATTTTCTTCTTCTATTCCTTCTTCGCGACAGCTGTTGGCAACCTCACTGGTCTGTCATATTCTCCTTCGTATGCAAGGCGGAGGCGGTCGGCGACGTAAAAAGAGGACCTCTTCGTTCCGTCCACGCAGACGCATGATGCCCAGGAGCCAATGGGCCGCCATTGACTGGGCCAATGGACCTCACCAAAACCCGCGACGCTGGACTGGAATAAAAAACCATTGTGGGGGCCCAAACCTTTGGGACAGCGCTTTTCTCTTTTCTGTCAATCCCCACCACACAAAAGAACAAAAGAGTGCTCGCTCTCGCTTCTAATGGGTTCACAATATTGTGCAATTGTCGTCGACTGACGAATTCGAGCTCGACTTATTCCAGATTGCTTCTTTACTCGTATTCTTATTTTTATATTTATGCTGCAAGATGTGACTTTACGACATCGTTTAGTTCAATTTCTCGTTGATCAAGCTCGTGGCCGTTGGCCGTTTGTTCCGTTTGTTGTTCTTTGTTGCACCCCCTCCTTGACCGAGAAACGTGCAAGAGGACATGATCGCCGGGCTGGTGTCCGTTGGGCTGTTTGAACTATTTTTCGCTTTTCGTTTCTCTCGCTTCTCGCTCCTCTTTTGCTCACAATTCACATTTTCAACTCTTGTTTCGTGCGTCTCGGTGGGTTCTCTGCGGACTCTACTGTGTATTTTCACGTCGATCCTTTTCCCAGCACCAGGGTATTGCGTCGGCGATGGGGGGGGACTGGGATACTGGACTGGGAGGTAAGGAAGCGCCTTCGTCTTTCTCTAGTGGAAGATGATGGGGTAGAGTTGCAGTCGGCGAGGAGAAGGTGGCAGTGAGCTTTTGAGAGAAGGACAAGAGAGGAGTGTAAAAAAGGGCTGCGTATTCTATCTACGGAACAGATAATCCGTACGAATTAAGAAACTAGAAAGACACTGAACTTTCTAACGAGACTTGTGTCACTGGAAAACGCTGAAAAACAGGGCCCAAGGCCGATGCCAGCCTGCGCCAAACGAGGCCAGGCCCGCGGATCGTCGTTGTTTCTCACTAGAAAAAGTTGACTACGAAGTACTCCGTACTGAGGAAAAAGACGACCAAAAATCCGACAGAAAAAGGGGGGAGGGGGGACTGGTTCAAGAAATGGATCCACTTCTTTCCTTGTCAGTTTGTGCATCGGCCCTAGAGTTGCCGTTCTTGCGATAGCATGGAACGCAAAGAACAAGAAGTATATGGGAGTATGGGGAAGCAAAGTGTCCATTTCAGAATACAGGATGAGGAAAACGGAGTATCTCAAAGGTCCTTGAAGCGGGAAGGACGACGTCCCGACAAAGTCAAGAATCCATGATGCGACAATTAATACGCGGATGATATTACTTATGATTGGCGGGAAGAGGCGAGGCGGGCACGTCAAACAGCAAGTGCCCAGTTTCCCGGTATCGTTCCTATCCTACCTTGTGTAAGTTTGAAGCTATTGCTGTCCCATAGGATATTTTTGCACAGTTTAAATTGCGACTTGTTGTTTCCAATTGTAGGCCGTGACTTGTTAATTTGGACTTCCGCACTTTACACAGTAATACATGCCTCAGCGCCGCAATTAACAATGACTTGAGTTTATTTGAAATTACGCCAACAACCAGGATGAGGGGAGCACAATCTTTCGAGTCTCTGACCTGTGGCTTCTTCATGGGAGCTCATGTCGTACGGTGGAATGAAACGCAGAGTTGCGATACGACAACGAAGATTTGCATTTCGTCACTCTGTGTTCGTACGTCGTAAATTATCCAAGGTCCTACCCAAACAGGAAGTATGGAGGACGAATGTGTCCAATGGCATCTTGTTTTCATATGCAGGGCCCGTTTTCCTGCTCTGCGACTTTCCTCATTCGCCCAACAGGTCCCAGGAAGCCTGCGTGTTTGGAAAGAGGGGAAACTACAAGAAAGCTCAAAGGAGCTTAAAAAGTAGCAGACAGCATGAGGAGCATGAGAGAGCTGCAGTTGTGTGCATCGTATGGTCACATTGAAACTGTTTGGGACAGCTCTAGGACAAACACCAAGGACCAGCGCCGTGGTATCAAAACTGGAACAAGGAACAAAAGGAACAAGAAAAAGCAATGTCCATCACTTTTTGGCGGATGCAATCCCGAGGTTGCAAGCTGGAGATGACAGCACTAACAATATGGAGTGCTCGTCACTAACAAAATCAAATGATGGCAGTACTGAGAAAAGCAGGGAGAGCGTCAAAAGAAATATACTCAGTAGGAGCGGTGAAAATGCACTGAAAATGCACTGCTGTGTTGGCAACGTTGGAAAGAGAGCCAGTGATCGCCCTGTGAGACAGAGCTAGAGCAAGAGAAGCCCCAAAAGAAGGAAAAGAAGAAAAAGGAACACAGCTAACAAGAAGCTATTATCGGAAGCGAAACTCGCTGGTCCAAAAGGTTACCATGCTTTCAGCACATGTCCTACCCATGTGTTTTCCGTTGTGCAAGCGCCTTACAACGTAGAGGAGTTAACACCTGTTCCGGAACATTCATGTTGTGAGTGTGTTCGTGCTTGTGATACCGAAAAAGCATGTGGTATTCTTGAATTACACAGTAAAATTGCTTGTCCTCTCGGACACAAGAAAACGCCATGCGGATGTGCCATGTTTTTTTTTGCCACGCTTTTATCGCTTCTGGGTGTGCACATGCCAGAATATGCCATGCACATCTTTACCACGCGGGTGCGCACATTTTTGTGTAAACCCCCGTCTTTTAGAACCCTCCACTCCGAATGTCCTCCCCCCTTTCCCCCGGTCACACAGTTAAAGGTTCAGGGATGTTGATATCGAGTGCCGTGAGACAAGTGCGACAGAAGTGAAAGAAAAGAGGGAAAGGGGTTGGCGAAAGGCAAATAACAAAACGTCGGTTGTTGTTGGTGTTGGTGTTGGCTCCAAAATGTGCCTGTTGTGAACGGGGATCATGGGTGGACGGGACGGGTCTCGCAGTCTTGGCCAACTTTGCTGCCAGAAGTCAACACAAGTTCTGTTGTGACCATCCACGACCTCCACGACGCTGGCGTCAAAATGGGTCAAAAGAGGTCAAATTGCCATCTCCCATTCTGCGCTATGCATGCATGGAAGGATGAAGAGAATGAGGGATCTGCAATGGAAACAGAAAATAAGAGGAGAAATTGTAAACAAATTCAAAATGGCGGACAGAAGTGCAGTGAGAAGAGGAAAAAGACCCAATCATCGAAGCTGGAGGGGGTGTGTGGAAGCGGCCTTCCGAGATGCTTGAACTTGTTGTTGATAACTCCTTATTCATGCTTCTCGTTTTCATCGGGATCTTTTCGTTCTCGTGGGACGATATTTTAAACTTTTTGGTATGTTGAGACCCTGTCCAGATCCTCAAGTCAAACAACTTACAAAATCAAACACGCTCGTGGCCAAGACAGTCTTCGAAACAACCGATTTATGCGTTTTTGCTCTTCTTTTTCTGGCATCTGGCCTGTGTGCCCGCATTGCCATGCGCACCTCCATGCGCGTGGAGAGTTCTCCGTGTCGAGGGTGAGAACAGAAGACATGCTCCATAAACACAGAAAGAGAGACATCTGGAAACAACTAAAAACAACATGTGCCTGGACCAGTTCGTGGTACCTGCGTACAGTTGTTTCGAGTACGGATTCGTCAGTAGGGCGTGGCTTGGAACACAGTTGAAGCCACGATGTCTTCTTGGTCGTGGCCGTGTTGTGGCTTCGATGTTTGAGATCATAGCTTCGGCTATTGTTCGTCACCAATGTTGCGTAGATTGCTCTCGTACCCTTCGGGCTACGCCGTGATTGCGAGGACCGGGCATCTTCATATCTCAAATTTGTCTCCTATTTTAGTTTGGTTCTCGTGCACCTGTTTCGATTTCCATTTCGATTTCGATATTCGTTATTTCGGTATCCTCCTCTTGGCTCACTTTTCTCCATTTTCGTGTCGTTTCTTTTTTGCTGGTCTGTATCTTTCCGTGGCTGTACGGAGTATCTTTTCGTGCCTTTTCTTGTGACTTTTTCTGGCAGAGTGGCCTTCTCCATAGTGGTGGGTCGAAATATTTCAAGTGCCAGCACCGAGCAGGGACCGGGTCACCGACAAAAGAAAAACCTGAAACACGTTAAACTCCACAACCCCTGTCGCGGGAAGGGGAAAAACAAATGTCGGAGCAAGATGCTCGTTCCCCTTACCCTTTCGGGCTTTTGGGGTGTTTCTCTTGGATATTCGAGGCTTCGCTCTCGGACTCCCCTTTGTCCTCAATTGATTCTTGGCTGTCGCCCTATGAATCGGCTCTCGAAAATGAAAGGTCTCGTACGAGTGCCGGGCAGGATTCACGGAGCTGGCGTCCAGCTGAATAATACTGACAGAGCCAGCACAGACCCGTGTTGTTTTGGCTTTTGTCTTTTTGTTGTTGTGTTAATCATATTGTTGATCTTGTTGTTTTTGTCAGTGTGTTACCCAAAATGGCACAGAATGTTGAAAATGGACAAACTTTATCAGGGGCAGAACAACAATATCAACGACGAAAAGGGGGCCAAACCAACGGAGGTCTCATGGGAAATGGTGAACATGAAGGATGGGATTTTTGGTTTCGACATTGACAGGGTCGCCGTTGTGTTTCTGCCTTCCCCTTCACTTTTTTCTTCTATTTTCTCCTTTTCTTCGTCGGTCTGCCACGCGCAGACGAACCAGGTGAAGAAAAAAAGGAAGGGTTAGACAAAAAAAGATCGTCATCGACGGGGATCGGATTAGGATATTTTAGTCGTCGATCTCTTTTTCTGATGGCCGCCCACACCACACACCCCTTAAGCAAAGGGAAAGGGCAAAGGAGACAAAGTCGCTTCTTCCCGGCCGGCAGCGACTTTGGGCTTGTTGTGACAACAATGTGCAAAACAGCTTCCTCTTGGGGCGTTTCTGTTGCAGCCAGATGCTGGTCAACAGCTGGAAAAGGAAAAGGTTCAATCATTGCCCTGCTTGTTAAGGATGTTGTGTGTGTTTTTCCTTGCTCACTTTTACCCACTCACATTTGCAATGCATAAAATCGGTTCTCCATCAAAACATGCCTGCCTATATCTTGGTTGTGTTAATGGGCAGGAAGCAAAATATCGTGGCAGTTGTCAGTTGAGCGCGTTTACGGAGTGGGACTCGCTGTGGGAGACTTAATTAACAAAAGGCTGAACGAATTCAGTGAAGCTCAGATCATTTTTGCCGTAAAAATCTTACTGAAATCGTGTCCGTTGGCCCACAGAGCCACTTTCAGAACCACTGAGTCCACCTCCCGTCCCTTGATCAAAATAATATCCCCCTGTGGGAAATATTGAATGAGGGATTGAAATCGTCCAGCCCGACCATTGCAGCACATCATTGACTGTGCTCAATTGCAGGAGTTTTTGACATTGGAGTCCGGCATTCTTTCCATGAATCTCATCTCCTGCAAAATATTTCCGCCAACAGGGGAGGCCTGGCTGGCCTGGACAGTGGGAGGAGTGCGAAAGACGATAGTGAGAGAAGGAAGTACAGAAAACGACCCAAAAGACGTGCTTTTCTCAGAAAATCGTGCCAGCCATCGTCGATCCTTGCCGCCCAAGTGGCCTGAGGAAAACCTCAATGTCACCCCGTCAGTGGAATCCAGCATCCTTCTCCTTGGCCTGTTGTTTTCTTCCAGTGACTCCCAGTACAGAAAGGCCCTGTTTCCCAGCCCTTGGGTGTCGTGACTTGTCTTTTGTCTGTGCCCAGCAGTGTTGTATTTTCAGATTTTGGCGGGCAGTCCAGGTCGACCCACCAAATGTTGATCTGTATCTCCCCCAGGCCATTTTGTATTGCCCGGCACGACGCTGTGTGCTAGAAAGCCCAGAAAAACCATATGAAGGGGAGAGCGGGCACCTTTTTCTGAGGTTCATATTGGTGTTTTTGCAGGTTCTCGCCGTTTGGTAAAATTAACCTTGCTTGATTGCCACGAGGGCTTGGTCGGCGTTGCCGTTGATATATCGAACCTGAGACAAAGCAGATAAGGACGGCTCTGGTGTTTTTGGTCCACCTTGTCGATGCTATTGTTTACTCGCAGGTGATCTGATTTGGTGTCGTTATGGCGCTGCTCTGGCGCCCTTTCTGGTGTTAGTCTGTTGACGAATTTGTGTTGACGAAACTCGTGCAACGCAAGCGCAAGCTATGGCCAGTTTCTCATGGTTCGGCTTACGGAGGTATTCCCTGAAGTGAGGCCTCATCATTGTCTTTCATTTTCGCTTTGCTTTCTGTCTCTGAATGTCATTCCTACCGGCTTCCCTGCAACTTTTTTGTCTGGGGGCAGACATCGCAACTGGGAGGTGCTTTTCTCCCCTGTGAGACCAGCCTCTTGCACGCCCAAAGTGTGCTAGCGTTTCTTCAGGGCCAGGCCTCTCACTGTTTGGCGCTCACGACCACGCTCCACTTCCCCTACTCTTGGCCTTGATTCATGTACCCTAACACTATGCAAAGTATTGGGAGCTACTTTGTCCACAAAATTTGTGTTGATGCCAAAAAGAGAGGGTGATAGTGACTGCAGCGACCGCTGTGATTGCTAGTGTGGCTGCAACCGTGATGAAAAAAGACTGGTTCCGCCATCACCATCAGCATCTCTTGCACTGTGCCCTTACCCGCTACATTGTACTTTGTACACGGAGATCCTTCAATGTGGCTGTTCCCTGGGCACAGTGGCACAGTGGCACAGTGGAGAAGCAAAAAGATGTGGGCACAACGTCGAGATGTAGGGCGATGCAAGGCGGACGCAGGAGAGGGAGAGAGAACTGCAGTCATGCTCCAAGGATGCTCCTTATGGCTCCATGGCCGCTCCATGGCCCGTTCCCCGGTGCTCGTCCTCTCCGTCGACAGACATACCGAGATGGGGCACCGCAGGCCCGTATCTGTACCACATACGACGTATCTCGCAGGCACAAAAAGGTTTCCTTGCGGACGTGGAGCCTGATCCACGCAAGTTGAAGGAGGTTGCAGTTCTCGAATCGGACACGTCGTATGCGGATATGATGGGGCGAGGGAGCGTATGTACTTCGTATACTTAGTAGCGTGAGTATGAGGGGATAATCGGATAAGTGGTAGACTGTCTTGGAGAGGTATTGCCATAAGACGGAAGAAATAAGGTCTTTCGTCCGTCACCTCCAAAGAGTAACAACGTGAGGGTAAGGTAGGTTGCTCGCCAATGAGGACATCGGGAAGGTGGCCCGCCGGGAAGGCGCGACCTAATACGTTGCGTCCTTTCTTTCTCGTTGCATTTGGATTTGCATTTGGGTTCGCTTGCTTCTTGGAGACCTGGCAGTCCGCACCTCCTCCCCGCAGAATGGTAAAACGACAGGGCCGAATTGAAATAAAAAGTGTAGAAACTGCAGGAACGCTGGCAAGCGCAACTTCTCTATCAGCAAAGAAAAATAACAGGGCAGGTTGGCAGGGGAAGCAAGTCGCAGTTTCCTTCCTGGGTTACGCTTTGTGATAACTGAGATGCAGCATGCTGCAGCAAGTCCTGACAAAACTGGAAGCTACGAACGACCACAGACAGCGATGTTGATAGGACGTGGCCGACGCTCCGCACAAACTTGGGGAAAGGGCGAGCTGGTCGTACCTGCCCGCGCAATCCCAGGATTCTGTCACGGGCGGGGCCGCAAAAGGTGGTTGCAGGAAGGAAGCGTCAAGAAAGGTACAAACCTGGAGAGGCAAGACACATACGAGGTACACTCTGCTCCTTCGTTCCTGCCCGCGCCCTTTTTGGACATCCAGGAACGCCAGGAACGCACCCGCTTTCGCAACATGCAAGTGTACGAAGTATGTGGAAGGTGCGTGGAAGATGTTATCTTCGAGACATCTGCAGCATGTCGCTCCTACTTCACCCGTTCGATCAAGCAAAAGGCCGCAATCCGCTAACTCGTCCCTTCCTCGTAAGGCATTGCAGCCACACTCTTTCCCAATTCGGCCGCATTTCTCTGCATGCAACCCATCATCCTTCTCTCGCTCTCTTTTCCCTCGCTCCCTCACTCGATGTGCTTGTATCCGCCATCCGTTCAAATTGCATTCAAACCCACACCAGCTCCATTCATCGAATGATGTTGGCGTACTGGTAACCTTCCTTATTCTGCAACTCCATATCCCGTCCAACAACAAATTTCGCGCTCAATTGACGCCTCACCGTTGGTTCTTATGATGGCGTTGAGCTTGGTCGCTTCATCAAACCAGAGGGCGTTTTTAGCCAAACAGAGGGTGCCCGCCTTCAAACGCGAAATGGACTTCCGCTTGAGCAGAAATAGGCACAAGTACACACACCAATTCCCAACAGCCACTGAGAATGCGCCCACAAATCTGAGCGACCCGTCGCTTTAACGGTGCGGTGCCTGGCGACGGCTTCGGCTCCATCCATAGAAGGGTGTGCCGGCCCTGAACTAAAATGCCCCCCCCCCCCCCAAATGCGTGGCTTTTATGCGGCCAAGTTCGACGAATCTTTAAGAGGTTTTTATCCAGCGACGCTCAAGCAAAGACAGTGC
Organism: Sporothrix mexicana; assembly: GCA_021396375.1. Lineage (NCBI taxonomy): Eukaryota > Fungi > Ascomycota > Sordariomycetes > Ophiostomatales > Ophiostomataceae > Sporothrix > Sporothrix mexicana. The sequence continues at coordinate 785,351 of WNYC01000007.1, forward strand.
TGCAAAGGGCCGAATCGTCCTCGCACGGAGTCTTGTCACTGTTTTATTCTGTGAGTTCACTTTCGACACTCTTTTCTCAGGGCTGTTGCTCTTTTTGCTGGAGAGACCCCTGCTCGGTCCCTGGCTGTGTTTTCCTCGTCGCCGGCGTTCCTGGCTGTCCTTTCCGTTGCTCCTTTTCACAACTGGGACACGGTGACCATCCCCAACACGGAAAGCAGGATTGCAGCTAACACGACGCCAACCAGCAGACCATCCTCGCTCTGGCGTAGCCTTCCCCAGTTTTCCAGAGCTTCCGAGCAGGGGGCTCCGTTGTTTAACGTGCTGCGACCTTGGGTGGGGAAAAGAAAAACAGACACAGGAGCGAGAAAAGAGAAGAGAGAACTCAGAGAGGAGCTTGGCTCCACTTGCTGCGCTTTTTGCTGTTGGTCTTTAGAAGCGCAAGCTTCGCGCGAAAGCCCCAAGTCTCACCAGCAGGTGACTTGTGGAGTTCCACCACCACACGGGAGAAGAACTCTGCACTCTGGTGTTCCCCTTTCTTCGACACTTCCATGAGCAACTTCTTCATCAGTCCCTGCTGATAACAACAGCCTCTCCCTCGCGGAGTTGTGACTGGGACCATTTTGGCCCGTTTTGGCCTCTTCGTCAACCGGTGGCCGTCGCACCAAGGAGAAACAAGACTAAGAACTTTTCTTGTTTTACCCTCCTTTTCTTCTTCAAGGCTGGCGTCTCCTTGCTTCGGTTCTGCGGTCTCCTCACTTCGCTTCCCCATCCCCTTACCATCGTCTCCATCTGTCAATGACTGTGGCACTCCTCTCCTCACTTCTCAATTGGACTTGTGCGAGTACGACATATTTTCTATCCTCATGCTCGCTTCCCCTCATCGCGGACTTATTATGCCGCGGTTGTCCCCCCGGCGGTCCTTCGGCCCATCACTGCATCAGCCCTATTTCCCCCTCATGTGTCTTTCGTTGAAGAAGAACGAAATATGAAGAGAAGAAGAAAAAAGAGCAGGTGCTCGCATGTGGTGATGTTTGCACGGCACCGTCAAACCGTTTCGTTTCTGGTCCCTTTTATGCCTCTCCCTCGGGTGCTTGTATGGCGGATGTTGTAAGGGGCATTCCGACAATCACACAACTTTATGTCCTTTTGTTTTGTCTGTAATTTTATGCCCAAAACCAAAGATACCATGCGTAGTGCTGGCATATCAATTTGTTTCTGAGAGTTTCTCTCTCACTTGTTCAAAAGCCGACTTTCTGGCCCACAGACCAGCTGGAGAAGAAGCAGCGCACGCCCAAGACCATCAGAGAGCTCGACACGGTTCTGTTCTGGAGAGAGAACGACGATCATAGAAACGCGACCCAGCAACTAACAGCGACCTGGCAGGGAGCACACAGGGGGTGGAAAGAGAGTGAGAAAAATAGAAAAACGAAAAGCGACCAAGAAACAGAGAAAAGAAAAAAAAGAAAAAAAGAGAAAACCACAGAGAGAGGGCTTAAGGAGTGAGAAACGCGGCCCACAATTAGCGTTGCTCCGTCTTCAACGCCCACCCCCCTACCCCGGTCCTTTCTTGTCCCCTTCCTCCTATTCAGACATTCTGAAGACACCCCCCTAGCCACCGCCTGCCTGGGCTACCACCACCACTCCGCAAACCGTTTTTTCTGTACCACCTATTTACGGAGTAGTCTTGTCACCCGGGTGGACTCTTCTTTTTTACCCAAAAGCGGCCCTACTCCCTCATCGTCAAGCTTCCCATAATATTATTCTTTTCCTCTTCTCTCTCTCATTCTCCATATTCTCAGCAGTGCGTGCTTACTCGTCGACCTGGTTATATCGTCACTCATTAAGTTTTTGTTGCTTCAGTCACTCTCTACACACACGCCATCAACAATATCACAACACTCTCACGACATCCTCAACACTCCTTTTCTCTCCATCAACATATACGACGCCAGCACAATATAGACGACGACGACGCACTGCATACGACGACGACGACTTCCGAATAAGCACCGGCGGTCTCAGATGCAGTAACATCTTTGATATATTCAACCTCAGCAACACATACTCACCTCACAGCCATGCCTTCATCAATTACCCGCTCAGGCAGCATCTCGGAGCTGCTCGAGCCCGCCATGGAGGGCCCTCCGTCTCCAGAGACCCTCCGCGCCATCAACCACCAGATGCGGTTGGCCTCGACTGCCGACAAGCACCAAAGCCAGCAGAGCCACCAAAGTCATCAAAGTCACCACAGCCGCCAAAGCCACCAGACAACATCGTCCGGATCTTCGTCGCTTCGGTCACTGACCTCGGTGGACCGGCCATCGTGGGACAAGGCCTTTGACCAGAACACAACGTCCTCGAGTCTTTCTCGCAAATCGTCGGGACGGTCAACAACCAGCACAGCGCCCCGCGACCGCCACGAGAGCGTGCAGATTTTCGGCAAGAACATCTTTGGCAAGCGTGGCAGATTACGGCGTGAGAGCAGTGCGCAGAGCTCGTCCAACAGCTCGCTCTATTCAGCCGAGACACCTTTCGAAAAGGGTGTGGCCATCTCCTCACCCCCACCACCACCTATGCCACCAACATCGTCACACGGCCTGCCGCCATCCAGCAGCCATGGCAGCATCGGCACCTTGTCTTCCACGTCCAGCGCACACTCTTCGTCCAAGGATCCCCTGATCCCCTCCTTTTTCAGCCGCCGGCGAGCAGCCAACAAGTCGGGTCCGCCCAGCGAAGATCTGGATGGACGCCGTCGTCTGCAGATTTCGGGACCGTACAACTTCCAGCACCTGACGCACACGCAAAAAGAGCAGCTCCCCAACCTGCAAAGAGGCAGCCGCGTTGCTCTGCAGTCTGAGTTTATGTCGGCCCAACAGTCGTTTGCACCCGCACCCGCCGCGGACGGCAGTCTGCACGGCATCCAGGCGGAGGCTCTGCACTTCCCCAACTTCTCTTCAGAAACGTTGCCCATTGACGAAGATGCCGTCCTGGCCACGGTCCCGCGGCGGTCAATTATGCGGCCACACGCATCATCGGTCTCGTCCGTTTTCCCGCCGCGTCTCAACCACAGCAAGTCACAGGACCAACTGCGGATTGCGCCGCCCCGGCCACCGCGGTCGCCGATTGAGGCCTCGTCCTTCTCGCCTCCTATCCCGCCTCCCCGGTTCTCCAGCAACGGCCGTGCATCAGTGCGCCCTGGTGACCTGGACTCGGTGACAATGATGACTTCTCCTACCAGCCCTCCGCGGATGGAGCGCCCGCGTACCAGCGGTGGTTTCCGGCAACCGACTCCCTCGGCATCGTACTCGACCGCAGACATGCCGCGCCCGCCACTGATGCACGCTCACTCGTACTCGGCAGACATGAACGTCGCTTCGTTTGTGGACACCCGTCGCTTCTCGCAGATGCCGGATGTGTTCATTCCTCCTTCGGTTGGTGCTGCTAGCTCTCCTGCAGCTTCTGCCACGTCTCCCTCCGCCACGCCCGACGACTCCAACTGGCCCCTGGCTGCTCCCGCAGCTGCGTCGACGTCCACCTTTGACATTCTCCCTGGCGTGCCCGAGGAGGAGGAGCAAGTGTACAACCCGCGCAACAGCGTGCGCAAGTCGCGTATGAGCGTGGCCAGCAACGCCTCGTCGCTGCGCAAGAGCCACTCGCTGCCTCTTCTGCAGCAGTTCCCCCATCCCGGCGGTTCGTCGACCATCAACGTTGCCACCACCAACCAGCGCCCGCCGAGCGCCGCGTCCGACACTCTGGGTCGCTTCGATCTCATGGCGGCCCAGCGGTCGATGCGCGAGGCTGTGTACGCCGATGAGGACGATGCCGACGAGCTGGCCAAGGCCAACTGGGAGGACGACATCGATTATTGCTACGAGCACGAGATCGAAGCCGACTGCGAGTACGCCTGGGACCGCCCCTCGATGGACCAGTCCCGCGAGGACGCGCTGGCCGGTGTAGCGGATGTCCACGAGAACGGCATGGCTGGCCACAGCCATGTGGTTTTTCGTAACTCCAAGGTGCCCCTGACGCACGCCGTCTCCTCGCCGCACCTGTTGAGCCCTGGCTGCTTTGACATGCCCGCGCTGAGCCCGGCCAGCCAGACCTCGATGGCGTCCATGAACGAGGCCGTGACGCCCACGACCCTGGCCATGCGCCGCCCGCCCGGCCTGACCATCCAGACCGGCCTGGAAGAGGAGGACTCGCTGCGGCCCATGCACCGCTTCTTCCACGGCCGTAGCGGCTCGCGCGGTTCGCGCGCCTCGAGCTTCAAGGAGTCGCACGGCTTCAACCTATCGCCAAGCCTGTTCATCCCGGGCAACGAGAACTATGAGCAGTTCCGCCCGCCGATGCGCGGCGCCCCCGTTGGTTTCGCGATTGGCGCCGACGAGGAGGACGAGTTCACGGCCTATGCCGAGTCCAACATGCACTCGATGGCCATGGACAAGTCGATGCTGTTCATCCCTACGCGCACGAGCGCATCGACCACGGCGAGCCGCGAGTCGCGCGACTCGGTGCTGTCGGACCGCCACATCTCGGCCAACTCGACGGCGACCGATCTGACGCGCCTGACCATGAGCACTGCCTCGATTGAGGATCTCATGTACAAGAAGGACCTCGAGGTCCCTCAGATCTAGACTGGCAAAACTGGCAGCAAAACAAACCAACGAAATTGATTATAGAAAACTGTCCCTTGATGGGACCAGTATGGAACAGGTGCCAGTCGCCATTTGATTCCCCGCCCACATCGTGCCAACACCGGCACAGTCCATTCATTCACAAAACAAACCAACAAAAACCACAATCGCCCTACAGGGTAAACTTTCCTTGAACTTTCCTTGATACCTTTTGATTTTTTTTGTCATTTTAACTTTTTTTCTTGTCTTTGGGCGATCTTGCTTTCGCGCCGCGGTAGGCTTACCCCGCGAACAATGCAAGTTTCTTATTTGTCTGCATATCATACTTTGGGTCTTTGTTTCTTTCATCTGGTTTTCTACTTTCTCATCTGTCGCTTCCGGTTGCCTTTTTTTTTTTCTGTTTTCCTCGTTTATAGATCCTTTTTTTAGACTCGCCCACATACCAGCATCATGGTATCTTTTGGCGGATATGACGTTTCACGACCTCCCACCATCACACTGCCACACTACCACACTGCCACAACATCTGTTGTCGTTACAACTACTTTTTTGCCACCAAAAAAAGAAAACCAACTATCAGCCATCATTACCAAATGAATCTTGTCTTCTTTTTCTTCCTCTCTATTTTATCCACTTTCCTTTCTCTTGTTGTTTCCATTGTTGTATACAATATATTTGGGGGTCGTCTTCTTCTTCTCTTTTCTTTCACCTGTCTTCTTTTCCTCTTTGTCTTTCTATGGTCCGGGACAGGGTTCACAAAAAAGTATTGGATTTTCTTTTTACACAGCCTTGACAATCAAGCTGAAGATTCAAAAAAGCAGACAAAAATCACAAAAATCGATGAGTACTCCATTTTTCAATGCAGTTGCGTTCTCCCTTGTGAAATATGACAAACTGTGAATTGTGAACTGTGAACACTGTATGATTCGTTCGCGCCAAGCATATCCCTCATGTCTTTTTTATTTCATTTTAATCTTTATGCACGAGTTGCGCAAGTGGCCACTCTCATGGATCGTATCCAGTGAGAAGAGAGATGCACCTTAAAGGGATGGGCGGGAGCGGCCCCTACGGGCGGTGCCGAGAGAGATGCAAACAAAGAGGATAAACTACGTCAGTATGTCGTACTGCGAACTGCAACTGCAACTGCAACTGCACATATTTTGGAAGGAGGGAGCAGAGTGGGAGGCGAAAAAATATGCACAATGAAGGGTGAGGGCAGGATTTGGAGGAGAAGCGACGGTCAAATGTAGCTGAGGTTTAATTTGTTCGTATTAGAGCTTCATCCAATGAAATCGTCTGGAGCTGCTTTCTTTGCCCTCGCCGTACCCTGCGGTCGTTTGAGCTGATGCTTAAGCGAAAGGAGAGGCCTGCAAGAGGAGGGGATGGGCAAAAGAAGAAAAAAGAAAAGAAAAAGAAAAGAAAACGACAGTGGGATGGTAGGAGGTAAAAGGAAACAAGAAAGCTAGACGAAGACAAAACTCGGGACCAAAAGTTTGAAAAATAAAGAAGAAAGAAGAAAGTGACCATGACAACTACAACTTCTTATATGGACAGCTGAAAAGAAGAAGCAATATTTTTTGTTCAAAAGAATGACAGCCAAACAATGGACGCTGCAACGGAGATGGTTGTCCGACAAGCTGAAGTTGACTGTTTGTTCTTTTTCTGTCTTCTCCTTTAGATCTGTTGTTTAATGTTTGAACAGAATTTATTTTGACCTCTTACAATCCACCATCGCATAACAACATATATCCATATGCGGTAACAACTTTTTTGTTTAAGATCCGTACGGCATCCGGAGAGGTCCCCCAATTTTCAGCCAGGCTGATGAGAAAGACAGGCTGGGGGCTGGGGCAGGCCAACGCCGACCCACACCTGTTGATTTCTTGGGTCGTCACATGTTTTTTTGCTTGGGTCACCTTTTGTGCTTTCTTTTTCTGGTGTGATTTTTACTGCAGTTTTTCCGGTCCAATGCTAGAAGAAAGTCTCGTGCATCGTCTTTTCACGCTGTTTACAGCCTCACTTCAATCAAGTTCTGCAACACACGTGTCTCCTTACATTTTGTCTTCGCCTCTTCTTGCCGTCTTTCAATCTCTCAATCTCTCAATCTCTTAATCTCTTGCCGTATTTTCCTATTGTGTCGAGTGCCTCCCCTCACCTCCTCACCGAGTTCGTACGATGGCTTGATCGTACGGCAAAACGGTCCAGACCACACTGTCGGTTTTCCCCTCACCCTTCAGCTCTGGTGGTCTATTCTCCGAAGCTGGCAAGTATTGAATTTCTGTTTTGAGAAATATATATATAAAATCTGGCCATAATGTTTGAAACGGGCAAACAAAGTGTCAAAGCTGGGGAGAAACACTGCGAAACGAAGGGTCTAATAGATTGACGTCAAGAACGACTCGAAGGAAAGATTTGAACAAATATTGAAAACCAACAAATTGAGGCGTTCAAGAGTTGTGCATTATTCCCTTGCAGTGGTCCCATGGCTTGCGCAGCCCTGACGACATCGCCAGTCCGTCTCGTCCCTCAAGCCCTCGTACTGGACATTGCCCCCGGTTTAAACTACACCCTCTATTTTACCCTTTTGACCTTTTTGTCTCTCCTCCCCACCTCTCGTGACACCGGCACAGCTCGACAGGTCTTTGCGAGAAGGCGCACGCGCCTACAGTACCCGACGACAGAAAGACGATCAATAATACTGTTAGTGCCGGTTCTGGAAGAATCTAGACGGTCCTCCCACACAAAACACAACACACAAAGCACAAAATCCAAAAGCGTAAGCGCAAGCGCAACGTGTACAAAAGCTGTGAGGCGTAAAGAGCACAAACGTGGCTTGCGACTGTGACTGTGACTGCAACTGGGGCCGTGAATGCGACTACGTTGCAGCACAAAATCACAGGGAAACATGCGAGATCGTTTTCCACCTCTCATTTGTCTCCCCCCTTGTCCTTCCATCCATCGTCGCGTCCTGCCCTTTTCAGCCCTACTCTCCGGTCTTTTTGTCGTCTGTTGGGCATTGATGGTTGTCGATGCTGCACGAAAGCTGTAACCCTTCCCCAGCAAAAAAATGGCGCTTCATCTCGAGCCATGGTGGCGGGACCGCATTTTGTTTCGGTTTCTCCCAAACACCATCTCTTTTCTGTTGTCCTCCAAGAACATACCGTTCTCTCCGTCCTGTTTGGTGGTAGTTGGTCCTCAGCCACTGAAGCAGCAACTCGACCAAGACGAAGCGCAAAACTTTGAGATCCACGTCCTTCAGTTATTGTGTATCACTCCTACCTCGCCTATATCGCACTATTTTTTTTTCGTGTGCTTCTCGTCTCCAATTTTCCATGTCTTGATCCAGCTCGGTTTTTATTTCCACGTTTGTTTCTTGCTCTCCGGAACGGCACCTAGAAAGGGCAGGGGATGGCGGCGGGGTAGAGGTGCCATTGCATAGCGGTGTCGAATGGTTGTATCTGAAAAACAGAATGCAGTCACGTTTCGTTTGCCCCTTTATGAAATTCTGAAGTGGAAGCATAAAATAAAAATAAAAATAAAACTCCAAAAAGTGAGGCGCGCAGAATCGAAATCAGAAAGTCAACAAATGCAACCGATATGAATGTGCGACGTAAATGTGCGCAGAGTGCAGGAGCACACGAGTGCATGAGCCAGACGATTTTCAAGTCTTTGTTTGTTTTCTGTGTCCTTTGTGTCCGCCATGTCTTTACGAGCAGTCCAACGGGCAGTAAATAAGACATGGCAGAAAAAAGTGACCGATGTGGCTCTGAAAATGAAACCGAAAAAAAATCAACGGAGAAGACAAACAAGTGCACAAATTCAGTTACGCGTATTCGGTACCACACTGGCCAACGCAAACGCCCCTGCATCACGACGACTGCAAAAGAAAGCAACGAGGAGTCCGAACACCCAAATAGGGCAGCTCTCATTGACACCCGTTTTTTGTATTGCAACTTTTGGCCCCCACCTGCTGTTTCCAACATGGATGCCTGCGCCCAAAGAGGAAGACATAAAAGGTCTGACAAGACAAAAGACAGCCCTCTTGAATCTCATATGCCCCATCAAGCCATTCTAGGCCACATTGTATCCAGCCCGGCAAGCCCAGATGTGGCAAAACATGGAGTATCTGTAGGCACTTGCTTCAACATACACCCCTTACGCCTTGCATTGTATCTCTCTGGATCGTTGGATATACTAGGTCCTCGTTGATTGTATATCGTCTCTCAGCCGACCCCAGTATTACTCGGGCGAGTACCTTGATTATTGTCAGTCGTTCTTGGATATGGGGTCGGGTGGAGAACGAGGGCCTGTAAAGCTGAAGACAGTGTGAAGAGAGGCGTACAAGAACACAAAGTAAACAACATATCCAAACAAAAAGCCCAGCATTTTTAATATACGGCAGGCAGACCGTATCTTTGGATCGGAAGAGCCACTTTCGGTTTTAAGGCCATCTTTCACATTTTTGTCTAACCCGACGCTCCTTGCTCCCATATAAATGCAACATCATCTGTCTTCTTGACCTTGCCCTTTCTTGCCATTAAGAGGACAACTTGCCATGTTTGGATGTCGTAAATCTGGAGGCCTCTAGACCACTTGACTTGGGGTCAGAGAGCCAGTAAAATCACCAGATCTCAATACGATGGGCGATCCGGCGCAGGGAGTAGAAAGTAATAAGAAAGTACTTTGCTGCCCGTCGGGCGAATGAGCACTCCATAACTGTGACAAAGAAGAGAATAGGGGATGTCCCTTCCGCCCGTCTTTCTTGAAATATGGGGCCAATCTCGTCATGCAATAGGATGCAATTGACTGTTGGGTGACTCCTGGAGTTGTGTGGGGAATAAACAACATGTAGGAAGAACAGAAAAGAAATAAATCACGAAGAAAACAGTAAGTAAAGGTGGCCTCCAGGGTCAGCTTAGTCCATACTGAATCAATAAAGTCAATAGACACCGTCACGGTACATTGTCCTTGTTCTCTACCTCGCTCTAGCGATGCCACCCTATGTGCTTCTCTTCCTTCTCTATTGCGATTTTCAGGCAGATTCTTTTATTCTCATAATCTACCCACCGCCGACAAGGGAAGCTTATTTGGCTTTTAGTTGCCACCAACTGCAAGTCAAGGCTGTGATAACCACCCGAAAGAGAAGCTGGAAAACTCGCGTTCTTCTTATTGGCAATATGCAAGCCACATCTTTCTTTTTCCTGCCCTGAGACTCCCGCACGACAACTCTCTCAACCTATTCTGAATTTTGTACTGCTGTTCACAGACAAGATTGGATGCATGGCACAGTAAAGTAAAAGGGAGATGAAGCAGCGAGATTATGCGGGAAGATGGAGCTTTCTTCCCACCCTCTTCTATTCACTTCTTTTTCGCTTCAGACTGTCTCTCTGATGCTATTCTTCTACCTTTTTATTCTCTTTTCACTGTGCTGTTTGGCAGACTCCATTTGGGTCTTATCTTCTCCTTGGCTCGAAAAAAATCGCCGTGCATGCTTGCACGGCGCACAGAAAACTTGTGCAGGATGTAGCACGCAATAAACGCGGCCAGGGCCACAAAAAAAGAGCGAGTCCTGGCCAGGCACACGTGTACATGTACCACTAGGCTCGTTCCGTGTATAAAAAATAACGTGGCTAGTGAAAGACGAGATGGTGTCCAGGCATGTCCTTACACTCTTGTTGGAGATAGGGATAACTATTGACAACCATATCCATTCGTAGTTTTATGGTCCAAGAGGAGTGCAAGTGCATAGCTGAGTAGCAGTATGGTATTCAAGCCCATTACTTCTGGTGAAAGTAGCCATCGTAGGTACCTCGGCCCACCTCCATCGCGGGTGCCAACGTGTGTCGGTACCTAGTACATGGCCGACACTCGAGGTTGCAACTTGACACAGGAGACAAGTATATGCCAGAATCTGAGGGCGAGGAGTGAACTTGGAGGCGCACAAAGAGCCAAGAGCTGTGACAGAACGTGCGCGGGAAACGCGGGACTATCCTGGTCGGAACTTGGATGGCAAAGATACCAGATGAGCATACTCGCCAAGATGGGGAGTGCAAGTGGCCGGAAGGGGGTACCCTCGAAAGGGAGGGGGGAAGCTTTTTGTGGGAAAAGGGTGAGATGGGTGGAGGAGAGAGGAAAATAGTCCTCGCCATAATGCAGAGAAGGTGATAAATGACAGTACAAAAAGAAGGGGAGCGAGAGAGCGGCGGTCAGGGTCGCCTTCTTCACGGCATATTATTATGACTTGCTTTCCGACCACCGCTACCACTGGTCCCAGGACGGAAGCACCGTGTTTCTCTTTGACCCCCCTTGTCCCATGCACACGAAAAGCAAAACAAAAAAAAAAGATCATGACAGCGGCCCCACATGCCATATTAGAGCACATCGTAAAATGATAGGCTCGTCAACACCACCAGGTGCATAGTGTAATGTCAAGCAAGGATTGGACAGAAAGGAATAAATGGTGTAGTATTCGGTTTCCTAGCCGAAAAAGAATAGGGTTCCAGGGCAGCAAACGATCAAAAAGCGGTGGCAGATTCAGTCAAACAGACACCGGGTGAACCTGAGCACTTGCACTGTTAGAAGAACCGAGACGAAAGTAGAATCAACGAGAGGGCAGCAAAAGTAGAATGGAGTCACAAGAATTGCGTTGCCATCTGCAGTCTGCATGCTGCACGCCACAAAAGCAATCTTCCATGCAGGCCGGTGAAAATGGGACAGGAAGGGACGAGGAGACAGAACAAAACATAGCGGGAGCACTCAAACACTGTTAATAAAATTTGTGCCCAAGTTCCAGCCACATGAATCTGTGTTTCGTAGGCTTTCGCCGAGGTCATAAACTGCTCTGGCTCTATGCCTGTATTGGCCCCATTGATTTTGAGAGAACGGGCGTCACTCGCGAAATCGTGGCGAGAGCCTACACCAGGCCATTGGCCCTAATTCTAAGCGGAAAAAATGATAGTACTTGTTTCTCGTAAATATGGGAAAGAACAGTGGGATAATAGACAAATGGGAGACACAGCGTCATAATATGCCAAACTGCGAATTGCGAACACGCTTGAAAAGGAGAAGGGTACTTTCCAAGTTGCATACGGACCATAGCCGCATATGAACAGCACTCAAAGGATTACATGGTGACATGGGGGTAAGGGTGTCTTGTTGTGTGTGGGCGCGGACCAGAGCAGGATGGCTGCAACAGAGTTCGATCGCATCCTTTTTGCACCCAGGAACTCAGCCTGGAGGAAGTGTCAAGGTTGGAGGCCAGCGGGATGGCAGAGAAGCTCGAGTTACCACCGCACGGGACTCGATGTAGATAATGCCTCCAAACTTATCCAATGGTTAAACCCTGTCATGTTTTCCCAGTCATATATCACCTGCACAGAAGTGCATTACTGACATGTTGTCCGTCGTCTTTAGCGGATATTGCCCTGTCCTCCGAAGAGTGTGTACCGGCCGTTGAGCTCAAGATCTCAACAGGATTGACATCAACCCATGGAGAGCCAAGGGGGATGGGAAGTAGAGTGTATCTCCAGACCCTAATTGCCCCGGGGCCCATTTAGGGCAGTATCTATAGACTACCCGTTTCCCAGATCACCAGAGCGAGAGCAGTGCCTCTAGAACGGGTCACAAGGTTGTCAACGCAAAGAACACCAATGCCAAATACACGATTATCGGCCTTTTTTTTTCCCCGGAAATCAATAGCATTATCCGGGTACTCGCTATCAGCTCACCGACGAAATAAATTGGCCGTCTCGCGAGAACGACACCTGCTGCGCAAAAGAAACTGCTTTTCGAGCGGCATTGGATTTCAAAGAACTCGCCCCTTTGCACGCAACAGACCTATCTCCAGCGAGAAAAGAAAACGAACATAGATAATCACGAGAAAATCTTTGAATCCGGAGCCAATATGAAAGGGGGTGCCTGAGCATCTCGCAATCTAGACGAGCTGTGAGTGTGTGGGGTGACAAGCTCCAAGCCGGCAGGGCGCTATGGTGGGGAGACCAACAATCTAGTGTGCAGCCCTGCATTGAGATCAAGGGCCACTAGTTGAATGGTACAACAACGACCAACTTGCGCCGCGGGAGGACAAGGGGATTTCCTTGGGTTAGGGGCGAAGAAGACAAGAGACAAAAATTCTTTGGTGGAGGGAGAAAAATAATTGTTAAAGAAGAGACGAGAATATTCGACGTCAGTGGGAAGGGGGAGCGGAAACTGGGCGAACTCGGTCAGCCGCATCAAAAAAATATCACGAAGCAGCACTTGAGGCTCTACGCCAATACCAGCTGTTTGCCGGCGTGGGCCTAGACGCGTTCAGAGCTGGAAACGGGGTGCGATCTCGGGCGATTCCTAGACAGGGCGTTCTTCTAGAACGGCTTGTAGTCCAGAAAAGAACCAGGCCCGGCATCCTTGCTCACTTTCCAATATTGTGGTTCGGAAGCTGCCCTCTTATTGGGAACTTCGACCACGGCCTTTACCTTTGGGAGGGCACATGTACCGGTGGCGATACACCAAACTGTCAAGAGACTGGCTTGACCGACCATGGATACATAAGAAGAGCCATAGGTAAGAGAAATCAAAGTTGAAAGACGACACCGAAAGAGAACATCTAACAAAGAAAACAACACAGGCCGTTGCGAACAACATAGCTAGCCAGCTAGTTCCAGCCGCGATCAAAATGAACAACGAAGAGCAAGGCAATGCTCCGGAGCAGTACTTTGCGACAATCCACGAGGACGATGAAGTAAGCGATAACCTCCCTAACTGCGGGCTATTGTTTTGTGATATACAAGTGTTAGCAAGTGCCAGCGAGGGGGAGTAGAAGAAGAAGAAGCAGAAGACAATAAAAGAAACGTTGGCGGCTAACTCAAACAACAAACAGATGCCCGATCCCAACGATGTGGCTCTCGCTGCCGTTTCCGGAACCATTCACCACGGAATGTTCTCCCACCCGGCATACATGCCTCTAGGAACCGTTGCGGGCCCTCAGCCCGGGCCATTCTTCCACCTCTCAGATGGAACTATCCCACATGCGCCGGGTTCAACATCGGCAGCCTATCAGACTAGCCACGAGTGGCAGGCACATCATATGGGCTTTCCCAACACTGCGACTGATGCTTCAATGGGCGGCTTTGGTTATGCTTCATATGGCGATCATCACCAAGGAACACAGGCTGGAAGCTTTCCCACCCCTTTCTACCACGATTTTGTCTCGCCATCAAATTTAGATCACGCGATGTCGTACGCGTACGATTGGAACGCCCATGGTGCTCAAGGAACAGGCCATGGTCCCGGGCCACTCCGTTCTGGTGCGGCTCACGGGAGCACCGTGATGCCTCCTACCGAAGCCGGAACCGGAGCACGAACTCCAAGCTCCTTCACGTCGACGAGCAGTGGCGGGCAGTACTCGTCCAGGTATACCGGGGTATCAAATTCCCACATGATGGAGACTCAGCCAGGCCGTGGATCTACCCCGACACCTGACAGAGGCCGGCAAGACGGTGGACAGGCAACCAAGAAAGGCAAAGGAAAAGCGTCCGAGAGTCGACAGCCAGGGAAAAGGTCCAAAGCAGGTGCTGCCCCGTCATCCTCGACATTTGTCAGTAGCTCCGGAGAGAGCAGCCGGTCTGGTGCTCCGAGTTCCACTCGAGGCACCCACTCGCCGGCCTCAAGCCGAAAGTCCCAATCAACAACCGGGGGGCGTGGTGGAAAGAAGGCGCAGGGTGGAGACAAGAACGACAGGAACTACCGTGTCCGACTGAATGCGGTGTTTGAGAACTTGACAAATGCTCTTCCAGCCGAGAGTCTCCGCTCTCCAGCAAGAGCCCTTGGACACAGAAGCGACGCATCGGCCTCTACTGATTTTGCGGAGAAGAAACCGACCAAGAAAGAAGTGCTAGAGCTGGCTCGACTTCATATTCAACAGCTTGAAGAGCGTAGGGATGCTCTAGCTCGCGAGCGTAACGAGCTCATAGACACCAGGCAGAGGCTACAGGCAATCCATGACAGCCAGTTTTCTTCTCATGGTAGTGCAGCTGGAGGGGAAGTATTTGACGACGAGGAGGAGGATGACGACGATGACGACGATGACGACGATGACGACGATGACGACGATGACGACGATGACGACGATGACGACGATGACGAAGAATAGGGGTGCAGTTAATATCGCTATGGACGAGGCTCAGACCGGTTATGGGCCTTCCGAGTTGATATGATTTTGGTGGCCATATTCAAGGTTGAAAGATGTAGACTGACCTGGTGGGACAGGCGGGGGAAGGTGGTTGATGATATGCGATTTTGAATCGAACTGGTGGAGGAACAGGCGAAAACCTTTGTCTACCACATTAGTGGGGATGTGGATATCGCGAGGGTCTGTCGATTGGGGGCATCGGGCCGCATTGTATGGTCGAATTTCGGCATCCATTTTCATTTGTTAGTATTGGCATTCAATTTCTTGCGGCGGATTGTACAGCGTGATGCTCAATCACCCAAGTTGGGGCAAAGGGATTGCACACGCGGATGGCATGACTTTCGCTTCTAGATACCGTTTTTGGTGGATTTTGGTATGGCGTTCTCCAGCAACTTATACTTCATGATGATAAAATCTGACGATTCCCAGAACATGAATCGTCTGGACGGGGTCTATGGACATGGAAGAATTGGCGACTATTGGGAACGGGAAAGGATTTGATAATTATTACTTAAATTTAGATAGTCGTTGCATCGTGGAGGTTCTCGTTTTGTTTTGTTGTTCTCTGCGTTATTTATTGCTGACAGCAACTTTTGAAAGCAACCCCTTTTTAATCTAAAAGAGTGCAGTAGTACTTTTGAGGCAAGAGAAAATGTATTTATGATCAAACAGAAAGAGCGATCTAGGTACAGATAGATGGGAAGGAACGAAGCGCGGAAGGACGGTGTCGTTGGGCACAATAATATGCCCATTGTGGTTTCCTTTTTCTATCATTCTGCGATGCAATGCAGTATTTTCGACCACATAGAAGGAAAGCGTGTTCCGACATGCAGGAGGACCCTGTCGCTCCTTCCTGTCAAAACCAAGGAAATCGCCTGTCTTTTTTCCCTTTTTCAACCTGTCAAAGAGGGCAGGAGTGGCGTGCGTGCATATTCGGGGAAGAGCAAACGGCGAATGAGAAAGAGCAAAAAAGCCTCTTTTTTTTTTTTTTTTTTTGTCATTTTTTCAAATACATCCATACTCTATCGTTTCTAGCGACTCCAGCACCAACGTCTCGACACACGCAATACAACTACGGAGTACACCTTGACGATGTAACACGAAATACATCGGGATGACCGCTGGTGGGTGCGGAAGCAGACCTTCCCGGGCCACCATTGATTATTTATTATCGAATACGCCTTCTACGACATGCTGAATATAGCTCAAGTACGGAGTATGTTGGAACATAACAAACAATATAAATTCAAAACTCTCGACTTCCACATCATTGCTGACCGGCTGTTGCACTGCGTGGCTTTGTCCGTCCAGTGGTCTATTCGAGCGGAACAGATATTTAAATAATGCACACATCTCATGAGATGACAGATGATGGTAGCTATCTGGAGCCAGTAAAGACCAGCTGTTCAAGTGAAAGGGGGAAAATAATAAGAACAATAAAAAAATGGAACAAACAAGCAAGACCAAAACCGAAACCGAAACTCCTGTTCCCTGAGAGGTATCAAAACCCAGACAAATGATAAAAGAAATAAGAGAAAGGAAAAAAAAAGAAAAAAAGAACCGGAAGAGACCGAAGTGGAAACAAAAATGGCAACTGTAAAACACCTCCCCATATAATACCGTCAACCCCCTTTTGCGTTGTGCCCATGCCCATATACCCTGCGCACCTCGTCTGCCCACACTTTCTCATTATGTTGGAGAAAGAGACGGCCAGACGACGTACTTATATTATTAAGAATTAATACTGGCCACCAGCACCCCACAGACCTCTTATTCTCCGCGCCAGCCAGATATCGCGGCGCATGATGGTGACACGGCGTGCATGGATGGCGCACAAGTTGGTGTCTTCAAAGAGGTGGACCAAAAAGGCCTCGGCTGCCTCTTGCAAGGCCAGGATGGCTTGTGATTGCCACCGCATTCCCTCGTCGACAGGGCGCACGCTCAAAGCAATTTCGCGGACCTGTAAGTCGTATTGTTAGCTGGGTTCAAGGACAGAGCTGCAAGGATATCAGGTGGGGCGGGAACCTACGACACGGGCAAAGGGGAGCTTGAGAAGGAGCAGGTCGGTGCTGCTTTGGTACTTGCGGATTTCGCGGAGAGCCAGCGTTCCAGGACGGTAGCGACGTTGTTTTCTTTGGGGCGCAGGGTCACCGGCTGCAGTATGTTAGCGGAGCTGTCAACTTGCAGAGTGTAGCCTTGAGGCTCGACTTACGCTGAACATTGGCATTGGCATTGGAGGTCCGCGCGGGCTTCTTGACGCCACCCGTCGACGGCCGGCCAGGGCGCTTGCCACCTGTCGCTGCAGTAGACCGTTTCGGGGCCATCGTGTGATTTTGTATGCAAAGATCGAAGTGAGCGCTAAGATCTGCGCAGGCAAGTGATATTGTTGTGTTGAAGTGTCGAGACCGCGGTCGAATTGTTTTGTCGCAAAGAACAAGAAAGCTTCGCAAGTGGTCTTGGAGTGTGGTACACAGGGTTGACGGCCAAGCGCAAAGGTAGAATATATAGCTTTTGTAAAAAGAGAGTATGCGCAAAGGTGTTTGAAGCTTGGGAGAAGATCGCGAAAGTTCGGGTATGAAAAATGAGTGCGAGAAGCTGAGACTTCGAGAGAAGAGGAGAAAGTTTGACGATGCGAAAAGCGTCGAGCTGCGTTGGCGGTTGGAAAGTATTAAAAGGGCGTAAAAGTCAAAATGAAGGGTTAAAGGCTTGTAGAATTAGAATTAGAATTTCTGCTTTGTCGAAAGGAAAATGAGGAGAGAAAAAGATAAGGGTGGG
Source organism: Sporothrix mexicana (assembly GCA_021396375.1). Classification (NCBI taxonomy): domain Eukaryota; kingdom Fungi; phylum Ascomycota; class Sordariomycetes; order Ophiostomatales; family Ophiostomataceae; genus Sporothrix; species Sporothrix mexicana. Next base: position 802,946 of record WNYC01000007.1, read on the forward strand.
TGGTTATCCTCGAGAATAGACCATGTTCTGAAGGGGGGTTCAAATTCAAATGGGAACGACGAGAAATTGAGGTGGCTGGCGATGCCCGCATTCTCCATCAAGCCCGTCGCGGCAGGAACGCGTTTTGGACCTGGACTAGCGCGTAAAGTTTAAATGGATTGATGACTAAGACGAGAAAGTGGGCACCAGCCACGCAGCCACTAATATGAAGGGAGACTAAGAGTTTTTGTGGAGACAGTGCTGTCAGTGATGTGCGATAAGATAAGCAAGGCTGGACTCTTGCAACGGCAGAAAAAAAAATTACGGGGCATCCAAAAGCTTCACTTCAGTAGACTAAACGACGCTGAGCATTTGCAGACAAAGTCGACAACCCTTTCCTACAACAGCACCTAATATTCACAATCCCGAACCGACAATATGGGCGTGAAGCGACAGCACGGCGACTACGGGGAGCATCCTGACCGGGCGGCCAAGCGCCAGAGAGAAGCTGGCAACACGAGCGCCGCCAAGCCCAGACACCAGCAGCCCGGCTTCAAGAAGCACGCACGGCGGCCCGAGTCGTCCAACTGGGCCAAGAAGCGGGCACGCACGATCGAGCGGCGTCTGCGGAACCCGGACAGCCTACCGGCCAATGTGCAGCGAGATCTGGAGACGGAGTTGGCGGCGCTGCAACAACAGATTGGGGAGCGCCAAGACAAGCGGTTGCGCTCGCACATGATCAGCAAATATCACATGCTGCGTTTTTTTGGTAGGTTGGCATGGCAAGCAGCACGTCTTATTGCTATGCAATACTAACTTTGTAGAACGCAAAAAAGCGACACGGCGGCAGAAGCAGCTGCAGAAGCGACACGACACAACCGACGATGCGGCAGAAAAGGCAGAACTCGCAAAAGACCTGGCCGTGGCCGAGATTGATGTGCTGTACCCGCAGTACTACCCGTTTCTCGAGCCGTATGTGAGCTTGTACCCACAAAGCAAGAAGGGGGAAAGTGGGGGCGATGAGAAGGACGAAAAAGAAGAGAAAGACGACAAGACGGCACAGTTTTCTCGCGAGCCACGGCCACCATTGTGGCAGGAAATCAAGGACGTATACGAGGCCGGAGGTCTGCGGGCACTGCAGAAAATCCGTGACCGGCAGCCGGAAAAGGAGGGCAAGCCGGCCAAGAAGGGCAAAGAGACGAAGGAGGCCAGGAGCAGCAAGGACAGCAAGCCTTCGACAAAAGCAGACGACAACAAGGCTAGCAAGTCGAAATACGAAGCAAAGGTGGAAGAAGCCTCCGACAGCGACGATGGCGGTTTCTTCGAGATGTAGAGCATACGCTTGCTTTCCTTTTTTATTATTTGGGTTTTATCGTTTGTTTTATATCTGCATGGCATTGAGGCACTTTAGAATACCGACCAAGGATGGCCGTTGCAGTCTCATTTTTCAGGGACATTTGAATTCATAGCATCGATTATTAATTCGCAAGAAGAAACGTCCTTTAGTGAATAAAGACGCCGTGAAAACAGTACATTGAATGTCACTCTCCCTCGCCGACTCCAAGAAATAAAAACATGCGTAACACAGGATGGGCAGAACGAGTCTGCAAGAATAAAAAGAAAAGTGAATGACGAGTTGCATGAACAAGCCGCTCAAAGAAAAGTGAAAATAAAGTTGACAATGAGAATGAGAATGACCGTAGGAAGACGAAAACAAGAGCATAAAACGAAGAGCAACAGCAAAAGGTATAAGAAAGCAGACCGAACAGCGTGCGAGAGGCGAGAGCGAAAAGAAAGCAAATGGAAAAGCTACCACAACAGAAGTGAAACAATAAAAAAACGAATTCAACGCCAACCAGAAGACCATGCCGCCTTCTCACCTCCGCCTGGCAGACGACCTGACACCTTTGCGTTGCGGGGTTGTCGCACCGGCAGCTCCTCTCCTTTTGGGTGTCGTTACCGTCAAGTTTTGCGAGCGGGTCGACGGTGCTGGGTGTGTCGGGGCTTCTGCTGCAGCCGCTTTGGCCTCCTCGGCCGCCGCCGTAATGGTATTGTCCTCGACGTCAAAGCCGAGCCCGTTGAGCTCCTCGTCGTCCATATCCGTCAGGTCCTCACTAAGGAGACGAACCGCATCGCGACCGGACGACCACTGCTCTTCGACGGCAGTTGTGCCCTCCAGGCCAAAACTGTTGAGGTACCAGAGGACACCGCCGTCGTGGAGCGTGTCGACCGAGGTCTGGGGCCTTTGGTTGTCCTGGCTGCTGATAATGGCGACGACGTTGCCAGGGAGGCTGCCGTTGTGTGACTGCGGCGGCGTCAGAGGACCGTCAACAGTGAGGCCACCAGGGGGGTTGGCGGTGTCTTTGTCTTTGTCAGCAGCTGCCTCCTCTGTCGCATCCGCCTCCTTGCAGTCGGCCGTCTTTTGAAGACTGCCGAGAGTGGCGGCACCGCTGGCAAGGAGATTGGAGGTCCGGGGCGTGGTGATCTCGATGCTGATCGTCTTGTTGCGCGCCGAGGCCCGCGGGGTGGTTACTGGCGCATCGTCGGCGGCGGCGGTGGAGTCAATATCCATCTTGTCACCATCGTCTTCAGCGGGTGTGCCACCGTTGGCTTGGGCGGATGCGACAACAATCTGGCCTCCTGCATTGACCACCCCACGATCTTCGGGCCGGTCCGTCATGACGGTGTCTTCAGACGTTCCAGCCAGCAAGGCTTGTGTTGCTGCATTGGGTTGGATCTCGACGGCTGCTTCGAGAAGCTGCTCGAGCTCCTTTTGCAAGGGTGCGAGCGAGGCGCGTGTGATGTCGGCCTCGGCGCGGATGGCGGCCTCGAGCATGGGCTGGATCGCCTTGAGGATGCGCTTAGCAAGCCTCTTGCGATCACGGGCCTCGGTCAGAGCGGCCGTCGCCGTGAGTTTAGGTGTGGCAGTCACCGCAGGCGTTGTTGCAGTGGCTGCGTCGCCAGATGCGGAACCTCCGTTGACAAATTCAGAGGCAGCGGTATCGCCATCGGCGGGCGGGGTCGTCTTGTCCTCCTTGTTGCGGAGAATAACGTCATTGATCGTGGTGCTCACAGCGCTCGCCAGCTCCTGCACGAAAGCGAGTGTGTTGGTATAAAACCTTTCGTTGAGCTTGGTCTGTAGCGCGGCAAAGGCGGACCGGAAGACGTCCTTGTCCTTGTCGTAGAAACTGGCTTTCTCGATGACGGGTGCGAGCAGTTGGTGGACAGGGAAGTAGCAGGTATTGACAAAGTCTTGCTCCAAGTCAGCCGCCTCGAGCTTTTCGCGTTCGCGCTCAACAACGTCGCCGGCAAGACCACGCAGCTGCTCGAGGTCTTGAATAAGAGTCTGGGCGAACTCGATACGGCGCTCGAGACGGGCCTGGCCTGATGCGCCCATGGTGGCGAAGTTACGGCGTGTGAGCTCCATTGAGGTAAACGTCTCCATTTGGAGCTGGAGTCGTTTGAGCAACGCGGCGCCTCTACGCGCCTCGCGCTTGAGGGTCCAGTAACGGCAGGCTTCCGAGACAAATTCGCGGCGACGGCGCAGCATGAAGCGTTGAAGAGCAGTCTCGACGATATCGAAGACGGCCTGGGGGATCACGGGTGCGCCAGAAGGCAGACGCCACATGGGCTTGGCCGCGGCACCCTTCTTCTTGTCGCCCATATCGGCAGAAGCACCATCCTCTCCTGTCTCTGCAGATGCAGCCGCGGCAGCTGCTGCTGCGCCCATGGCGGCTGTGATGCGCGCACCTGTCATTTGTGATTCGTCGACGGGGTGGCCGACCATGGCATGTGTCGTGGCAGCCATTTGGAGCGCAGACGCGCGGCTGTCGGCCCAGATACGGCCGCGCATGGTGCGCTTGTAGTGCTTCTTGGCCTCCCTGGTGGCCTGGTGGACGTTATTCTCCTTGGCATAGTCGGCCGGGCAGTGGCGGTCGCAAAAGGCTTTGAGGACCATGCTGTTATCGAGGATCGCCAAGTTGCCCTGACTGTTTTTCATCTTAAGGTACAGCCGCGCGCGCCTGGCACAGGTGACGTGGAAGGCCTGGTAGCAGGCCTTGTTGCCGCACTGGATGCATGCGCCCATCTTTTGGTGACAAATATAACAGTTGAGGCGCCAGCGGGTCTTGGGCACCTTGTCGACGTCCATGACGGGCTCCATGAATGTCGTGTTGCCCAGCGAAGTCTCGGGGATCCACATGGCACACAGCATATGCGCCCATTTGGAAGAGTTAGTTTGTTTAAAGGCACCGTCTGTGTTGGGACAGAAGATGCAGGTCGGGACGCCACGGCCGATGAGTTGACACTTGCGGCAGAGCCACTGGCCCTCCGGAATAAACGGCACGCCGTAGCAGTCCTGGTGCACGGCCAAGTCGCAACCGTCGCAGAAGACAATGGCGTTTGTGTTTTCGCAGTCGCCGTCGTCGCAGATGGCGCACTTACTGTCCTGCTCCTCACCGCTTTGCGTCTCGCCGTTAACGGCCGCAGCCGACGAGGAACGTGGACGGTGCGTCTGCGGAGGCTTGGGATTTGGCTTAGGGATCCGCTTCTCGAGCGCATGCCACTCCTTTTCGATCTTGGTGATGGTGATCTCAAAGATCTCGCGCGTAATGGGCTCCACGTTGGCGGCTTTGCGTTGGGCGTTGTATTTCACCAGCCACATGTCGTCCTGCTCGTCCATGTCGTACTCAACACGACCCACGCCGCCATTGCTGCCGGCACCACCACCGGCGACGACGAGACTCACACTGCTACCAGGCACGCCATAGGTGTTTGGTAGATATGAGGACAAGCCTCCGTTGGCGCCGTTGGCGCCGTTGGTGTTTCCTGCGGCACCCTTCTCGGCGGCAGCATGGTGCTGGATGGCATCAATCTCTTCTTCTGCGTTGGCGTCGCTGGCCTTGATGAGGTAGCGGTCAGGCCTGGCGTAATTGTCGCTTTCCTGGTAGCCGACGTTCATCATGGACTTGTCGACGTAGCGGCCAAACGTCTTGCCCTCGAAGAGCAGAATGCGGTCTGTTTTGCGGTAGGAGGGCAGCTTGAGGTCCAGCTTCTCCTTGGGCGTCTGGTTGTGGATGGGCAGCACCTTGGGTGTCTTGGGTGTTGTCGAGAGACCGTAGGAGATGAGGCCCAGTCCGAGCCCGTCACGCGGGGGCCGTCCGATCCTGCGGCGTAGTGGTGTTTCTGGAAGGCCAGTTGTGCCCGAGGGAGAACTGGTGGCGGCGGCAGAGTCTTGTTGGGACGCGTCGGTGGAAAAGGATGTGCCGGCTGTGTCGCCATTGGGCAGATTGCCGTTTGTGTCTGTGGCGCCACCTGCTATTGCTCCTGTTGTTGCACCAGCCTCGTGGCCGGTTGCAGTTGTGCCTGCTGCGCCGTTTGCATTTGCAAACGGAGAGGCACCACTAAAAGACAGGCCCCTTGTCGGTGTTGTCGTGGCGGACTGCTGGCGCGGCGCTGTGCCGTCGACGTCTTCGGAGCGGAAGACCATGAACGTCGTCTCAATGTCCAGATTTGGGTGGAACTCTTCCCACCCGCGTTCCTCGCGAGGCTTGTAACCTTCGCTCTGCACGACGGCGGCGGCCACGGCGGCGGCCGAGCTGAACTGCTCTTCATCATCGGGTTCGTAGCGGCTCACGGCAATGCGTGTCCTTGTGCTTCGCTCGCGTCGGGGCAGTATTGGCGACGATGCAGCGGCTTTGGGGGCGCGTACGGCTGGTGCCCGGCGAGGCCCGCCTACGGAGCGGCTGCCGCCGTTACTGGCACGACCGCCTCCGCCTCCACTGCTGCCGGTCGATGCTTTTGGGGTACCGCGGACCACATAAGTCACGTTGCCATCTTCGTCGACAAAACGGCCTCCGCCTCCAGGTCCGCCAGGGATGTACTTGCGCCGCTTAGGCGGCGGCTCGGAAGACTCGACTGCCATTCGTGCTTTTCTTGCAGCGTTGGTAGAGCCGGGAGGGCGACCACGGCGGCGGCCAGTCGACGTTCGTCGAGGCGTGGATGGCGCAGCCGCCATAGGGGGGTGGAAAGGGACGCGGATAGGGCGAGCTGGTGAGGCTCTCGGGGCGTTTTGAACGCGTATATGTTGTGTTTGGTAGTAATACTCGTGAGATTAAGGGTGGTTTGGTGATGGGGGGATGGTTGTGGCGATGCGGTGAGGCGTCGAAAACGAGAGCCGCGTCTCAGGGCAAGGAGAGGGGATTTCTGACGCGCATCTGATTGCGTAATACAGGACCGCAAAAAGGCAGCAAAACGTGAGAAGATTGTCGAGAAAGCAATGCGCCGAAGTAGGTACGCACACGGCGGACAGAATGCGCTATGTTGTGCCCCAAATTCGGTGGTGTTCGTTGGTGATAAGGAGGGACTTCAAGTTGTCGTCGAGGGGGTGGAGGCAAAATGGCCACTCAACCACCAGATGTCCCCGGTGGAGGTTCACGTCGCGATGGGCGGAAAAAGACACTATTCCAATTAGGGACTAGCGTTGTGTACTCTGGGTACCCACTTTTGTCAGCCGCCAAACAAGGGGCACGGGTGTCACAGAATAAACGATAATCAACGCAGCTATTTCATGCTGCAGGATGGAGCATGCTGTCACGCATTTCGCGACCATACACACACGTCGTTGTGCTTGCGCGAGGCGCTTATTTGCTTTGAAGATGACGGGGGACTGTCAATTGAACTTGTTTTGCTGAACATGAGCTTCCAGGCATTTATGACGGTGCGATCTTGCAGATCCAATTTCATTCACAAGAACACTCCTTTATTTGTCTTTTTCTACCGTTTTCTTTACCTTCAGCATCGCATTTACATCTGTGGAGCACTGGATCGTCAATGATCTAGAATGGCCTCGAGCGAGGGGATCCAAATGATGTCATATCGTCGGCGGTTCCTCCGTCTTGGCGCTGCGCCAGTGACCGAACCGCCAATTGCTGCATACATCGCTGATGCTCTTCTGCGACAAGCGATCATTACGGTGTAATTGCACAGCGTGGCATTTATACAGTGGCATTGTATTTCCAATTGTCTGTCAGAACAGTCAAGGCAAGGGATTGTACTGCAAGATATGGCGCATGTTTTATACCCATCGCAGCCAGCCATGAAAAGTCTGACAAAACTGCCATGAAAGAATATCGAGGACAGATTGATGGCAACAAGAGTACGGCGTAAAGCGATGCCTTTACAACCTAGTCGGCTTCGTTGCTTGTGGTTGTTTGATACGATCGTAATTGACTGTCAGTAGCGATAATCCGTCAGGTTACAATGCTGAAGGAGACCGGGAATTAAGGCAACGACACCATGTGTATAGTGAGTGTCTAATTGAGTGTGGTGACTGTGAGGGTTGTGTCTGTTAAACAAAATCTGAAAGGATCAAATTTGAGGCACCCCTCCCCATCCACGACAATGACACCGCCTCCTTGGCAGACCACATGGCAAGTACAACGTGGCGGCACGATCCGCTTTGTCGGGTTTTGGGAAAAGACCCTGAAATGGCGAAATGGCGAAATGGCAACAAGAAATCCGATGTCGTCGGGAAGGCTAACGAGAGATTGGATGTTTTAAGCTTGAACCGTGTCCCACCAATCTTCGTCATCGCCCCAAGACAATGGCATACGAGTCTACGAGTTGCCTTCTCTTGTTTCTACTTACACGACAGTTTAAATTATGCCACCACTACGCGACATGCTCGATGCGCCGGAGATGCACACACTATTCATCTAATGCTGCCAAGCTATAAGCTTGCCACAGAGACAACTAAGAAATAATTCAGCATCATGAACAGTTACTCAAACACTACACGCGATACATGCTTAAAGTAAGCATGCCACCTTTAATCTTCTAATCTTCGTTAACGGCAACTACGTCAATATGCATAAGTTACATTGGCATCTCAATTAGTCACAGTTAATCATTCGAACGTCAAGTGTTCATCAACACGAAATGTTTTGTCATTTGGATTTCCAAAAGCACTCCAAGACAGAACGCCCTGTCAAACACAATAGCCCAAGATGGCCAAAAAGAAAAAAGTGTCGCACCCCATGTAAGAAATATAAAAGTCCCTCTTGCCTGCAAAGGGCAGCAAAAAAAAAAAAATACACACACAACTCCAGAAAACGAGGTATCAAGAAAACCAAATGAAGAATGAGCCACGCAAAACAGGAAACTGGAAATGGGGACTGAAGAATGGAAACACGGCGGGCATATGCAAAATGCGAGAAGAACAAACAACAACACAGTGATGGACGAACACCGTTCGTCCACCACACGGTCAGCCAATGTATCTTTGCTGACAAGGTCCACACGAGAGTCGGACCAAACAAATGTAAAAATGTAAAATGAACGACCTCTACCATCTGCAGTGGAGAGGTCAGGGTATCAAAAAGGGGGTTGGGGGATGTGTATGTGTTGGCCAGTCGAGGTCCAACAGAGGTAAAGATATAAATGAGTAACCCAAAAGGAGTCTGTGACAGTCAACCGCGGTCAAAACTACTTTTCGTTCAAACGCCAGCCTAAAAGCGAACGCCTAACACACTGTACTTCGAATTCGAAATGGCAAAAAAATGCGCAAAACAGCCAGCGGTTGTGAGATTGGTGTAGATGTAGGGTAGTGATGGTAGAGGTGGTAGTATGATGGTGTAGGAGGAAGGATATGATAAGCATCCCAGAGTAAAGACAACAGAAAAAGGCAATGAAGCCGTCCGTTGGCCCTTTACCCTAGCGTGCGACCAGAATGGATTGCCTGCACGCTTGTTGGCCGCGGCGCAACAGGGCTGGAATGGAGGGGTGAGGTGTTGGCACTGCTAAAGGGGTTATCGTGATATTGGGGAGGGTGGCGGACAGGGTCCCACGTCTCTTCACTCAAGACGCTGAGGTAGCCCTCTCCCACCTGATCACGCAATGCCTCGATCTTGCGCCGGTATAGCTCGCCGCCGACATCCCAATCTTGCGGCTCGGCCCACACCCCGTTCTGCGAGGCGGATGGCGTGGGGTTTGCCTTGGTTGGGGTGCGTGTGGGTGTAACAGGTGTCGCCGGAGCTTTGATCACTGGCGGCTGCACCGTCAGTGGTGACTGTGGTGGCAGAGGCGGCAAAGCCTGTGCTAGTCTTGCTGATGTAGCGGATTCTGCACCACCGTTGGCCAGGGTATGAACCTCGGCCACTGTGAACGCTGAGCTCGTATCAACGGGGAGTGGCGAGGTATCATTTTGCGGCGCGATAGGCTTCTCTTCCAACAATGCAGGTACGGTTCGCGGTGAGAGAACTTCCTCAGCAGTTTCTATGGGCAAAGCAGGCAGAGGGCGTGAAACCTCCTCTGCAGTTTGCAAATATGGCGTCTCATGCACAACGGCCAGTGGTGGCGGAACAGCTGCAGCAGTGCGATCAAACGAGGTGTCTAACGGCGAAGGAGCAGCCGGCGGTGGAAGAACAGGCGGCGGCATCATTGACGACGATGTCGATGGGACACGTGTCGTGGTGACATTGTTTGTCGCCAGGTCAACAATCCGCCGCTTTGGTGCTCGCTTTCGGCGGTTGGCAGTGGTATTGTTCTCGCTGGCGGCAACACGCGCCGAAGGACGTTCCTTCCGCAGCACCGCAGGCTCGCGCGACTCACGTCCATCGCGACTTTCATGCGGCGCGTCGTAAACAATAGCGGGCTTACTGACATCAACAGCGGGGATAGTGGCCACAGGTTCCGGCTTGATGACAGGGACCATGGGCGGCAAAGGCACGCGCTCCACAAGATACTTGCGCTCCGAGTAGCTGGGACCGGTGGCATCAATGATGATGTCCTCGGTGAAGCCCGGCGTCTTGCGGAACAGGTTGAAGATAGTGATACGGTAGTCCTTGTGCGTACGTGTGAACGGGTTGCCACCCACCCAAACCTCGCGTATGTCGGGAATGCCCGTCAGACGCGCCAGCTCCATCGGATCGGTGAGACCGTTATCGCGGAGGTCAAGACGCTCCAGCGGGTATAGCTTCTCAATACCAGCAATTGATTGCAGGCGATTAGCCCGAAGGTTCAATGCGGTGATAGCAGGCAGAGGGAAATGCGCGAGCGAGTGTAGCGAATCAATCATGCAGTGCGACAAATTCAACGCGCGAAGAGCGGTCAAAGTTGCAAGACTGTCAGGAATTTGGGTGAAGAGGTTGCTGGACAGGTCCAGAGAGTGTAGGGTGTTGGAGAGCGGGGACAGACTGAATGCAGGGATCGAAGTCAACGAGTTGTCTGCAAGGCTGAGGTGCTTGAGGAAGCGCCACTTGGTAGCCGGGAGGACACCAACGGTCAACAAATTCGACGTGCTGCCGCGACGATTGTGCCATGAGTCAGACAGGCTTGAATGAGAGCTGCCCGAACCAGAACGGTGAACCTTGTGCGAGCCACGAGCATAAGATGTGCCGTTACGCGAGCTCGAGGGCCGACGCGGCGAGTGGCTGCGTGGGCGCGACGATTTGGAAGGCGAGTGAGGCGAAGCCTCGTCGCTGTTCGACCGAGCCAGCGAAGGACGGAAATCACCATTGCTGTTGCGCTCGTTCTGATCATCGGTGTTCGGCTCGCTAATGACTGATCCAATGCGCATATCAAGTGCTGAAGTGCGGGGGTCGGGCGATCCAGGCATAGACATGCTCTTGTGCAACTCGGCGTGCAGGATCGAGGGGCTGCTGCGGCGCGGACTCATGCCAAAGCTGCCACCACCAGAACTGCCGCTGAAAGGGCCAATCGTAGGTGAAGATTGTGTCTTGGACGTGCGACGGCGACGCTTCTCCATATCGTCAAGCACAATGTCGACCAAGATCTCAATAGGGTCTTCGATAGAGGCGCGCTTCAGCGTCAACGACCTCAACTGGTCGGCAAGGCGGTCCCAGCCAAAGAACTGGCGGAAGTCCATGTCGCAAACTTCGAGTGCTTGCACGTTCTTGAATACATAGAGCGGGACTGCCGAGTCAAAGGGGAATTCTTCGTAACCGCGAATAAGACGTGCGCGCCAGTCAGGAGCAAGACGCAGGCAGGGGATCTTGGTGAAGGCCGAGTACAGGTACTTCAGATCTGCCTGCAGGGCTGCCTTTTGGCGTTCGGTGCGGGCGGCTGAAATGCTCGAGCCAAGGCTGAAGCTGGCCCAGAGGGCGGACATGCCGGACATGACGCTGCGGATGCTGGACACAGAGCGAATGGAGCCGACGTCGGACCCATGAGTCTTGGAGCGCTGTGACTGGCTCAGGAACGAGACATAGTTGGTGGATGCGGCAGCATCGTGTAGATTCTCGATACGAATTCCCATGGGCCCAACGGGGATACCGAGTTCCTCGAAGCGAGAGAGAAGGTAAAAGAGGTGGTGAGGGGTGAGTGCGAGTTTGGCCGACTTCACGCTGTGTGAAGTGAAGTTGAGCGATCCGAGAGATAGTGCGGCTGCGAGGGAACTCGAGGTGGAAGAGGAGGTGGAAGGGCGCTCGGGAAGGGTGTTGGTCGAAGAGCTCGTCGGCAGGGACGAGACGCTCTGGGAAGGGCCATGTCGGGGGGCGGTTTGACGCCGGAACTGCAAGGCGTTGGCAAGGGCCTTTTCGTGCGTGCGCACGAACGTGGCTAGTTGCTGCAAAGGTGTTAGCGGAGAGTTGGAAGAAAAGAGGCGCCGCTGCGAAAAATCCTGGGTGTTCTGTCTGCACGTACCTTGATGAACAACTCCCCGTCTTCCGAATCCATAGCGGCGACTTCGTTTATGGATGCATTGGGGACAAGTGCTATGTGGGTAGGGTCGGTTGTAGGAGGTCGGGGAGAAGATTGAAGATGCAAGGTCGCCGGTGAAGAGTCTTTATAGATGTGTTCGTTTCGAAATGTACGGTGACACTCGAGCGAAGTATTGCCGTCTCGAGAAAGTCGTCCAAAGGAGAATCAAAATGAAGGAGAATTAAAACAAAATTTCCGACGGCTGTCGTACAGAGAGGAGTCAGTCAAACATCCGATTGTGTTTCTTGTGTGGGGGGTTAACTGAGTGAAGCAGAAAAGTACGCGTAACAAGAGAGGCGCTGCAGAAAAGAAGATTGTGAGAGGAGAAGAAAAGGAAGAAAAAAAAAGAAGCAAAGAGGTTTCCAGAAGATCAACGAAACAGGATCGCAACATCAAGAGGCCAAAACATGCCATGAAGGAGGAAGTGTGCTTCGTACCATCCCAGCAAGTCATTCATGGGTTCATTGAAGCTTCGATAATCCAGTCCTTGGGATGAAGAGGGGTGTCGCGGATCTGTCTAACAGGACAAGGAGGAGAGGAGGCAAGAAGCAGGCAGTGGAACAAGAAAATGGCAGTGAAAAGTGGTGATCGAGGAAGAAAAAGGGAAGCCGCCGGGGCGATCCAGGCAAGCGATGATGAGAGGATGCGAGGATGACAAAAGGATGTGCACGCGGTAACTGGGTTGCGTTGACAGTTTTGCCACAGCGCCTAGGCTGCGGAGGCTGCGGAGCAGTGGTCTGTGTTGTATGCGCAAGTTGGCTCTGAAAGTTGGAGGCTGCGGAGGGCGGCAGACTCGCAGGTCAACCGCCCGACAGACCAAAAGGCATGAACTAAAAAAAGTACCAAAACAAGAAAACAAGCAGTGTCCAGGCTGACACGAGGCTCGCAGTGTGGAAGGGTGCAAGGGCAGAAGGGTGTGGTGCAAGTGATGGTGGGTGGGCATGTTCCTGGAAAGCTGAGTCAACTGGGGGAACCAGTATGTTCATTCCTGCTGCATCCCAGTAGTGCAATCGTGCATGTGTACTTGTGTTTCGTGTCTATGTATTGTGTGTGAGTGTGCAGGTGGTAAATGAGGTGTGGTGCATGTGAGTTGCGTATGCGTGCTCTGGCATGGGTTTTGCATTTGAATGAGAAAGTGCCTGTGTTTGGTTCTTGGTGCTCGGTATTCGGTGCTTCGTTCTTCATGCTTCGGCTTTGTCCTGCTTTTCGTTTTCTTTTCTCGTACCCCGTTCCGTATGCCGTAGTTTGTCCGATCTTTCACAAGGCCGAGGACAAGCGGTGCCTGGCTTCCTTCTTTTTTCTTTTTCTGTTTCGTTCCGTCCATATCTATTGGTGAAGAGTGCACGTTTCCTCGACCAGGTGACTCAGTGCGGCGGAGCGCCTGTTTGCTGAATCGGAGGCTATAGTGGCTAGATTGGAGACGAGGGGGGAGGGAAGGGTGAGGGACAGAGAGGTAGAAGGCTGGAGAGGGCTGGCTGGTTGGAAAGACTGGAAATCTGGAAATGCGTGGAGCAATAAAAAACACACGAGGACTCGGCCACCTGACCGGCATGCAGGAAGGACACCACGGAGAGACAAGAGGCGCAAGAAGCAACAGGCGAAAGCAAAACGGGTGTAAAATAAACAAGACAGGACACAAGACACAGAAGGACACAGAAGATGCAGCAAAATCGCAGGAAACGACAGAGAAAGACACACAACAGAAGGGTTGATCACACGAGGCGAGGCTTGTCGTTTTGCATACCAGAGAGAGTGGACGGTGAAGAAAAGACGAGGAAATAGCAGAGACGTATGGCAGCTGGAATGCGCCAGCGGGGTAACAATATGAAACGAAACAAGGGACAAGGAGGACGAAGACGAGAAAGAAACAGAAGATGACGTGAATGCGCACGAAAAGAAGGCGCAAAAAGGCTGAAAAGGAAGGAAAGAGTGTAAGGCGATGTAGGTGAAGCAAAAAGAGAGCGGTTTCTTTGTGACGTCGTGCTTGTTTCGTTCTTATTGTGCTCGAGGTTTTGTTCTTTTGTCTCGGGAATTTGAAGAGGTTGAATGTTGCGAAGTGGTTTTGTGTTTTGGCAAAAGGAGCGAAAGGAAAACATAGGAACCAAACAGCTAAGGTCACACGAATTGGGCGTAGTCAAGGGCCTCTTGGCACTAAAGAACGTAGGTGGAGGAAAGGAACGGGAGGGGGCAAGCGCGGCCTGGAAGAGAAAGGACAGGGGAGAGATACGACAGGAGCGCAGCGCTAGCGGGAAACAAGCAAGACGCGATTACCCAAAACAAATGCTAGAAAGCGAGGCAGGCGCCAGTGTAGATAGCGGATAAAGAAGAAAAGAGAAGAGTGCACGATAAGAAACACAACGCAAATCAAAACACGAACGTAAAAACGCAAACTGCAAATACAAAATGTGCTGATGCTGTATTTCACTGCAAATATGCAGTAAATAGCTACTCACCTAGTCAACTGCTTCCTTTCCACAACGTTTGTTATATGCTCGCCGGTGTTTTCGTGCGTGGTCGAGCTGGAGAAAGGCGACAAGAAGGCGACACGGGTGGGGAGATTGGATCGTCTCGGAGGGAAGGCGCGATCGTAGACGTACGGGCGAAGTCGTTCGGTGCCGGTTTGTCGACGAGGAAGGCGAGAAAGTGTAAGGAAGGTGCACGCCGGACGTGAAAAGGAGAGAATAAAAAGAGGAGGAGAAGAAGAAAATGAAAATAGAAGGAGGCAAACGACAAATGGAAAGAACAATGGAAGGCCCGAAATGTTCCACGCTGAACACAATAACCAAAACAGCACCACAGAACCGTATTTTCTTCCTCTTCCTGTTCCTTTTCCTGGATGATTCCCTCGGACGTTCGTCTCGTCCTCTCTTCTCTTCTTCTCTCTTCTGTTTCGTATTCAACGGATTGCTCTGTCGAGAAAGCAACCACCTCTACGGACGAAACAGAAGAGAAGGAGAAAGGAAAGAAGAAAAAGGAAGGGAAGGAGAGGAAAGGAAGGGAAAAGGGAAAATTGGAGACGGGGGTTGGGAAGGGGGTCTGATTTGGTTTTAATACCAACAGCCGTGTTATTCGGCTCTACAGTTGCAGGGGGTCTGCGAGGCGAGACAAGGCAGGAGCAGAAAAAAAGATGGGAGGTTACGGCGGCTGTGGGCGTCGACGAGAAACTTCAGAAGAACAGACGATAAAAAGCAACACGAAACAGACCGTCAATGTGGGATCATAGGCACCTTTTTGGTGGGGTTCCAGGGTCCTCCCTCTATCTCACTTTCCACATTCATATCGGCCGGGATGCCTGCTGCCCATTGCCTGCGTACTCAGGGTACTGCTAGGATGTATTCAGGTGGTGGATGGATTCTGATGGGTTTTGATGGTGGGCGCCGAATAAAAAAAAGAGGGGACATGTGCTGGAGTGGGGTCTCCTTTCAAGGGACACCCAGGACGCCAGGACCACTCTCGCGCGTTTGCGCGCGACATCACAGCAGGGTAAAATTGCAGATTACCGGGGTGGAGGGGGGCTAAGAGGGGAGCAGGACAGAAAATACGGAGCACTTTCCCCCCACCACAAACACAAACAACACTAGCAGCATCGAACACTGCCAAAATGACACCAAAAAGCTTGGAGAC
This sequence comes from Sporothrix mexicana, assembly GCA_021396375.1. Lineage (NCBI taxonomy): Eukaryota > Fungi > Ascomycota > Sordariomycetes > Ophiostomatales > Ophiostomataceae > Sporothrix > Sporothrix mexicana. Next base: position 818,267 of record WNYC01000007.1, read on the forward strand.
AAGCGAGATATTGTTGCAACTCGGCCTTCAGTCTCCTCCACAGCCTGCCCCTACCTGAATTTCGTAATTAATACCGCCGTCTTTTATGATATTACGGAGTAGTAGCGTCAGCCGACGGAAGCGTGCTAGAAGGATGTTGGTTGTGTTTTTGTTTACCATTTTCGCGTCTATTGGGGGAAGCGAGGAGGCGGCGTTGAAGTAATCTCTTTCTCACAGTTGCAGACATTATTCCGTACTCATCGTGACGGTCGTGAGAATCAAAGGATGAGAAAAAATGAATGTAAGAGATAAAAGTGAGAAGGACGATGTAGGCGCACAATACAAAACGCAAAGCAAATTGCAGTTTTCGATACGCACGGAATCGGTGGCGAGAGCGCCCACTCCCGCCTCGTCTTTTCCTTATTTGACCGTGTCCTTCGAGCTATTCTGTTGTTCTTTCTTTCTTCTGTCTTTTTTTTTTCTCATCTTTTTGTGATGAACGCCCGTGCTTGCCGCTCGCTGTCAGGAAGGGCAACCAGCCGGCGGTGGACAAATCTCGAGAGGGCCTTCGTTCTGGCCAATAATGGCAGCGAAGAAGGCTTTTGGCTGGCTTTCATCTAGCATTGGCTTGGCAAATCCGTCAATGGCATTTTGTTCCATCACTTTTTTTTTATCTACTCTTCCGTCGACCTCCTTCTTTGGGTTTCTCCAGATAAAATAAACGCCCATTGTCTGCTCAAAGTCTCCTGCGGCCTCCCCCCTGTTTACGTGCAGGGAAAGGGGGCTTGCATGGTGCATCTGCTCCTGCAGATGCTGCAACCTGCAACTGTGCAAGTAAGACGCAAAGAGGGAACAAAAGAGAGTGTAAGAGGACAGACCAGTGTTTTCCGAGTGCAGACTGAAAACAGCGCCACGGCACGGAGTACCCAAACACAGCAGTGGAGGGAAAAAAATAGAGCCTTGGAGAAATCAATGCGGAAAGAATAGAAACCGGCGCTACAGTACTCCGTACTGAGTATGCAAGCTGTGAGGCATACGACTTACAATACGTGCATGTAGGCGGGGGGCCTGCAGGAAAGAGAAAGAAAAGAAAAAAAAAAGAAGTGAACCACAAAAAGCAAGTCGACGCGGTGAATCATAGCTGTCGACAGTTTAAACATCATCGTCGATTCGCAAGGGCATCATTCAAGGGCACGTCGAAAGGTACGCAAAGACACGCAAGGGTCGCTGCATGTTTCTGTTTTGCTCTCAAGCTTGATACGTTTTAACCGCTTGCCTCTTTATTTCCTGTGTCTTCTTGTGCAAGTGTGTCTTGAGTGTCGCACATGCAGCACTGCAGGATGGAAGCGGCGCTGAGAAGAGTAACGATCGTCCATCCAGCTGGAACGGATGCTGCATCTTCGTCCTGTCTCGTTTCTCTCCTTGGACGCATCATGAGGAGGACGAAGAAGAAGATAATGTAAATTTGACAAGAAACAAAAAAGGACAGAAAAGAATCTTCACCGCCATGAAGGCAGCGTAGTCATGAAAGTCAATCTCAGATTCGGACTTCCTTTTTGTGCTTCTCGCCGCAAACCATGTTGTTCCTTCGAGTGAAAGCGTAGATGCAACTCTGTGGGCTCCCGGTTAAATCGGCGCTCTCGGCACCCTGCGGCAGTAGACGGTTCTCAAGAGGCAAAAAGACAAAAGGGCAAAAAGAAAAGGGGTAAAAAAAAATCGTAAGCAGAGTCGTCGTCATGTTGACCAGAATACCGAATGTCTTCTGGAAAAAAGGCCTCAGATCGAGAGACCAGTTCGAGGTGGTTTCCAAACGGTCACAGATGGCAGCAAATGGAAACAGGACGGTCGCTAGATAGGTCGCCAGATGATAGGCCGCCAACTGTAACAGCGCCGTCACCCTCGATTTAATGACCCTTCCTCTTCCATCTTAGCGTGCGATGTGCGCTGTCGGCGGCGACCGAAAGAGCAGGCGCGAGTGATGGTTGGACCCCGGAAAGACCCCTCTTTTGATTTCAGTTTTGACAGATTTGATTTCAGGAGAGAGATATCAAGATAACAGGAGTGCGACGGACTTGTCTAAAGTACGTCGTACTAAGTACATTCCCTACTAAGATTTTCCAAGCTGCGTCGCAAAAAAGGAGAACCAAAAACCTACGATGCACCGGAGTACGACATTCGGCGTGTTGGTCTTGAAGAAAAGTGGAAAATGTCCCAGCCCCTCTTCTGCGGTCCTCTCTATCTTTGCCCATCGCTCTTTCCTCTTTTCGTCATCCGCCAGCCTCGCCTGACGCAACGAGTGGTTTCGACAGTGGGGGCCTTCCCAGGAGCTTCCATGGCTTCCCCAAGAGTTCTTTTGATTTTGCGTCTTTTGATACATGTAGATACGTTTGTTGTTCTGGTTTCTTTTTTTCCCGGCCAGTGCCATTTACGATTATATGTTGTTGATCTTTATTCATTGCCATGCCGTCATGTCGGCTCTTGTGTTTGCCAATTGGCTATTCTGGCAAATTAAACCTTGCCAAAACAACCCCCTCTTTCTTTTTACTTTTGATTTCCCCCTGTGCCTCTACATCTTTCGTCTATCTCCTTCGAGTATCTCGTTTTATGCGGGCTGTTATTACGGTGGGCAGACCAAATACCAAAATGAATAAACATAGAGACAAGAAGTACGGAGTACAGAGTACCACTCATGTCAACTACAAACAGAAAACGAGACAGTGATGAAAATGTCAAATGCCCCTCTGGCGATCCTTTTCCAAGCCATGACGAAAAGCGCGTTTCTTGTCGTGAGCTTTCTTCTGATCGCCCTCTCAGCCAGCCACCCTTGTCGATTTTTTGTGGTTTTGACTCTTTTGGGTGGCTCCTCCCCCCACGGCCGATATCCTCTTTTGGACCAGCCTGCCAGCCCACCACCCAAAAGCCCGTCTCCAATCTGAAAATCAAATCAGCGGTGAAGAAAATGACCCTCTGGAGAGCCACTCGAGAGAGACATTGTCGTCACTCACGCATTTAAAGCGACAGACGATACACACAAAAAAGCGTGCTAACGCCAACTATTTCCCATTCCTGGCCTGGTCTTGTCGCGCCTGTCTCTATTTTATTGCCCTGCAGGAATGGCATGTGTGTGTGGACCAAACATTTGAACCAGAGATTCGAGAGAAAGATACACCTTTTGTTACGATGCTCTCTCCTCCAGGGTCCTCTCCAGCCCGCATTAACAAGAGGAAGTTGGAGGTCGCTTTCCGAGAGCAATGCACCCGATATATTCCGTACAAGACATGCAACAAGAGGAGTCCAAAGGATAAAAAAATCTTTGACCAAGCCCGTACCACTCCAATATTGATGGCGTGCGGCGGCTGGGACTGGCTCAAGTGGTCCGAGCTTCCTTTTTTTTTTTTTTGTGTGTGTGTCGTTCTTCCTTTGCCGCACAGACATAAACGAGAAGAACATGCGGGACGTCCTCCTTTGCCGGAGCCGGCAACAGAAAAGCATGGCACTTCGAGGACAAGGAGTAATAAACATAGATTGCTCTGTACAAGCAACGGTCGCCTGCCGTTGTTGATTGTCTGTTGGCCTGCTGGGCCTGCTGGACCCTTGCAGAAACGTGAAAAGCAACTTCATCACTACTTTTTGAGGGCGGGATGACAATAAGAATGGAAATGGCAAAAGAAAACAAAACGGATCTCTGTCAAGTCGGATCGAGAGATCGGCTTTTGGTCGATATGAAATTGATATGTGGCTTCAACATGCATTCCTGAGAGCAAGTTAGCCCCATTTATTGTCAACATCCACATCCATATCTACGGCGTATTTCCATCTCTGTCTCTATCGATATTCATTATCCGGAGTCGACGTGCCGAATTGCATCATGGAAAAGGCAAGTGTAGACGGGAATATGAGACACGCAGGCAAGAGACAGCGCTTGCGCGAGACATCCACAGAAAACGCTGTGATCTGCAGGAAGTACATCGCAGAACAATGTACAGGAGATTTTGCTCGAATCGCTTCCAGGTACGACATTAATATTTCCGTCCAAGATAACCTTTTGGCCCCGATGTTGGCCATCTCCACCAGCATGCAGTTCTGTGCAGCTTCCAAGACTATGCTACAGAACCAGCCAGTGGCATTCTCAAGACAGAAGCGCATCCATCGTGTCTCCTCCTTCTATCTCATCTCATCTTTATCCTGAGAACCCCCGGTATGCCCTCTTTGAGAGAAAAGGTAGGAGAAAAGGAAACGGTTGACGACACCGACTTTTTCCATTTGAGCTTCTTCCTTGGATAGAGAGCACTGCTACAGCCTTTGGCCGTCCCACGAGTCCGGCCACGAGCATTGGCCACGAGCCACGAAAAAATTGCTACTCTGAAAACCAGACCTTTTCCCTTCTGCGTGCTCCCGCATCGGAACCGCCCCATGAACAAATCATATCAGCACATGTCTGCCAACGTCAGCTCTTCTGAAGGAAAAAAAGTGTCTCATGTTTTGTCGCTCCCCGCTTGACCTGATGTTTGACCTGACCTGGCCTGCCCCCCAACGGCCACATCCTGTACATCCAGTCCCATGAGCACAACAGGAGACCGTGCGAGTCGTACACAAACAGTGAAATGGCAGGAGGGGTTTTGCTCTGTCCAGAACGTAAAGAATCTCTGCCAGCTACCCAGTCGCAGATTCAAATGACTGAAGAAATATCCCGAGCTACATGTACAAGAGTCAGTATTACTCAGGGCTCGGGTCAAGACAAGTCAACGGCGACTGGCCTGCGAAAAGAGGCCCTTGTCTCTGGGCAAGACCCGTTCTCCACCACACAAAGGGACGATCACCACGGTCATGTGCTGCTGGATCCGAAACAACAGAAGGCAAGAAATGGCAAGAAAGGCAAGAAAGATAACAAAGCAGTACAATCGTATCCCGACATTCAATGTATTTTGTGAGCGACGCTCTCCCCTGCCCGCGTCTACCAATAATAAGGTTGTTAGATCGCGAAAATCAAAAGAGCCGAACGACTGCCGACCTCCCAGTGATCATGTCGCCAAAGAATGGACCAGTATTGAGTTCAACCTAGTCGAAGCGTCAAGTACATAACATCTGACCGCCATGTTCGATAGCCGCCAGTGCACCTCCTCGTATTCCTTCCACGGTAGCGGAAGAATGTGGTTCGAAAATCGAAAAGGGTGGCCCCGGCCTGCGCCTTCTCGGTCTACATACCTCCTGCCACCCCATAATAAACCCCCCATAATTCAGTGGGCCACCAAAAACACCCACAGTTTGTGACGTCATGCCGCTGGCCGGAGCACCGACTTACACCACCTCGACCACTTACACGCGCTGTTGGCGCCTCTGCCTCCAAAAATAAAGACAAACTAGCCTAAAAACTGACCCCAATGGCAACCAAAGTAAAATGGTGGTCAGAGTCTGAGAAAACGAGACGGGATCGTGTTTCTTACAGTGGCCACCCATTCATTTTGGTTCGGTAAATATAATAGTCAGAGATGGTACTTGTGAGCGTAGTGAGGCTGACCTTTACGCCCTCCAAAACTACACCGAAAAAGTGGTGTTGGTGGTGTTCGCATAAGCTTGGCGAAGACGCCTCTGGGGCATCTCGGGGTATCTTGGACATCTTGGGCATCTCGTGTTGGATCGTATTGCTGGCCTCAGAACTAATGGTGTAGCTCCCCCATCTTTACGAGCTTCTTTACGTCTTTTTAACGACAACTTTAGCCAGTCTCAAACAGAAAGAACAAAGGCTGATTTACACCAGAGCCTGGGACTGAGTCCCTCGGTCCCTGCATGGGAAAAGTAAGATACTGTGCCTCCAGACGAAGATCACGGACCCCAAACTCGAGACAAAGCATGAAAGAAGGAAACTTATCATCAAACTTGGCATGTAACCGGCCACATGATGGCTGAGTGGCCACAACTCCGGGCTTGGCTCAATCTGTTAGAGGTGCAATTCCGCTCCTTTTCTCAGCGGGCAAGTGTGATTGAGCTTAATCTTTCGTCTTCTTCTAACTGCGGCCCGCTGGAAAGTTGACAAGCGGGTTCCATTACTTTCTTTTTTTGGTCACTTTTAGTCTTGCCTTTCCGTTCTATTTGTTCTATTCGCTGTGTCCTTTTCTGACCATTTCTTGTCACTCTTGCCTCCCTCCCCACCCTTTCTTTTCGGTCGATGCCGGTGGTTGGCTCTGCGCAGTCGTTCCTATTGTTCCCTTTGCAGCTTTCAGCTTTCTTATTACTCGTCTTACATACAACTAAGATCCTGGTCTGACTAGGATTTGACACTGGGACCGCGGCTATGCCAACTAGTGTCCTATCGACAACGTCCCTCCATCGGAGAGAGCAGCCGAATCTCACGATGAGAACAGATTGCATTGCAACTTCATCCACTCATTGTCCTCTAAACCATTCCTTCGCCTCTCTTTTCTCGTCTCCGGCTTTCGGTGCGCTTCAGCTTTTTACTGGCGCATCTTGGTTTTTAAGGAGGGAACGCAAACTTAAGTGAAGAAAAGGAAAGAAAAGGACACAAATGCATCTACTTTGAAAGTAAAAAAAAAAAAAAGAGGGCCGGCGATTGGGTCACCCGTCCCCAAGGTTTCAGTGCAGGGTTGCAGTGGTGGCCAAGAAAGGAAACAGGGAAATGGGCAAGATGCAAATGAAAAACTGCACTTTGCATGTGGAGGATGGAGGATGGAGGATGGAGGATGGAGGGCAGGCAAACGCACAGAATAAAAGACCCTTTCAGCATCAGAGTGCTTGCATATACGCCACAGAGTCTTCTGCGGCCTTCATCTCCAGCGTAGATTTCAGACTTTCCACAACGCCTTCCGTCGACACTTTTCGCCGAAGCGGGACATGTTCCCCCAAATGTCCCCCAATCTTTTTGTTGTAAGTTCCTTGTCAGATAAGTTCGTGGGCTTGTCCTTCCCCTCCAACAAACATCGTCTGTGCGCTCTACCCCTCCCCCTCCTTTTCCATGATTTTTTGACACTTCGAGAGAAATTTCTTGACGTCCTCTGCCTCGTAGCTGTATCGATGTAATTTTTGAAGGGGAAAATCTTTCTCATAAGAGGGTTGCACTGGCTGGAATAAATTCCAGCCTCACAAAGAAAACCTTCACCGTTCTTTTGCACTTCCTCCTCTCTTTAGCCTCGTCTCGCTACGAAGAAATATTCGTGCACATTTTAGCACTTTTTTCCTGCACTTTGAACTCCGACAGACCACTCTGGATTCACATCCTTGGTCTTGATCTCGTAAATCTGTAGAATCGTAAAGTCGGTACATGGGCCGAGTCACACTTCCAAGTGCCAAAGGATTTGTGACCGCCAGCATTTTGGGTTTAGAAGCCAACGTACTCGTTTTCGTCGCCCGTTGTCGTCCAAGACCCGCGAGAGCCCTCCATTTACACATTTTGCGGGCCCCTCGAAGCTCCTTGTTGCAGATCATGCCCCGTGTCTTCTTGCATCGTCCCACTCTGTCAACCAGGGAAAAGGAATCCTCATGCTTGCACTTAAACTGCACCTGTAAGTACGGACTAAAATCAAGTGCAAAAGTGGCAAAGAAATGCAGTAGATGCGCAAGAAAGTACAGCGTATCGAAGGATCGTGGCTTTCAATTTTGGAATCTACTCTGACTGGCTCTTCAAGGCCCTCTGGACCCTCTTGGCGTGCCCCAAAACGGCTATCCGGTGAATACCGCTTCTTTGCTCGAGTACGATTCGCTGCCGTTGCCATGGTTCGGGACGAGAGTGTGAGAAAATGAGAAGACCAGACACGGCCGGTTGGCTGGCAGGCTGTGTCACAGAAACTGCAAAAGGCAAAAGGCCAATATAGCCAGCCCATGGCGGACAGGTTGGGGGAGGGCTTTGGATAACAGGTGTGCCATCCCAGATGTACTGTTTCTGCCCTTCCTTCCCATCGTTCTGTCCTTCTGTCCTCCCTCGTTGCCATTGTGTCTTTCCCGGTCTGCCCGGTGCCAAATGGCTGCGCTTCGGGCGGTTGTTCTCATTTCTTCCTGGATATTCTCACTTTTATTCTCACATTTCTGTTGTATAACCTCCCTATTCTTAATCTCCGTGAGTTATGTCATTTTTAGTCCTGTCTGACAATATGATTTCAAAAAAAAATACACGAGAAAGGGGTAAAGGGAAAAGAGAATAATACAGGCACGTAACAAATGGCATTTTCTACATTTGCATCTTACGATTCTTGCACTGGGGCTGCCTCTTAGTTTGTGGAGTGACTTGAAGAATAAGTGCAGTCTTTCTGCTCAGACGACTTGTAAGTCACAAGGCCAATGGTGACAATGCTCCGATGGCGACATCGAGTCGAGGCGAAGCGTATCTGAGTCAACAAAAGTGACGATAAATTCAAAAGAAGAAAGAAGGAAAAGAAAGGACTCCGAAACGGAGCGGTGAAGGAATAAAATTATTTCGAAATAAAAATACTGAAAAAGAACCAACACTCACACACGGCAGGGCTTCTCTTGCGGATAATGGACGGTGACAAGACAAAGGCTTCCGTTGCCAATGCGACAAAACATCCCAGACCAGAGCGATTGTACAGTGGCGCAGGTTGTTTGCCGGCTCTCATTCGACAATGATGGCGATGCAAAGAAGGGAGAAGAGAGAAGAACGAAAAGAAAAAAAAGAAGCAATAAAAAATTGATGTAGTGTGTCACACAGCCTTTCCATTCTCTTCTGCCGCTGATACGCCAATGGCTCTTTCCCTTCCCTCCCTTTTTCTCTTCTGCCAGTAGGATGTAATTGGTAGAACGTAACCACACTTTATCATGAAAGATGCTCACCGCTACGATAATGCGATGCGATGCCGCTCAAGTGTGCCTTATTTGCCTCGTTTTCCAGCTCATCGACGCTCCTTCACGATCCTCCTACCGTCAAGGTCACCAAGAAAAAGCATAAAACTGTCGAGATATGCAGGGTCAAAAAATAAACATGAAAAATAAACAAACAAATGAAAAATTTTCCACACTTTACATCTCCTCGTGCCGCCCGTGGGTGTAGCCCTCGTGCAGCATAGTGATATGAATAGTGTCGGCAAGCAAAAGTGTGACACCGTCATTGCGGCAGAAGGCTCTTTCTCTCTCTCGCCTTGCCATCGTTATGGTGTTTCGACCATCCCACGCGCGGTATGTAATGCATCGACGTGCATGGAAACTGTATGCCCCCCCTCCTTTTCCCCTCACTTTTCCTTGCTTCGTCTATTTCTTTTGTGTTGCCAGTAACAATGCGTGCTTGTAAATGTAACCACTTTACCTTTGCACATGCAAACTACTCTACTCTACATGCACCTCAAGGTATACTTTTCATGTCCTTGCGCAAGTTGGGTCGCCTATCTCAAAAGTCCAGTGGCAATCCAAAGTGACTGGAGCACAGCGCCCGTTCTCCATCTGCGAGTACGGCGTCTCAAAGTCTGAAATCAAATGCTTTATTACCCGTACCCTTCACTCTCTGCTTTTGCTGCCCCCAATTTGTTTCTCTGTCTGCCGCTCGTGTGTTCCCTCCACAACGCACTTTTATATTGCTTCCCGCTCAAACGAAAAATGCCCCAGCTCTGCATATCGGCTAATGTGGAGGGCATGGATTAGCGAGTTTTGATTGCTGGGGGCTGTCTCCATTCGGGGTTCCTGTTTTGAGTTTTGTTATATTTTTCTGTCTTCTTGCTTTCTATCGCCGTCCATGATCTTCGCCAGATTCGAGAAAAATGAGGCGAAGGAAAGCGATGGAAGAAAAACACTTGAAGCGAAGGACAACAGTGCATCATCTAGTATCACCAGCTGCCAACTTTCATTAAAGTGCGTGAAGATATATCCACTCTAAAGTAGACCCTTCTTCCAGTCCCGACGGAGATTGTGGCGATCATTCCTGTCTTTGGCCAGATCGCAGCAACCAGCGTGCAGCATCGAATTAACCGACCAAGGCAAGAAGGAAAACTTGGTTAAATACTTGACAGCAATCGTGAATGACTACGTCAAGGATAATGCACTTGCAAAGACGATTTTCCTAATCAGGAAAATCAACAACAGTTGCACTTCGTCCCAATGTGGCTTCGCCATCATCCATCATGAACAGAATTGATCACCGGTCATCGGCAGGCTGCTTGTTCATAGCCGTCGTTTGCCTCATTTTCCTTTGGTCCATATCGATTCCGGGTCCGCCTCGGGCGGACTATTTTGTTCATTCTCCAGGATAGCAATTAATCCGTCCGTAAATTGCTTCCATGTGGTTTTATATACAATGTTGCCTGCTTGTGTGGCCCCCAAACATGGCCCAGGACGGGAAGTAAATAAAGAAAACTGGAGCGAACAATGAAGATCACGGACGAAAAGTCCTGCAGTATGACGGGCCTCCGATACAGTCTGACCCTTTTTTGTCTTCCATTGCGAAAATTCCCCGATATTCCATTGAATCTTGGTCTCGATATCCATATGCAAGACTTGATTGTCTCGGCTGTCTGTCCAACATCTGCCAGGGAATATAAACAAGGGATCAACAACGGGGCACGGGTAGACACGGGAGGTGCCTCTTTGCCAATTGTTGATCTTCTTCTTGCCTCACATCAGTTTGACGGTTCTAGCCACATCTTAACTGTAAAACGTCAGTTCTTCCAACTTGCCTTTCCCTGTCACCCACCTGGTGAATAGGGCCGTCTTGGGCCACTCGAGCCGTCAATTGTATTTTGGTATCTTGGCATTCGTGCCTTGACCAGGACCAGTGTGTTTTAATAGATATGCATATTTTCTTTCATGTATCAGACGTTTACTACCATAAGTTCATCTCAACCAATGTCTTTGTGATAAATGGTTATGGCCCATTTGTATTATGGCATAACCTTCTCTTGTGGATCTCCCTGATATCAAAAGCCTTGTATCAAAATAAAGTTGGTGATAGTACAAGATGGGAGAATCCTGGATCCATGGACGCCATGTGGGATAGAATAGCTTCCCACCCCGACACCGGCAAGATTGTGTCATATGCTTCTTGTTAGATCTTCCACGAAATAAATTAAATGTAACAAAGCACCAGCAAAAGAATGACCTGCCTAACAGTTATGTATCTCGTCAGGATCCAAATCTCTGAAGATGCATCTGACCACGGTGAGGCCGGTCCTCGTTGAAATTATCCCATTCACGTCTCATACCATAAGGTCATCAGGTCGTCATGTCATCTGGTCTCCTGTAAGAGGAGAGAGGCGATAGTAGGAGTCTTGGGACCTGGGATTTGGCTTCTTATGCTTTGGTTTCACGTATATTTATGATTTCTGGCTCGTACTTGTCCCATCGGTTGATTGTTTTCATTTCCAACGTGCTGTCGTGCTACAACCGCACAGATTATATTGAGCAAAACGATTGGCAAAATAATTCAACGAGGAGAGAAGATATATCAAGTTCATTTAAACTGCCGTAGAACATAGCATAAGCACATAATTTTTTTGGCTCTTAAATCTCGGTGGTCCATTTGTCGTCACCAATGTATGAATGGATACAGCCAGTTTCCAAACATTAGAGGGACTCGATAATATCGACGTCCGTTCTGCTATAGATTGATATGTAACATGAGTACTTAGATCGCACCAAGATGGCTCCATCCATGACGCCGTCATATAGCGATCATGGCATGAGGCATGCCCGGCACCTCTGGCACGCCATGCAACAAAGCACCATGCGATCCTAGTCGACAAACGTTGCCCATGGACTTCCCGACTTCCCGGAATTACCTTGTGGTGCAAGAGGTGCTATGGGGTGCAAGATATTCCTTCTCCTATATCTTACATTCTCTGTGAGCCACTACTTAGTACGATCACCGTATGAACAACAGCCTCGTTGGATGCAAAAGAGATCTGCCTCCGGAGCTCGGCCACCCCGACGTCGTGCCCCGCTGCCCTTCTAGTTTCTCATATTGTTCATTTGTTACAGCTTAAGGGGGAAAGGGTATTTAGCTCTCATCTCTCATTTGGATACCCGAGTACCAAATGGATAACGATTAAACCAAGCATACGCCGTACAGTTTGTGTAGATGTAGACAGCTCGCGGGATATCCCCAATTCTAGATCATGTAGACATAAACCACAATCCCGATCTGAGAGCCATACATATCAACAGCATATGAGAAACCGCAGCCATATTTTTCTTGTGTTAGATCAAAATTGATTGTTTGGGCAAACAGAGGACTAAGTGTCATACTCATTGATAACATAACAGTTCATGTCAACATCCCATAACTAAGGTCTCATCGAAACTATATATACAGACTTAATCACATTTCTAATAATTTAACATTAATTTGGTTTTTGTTCTTGATTTCGGTTGTCTTAAAAAAAAACCTATTCAAATATCAATAAAATAAAATAAATTATCAGCTTACACACCAATTTATAAAATTAAGTTAAGACACAGGTTTTAGAATCAAATAGATTAACAGACAGCTAGTTTAGACCAAGGGCTTGAAATAAGGTCGCGACAGTCCCTTATGAGAAACAATAGTAATAGATGCAATCATTACATGCTGATTAGGAGACGGCCCCTGACTAAAGTAAACAAATCTCATAGCAAATTTTGTACTGGTTACCCAACCAATCTGCCATTCGCTTATACTATCAACCACCCATTACTAGCTATACTAACTTTATCAATTCTCCGACATGTATCTCGCATTATATTTGCATACACTGGTTGTATTGTTGCTCCGCCAGTCGATTACTCCTCTTGAGAGGCTGCTTTAAATACCACGCACGGTGTTTGTAAACGTAACCATCACCAGAGTCAAAGTGACGAGCTGTACCCCTGCATTGTTTTTTCGTATTATTGATCGAGAACAGGAGGATACTACAACTTATCACATTATGTATTTCCAGCCCCAGAAGCCTCCACTGCAAACATATATTACAAATTTCCATGAGTCTTCCACACCAACGATTTCTAATCATCCCTATAAACCGCTCTTGCTGGCTCTTATTGGCGCTTGGGATAAACTCACCATACATACCAACGTTGCCTTCTCGTATTCTCTTGAATTATGAGCTGCTGCTTCAGGCATACCTCCATTCTCATACAGACGCCTGTTGTAACCATGGCCCATTTTGCTGCGAGTTAGCGTCGCATCTACAGGTCAGGGTAAGAAGCAAAGGGAGACGGCATTTAACTATTTTGTAACTCTTACGGTTGTAGGGATAGTAAATGCGAATGCGAATGCGATCGTCATCATGGAGAAATCATAAAAGAAGCTAGGAAGATGTTAAGGCGAGGTCGCTTGGTTATCTATCTCGCCTGTCTTGGCCGTCATTGCGTTCACTTTCAATGTAAAATACAAAATCGAGATCACAGGCATAGCAGCCCGACATTAAATAGAACTGTTTAGTTTTCTCGAATAAAGAAACAGTCGGTCTTGTGAATGAAGTCTGTCGGCATATGAGGTGTAGGTGTAAGTGAGTGCGACCCACTTTTATGCCCTGTTCACTATTGAGGGGCCACACTTTAGCTTCCACCGTTCCCCTCTCCCCCCTGCTCGGCGCCTGTCGGAGGAAGGAGTTAACTAATTGTTGGCGAAGAATAGGCTCTCCAGGATGTGTATGTAAGCAGTTCTAGCGGACCTGTCAAATTTGAGACGATTTTGTACGAAAAAGGGCGGGGCAGTAGCACGTTTTCTGGCGGGCGGCCAATGGCGCAATGCGATTTCCGTGCCCCGTCGCCTGTTCTAAAATATGACGTTTGGCCGTGAGGCCCGAATCCCCTCTCAAGAAAAGGAAGTGAAAACCAAAAACGCCATAAACCAGGAGACTCGCTCAACTCGCACTCTCAAATTTTCCTCCTTTCGAAAATCTGACAGACAGCCTGCAGTCGAATCAGAGAAATTGCATTTCTCACTTATCTCACTGGCCTTTGTCGTCTTCATTCCGACGCAACTACGCTTTGTGCTTTTGCCGAGCCTCTTTTTTCTTTTTTTCAGACGAGCCAAATCAGACTTCAACCGCGACGATCGTTTCTCAACAAATCGTATATAGCCACGGCTTCCGTCCTCCTTCTCGTCGACATCTCCCACGAACTACCTCACCCCTCACCACATCAACCATCACAATGAAGGCCTACATTTTCGACAACCTGCCGGTATGTCGATGATATCACGGGCATCAGGATGCATTGGCATTAGAAACTGCATACTAACCTACTTCCTTCTCTAGGGCGACCAGCGTGCCCCCCACGACTCCGGCAAGGAGGTCAGCGTCGACGCTCTGGAGCGTCTGGGTGTCCTCTACTACAACATCGCCGACATTGCCGCCGTCGACAAGCTGGCGGAAGAGCGCGGCTACCGCAACCGCGACGAGATCAAGGTGTCGCCGGCCACGATGGGCGACATCTACGAGGCCAAGGTCAAGAGCTTCTTCGACGAGCACCTGCACGAGGACGAGGAGATCCGCTATGTGCGCGGCGGCGCGGGCTACTTTGACGTCCGCGACACGTCGGACGAGTGGGTGCGCATCCGTCTCGAAAAGGACGACCTCATCATCCTACCAGCCGGCATCTACCACCGCTTCACCACGGACGAGACGAACGTGAGTACCCGCTCCCTTCCCCGACAACGGACTGACTGACACGTTGCTAATCCTCCAGTACACCCATGCTATGCGCCTGTTCAAAGACGAGCCCAAGTGGACGCCGCTCAACCGCAGCGACGAGCTCAACGACAACCAGTTCCGCCAGGGCTACGTCAAGACGTACTTGAACTAGATGGAAAAGACGACCCCCCTGGTGCAGAGCAGTTGATGGATAGCGTTACGTTTACTTTTTATTTACTTTTATTCAAATATTCACAATGATGTTTGGTTTAACTATTGTACAAAGAGTCGCTCTGCATTGATAGCGACGCAGCAGAAATCGTTTGTCTGATGTATCGATTGGTCATACATTCATAATCCGAAAGAAACAAGCAAGAATAATGACCCTAAACGCCTATATAAATGCACACAAATCAGTAGAACGCTGGCTGCCTTGTACACAAGGCAAGACTCGAGAGTCGAGCCAGTATGGCAGTGGGCAGCATCGTTGGTATATATATATATCCGTCACGGATTGGTCGCTTCAGGAGGCGCTGGTGCCGTGCTCGCTTAGTATAGGCGGCAGTTGCCGCGAACCGGATGATAGCAGGCCCTTCTCGACTCGAACCAACCCTCAGAGACAGTTTATGCTCCATGTGGCAGCTGTTCTTCCCTCTTCGCCACACTTCAGGGCGCGTGAACACGCTCTGCACGAGCCGCGGCCAGATCAGCAGCGCCAAAGGCGCCCGCCGTATCGTCATCTTCGTCGACGTCGTTCCGGTCGTCGAACTGCCGTGGCGGCGGGGCCTCAAACAGCCGCCGCCACCAGTTGGGCGGGCCCAGCGGCATCGATCCGTTGTGCAGCGGCGGGTACACATCTGTAAAGAAATAGTAGACGTGGCCAATAACGACGCCCATGATCTCGTCCTTGGGCACGGTGCCGTGCAAGACAAGGCTGAAGCCCATGAGCACCCATGGCAGGTACGGTGCCGTAAAGACCATGAGACCCAGGAAACTAAGCCGCGTATCTGGGTTGCGTCGTGACCAAATGTAGACAAGTGTCGAAGACAAGGGTTGGCCCAGGAAGGGCATCGAGACGAGCGGCGACAAGACGAGCAAAAAGGCCGTGGCGTAGAGTAGAAGCCATGAGAAGACGGCCGGGGAGCGGCCGGCAGACTCCTCGAGGAGCCGCGAGTAGCGCTGGAGGAAGTAGACGTGGAAGACGAGGTCGAGGGAGATGGGGCCAAAGTAGATGAATGTTGTCAACAGTCGCCAATACTGGACATCGCACGGTTAGCGGGGAAGAAGAAGCAAAATGAGCAAAAAGAGCGGGAGAGGGGAAACTTGCCTGCCCCTTAACAAAGACTGAGCGGTAGCTGTAGAACAACTGAAACGGTGTCAGGATCTGGCACTGTACGAGAACACTAATCGCGAACGTTGCCGTCGTCCACCACCGTGTGCAAATGGGCGTCTCCCAGAACCATTGCTCGAGGGGCACGAGCCCGCCGTCCATAACCTGGTCCATGGCGATGGAGAGAGAAGACGAAAATGGGGGTGCTTGCTGGGCCTCGCGGTGTGCGCCGATGTCTGGTAACGTGTGGTGCAGATGTCGGTTGACGTCAGGTAGGTTGGTGGAATCCGCAATTGAAGGCGCTGGGAAGGCTGTCGTGGCCCACAGAGAAGATGTACGTAAAGGAAATCACTCTGAAGACGTCCTGCGCGCACAGATCGTATATAAATCAAACGCTAGTCTTTCTGATTTTCTGCGGACTGTGCTGCTGTCGAGTGCGCTGTTGATATTATGGCAGATGTTATATGATGTTGATGTTGAGGTGGCCTTTCGTCAACGGATGTGCGCCGGCAGCGTAATTACGTTTGTTATTGTGACGGGCTATGGGCGGCACAGGGTCCCCCAATTAGTAACGGCGCCAGCACGCACCTGCCGTGCGAGATCGCATGTCTGGTTGGCAGGTGTCCACTTCTGGGTTAGGCTGTCTGAGAGCAAGAACGGGCGGGATTGGGCGCGCCAGCCTCCTCCAAAAACGACACCACTTTAACCTCCACCTGTGACTTATCAGCACGTGATCCACTTTAGGTTATTATTGTGGGTCATGGAGCTCCATCCCACCTGCACCTCATCTGAAGCTCACAAGAGGAAGGCGCGAACCTCTCATGAAGCTTCATCTGATTTCAGGAGATAAACAAGCTCATTTTACGGAATTGCATTCAATTGACAGCTTTATGATACCATCACGGACATATTTGCGATAATTGGTGTCCGTTCAGCCGAATTTACTTCTGGGAATGAGGTAGCAAGCACGGCGCATCGACTATCCCGGCTCTGGCCGCGCACAGTGACCATATCTCACGACAAGAGACGGCTCGTTGAAGCGCATCGAGAAGACGGCTATCGACATATTCAACTCACGGCATTGAGACCCACGCTCCTCCCCAGCCATGGACGGCCCGGAGACGGGCCTCGTCCGGTGGTCGCCGAACGCGGCCATCGACTCGTTTATGCACGTCAACCTCAACCACCGCGTCGTGCAGCTCTACAAGCCGACGGGCTACGCCAAGACGGGCCTGTTCGAGTACCAGAATGTGTCCAAGCACGAGGATTTCCCGACACTGACGTCGTTTGACTGGTCGCCGACGTTGCCGGGTGTTGTGGCGGTCGGAACGCCGACGGGCGTTGTCAACCTGCTCAAGATTGACGACGATTCCAACGCCTATGTGGAGCTCAACCTTAAAATGTCACGGACGTGCCAGGCCGTGTCGTTTAGCACGTCCAATTTGTTGGCGGTCGGCCTGGACCGTGTACGCAGCGACCGCAGCCTGTACATTTGGGACGTGAACCGGCTATCGTCGTCGGCGCGGCCGGTGGATGCGGCGAGCATGAGCTCGTCGTCTGTTTTAGGGGGAGGCGGAGGTTTTCCCAAAGACATGGAGTCCTTCGGAGAGCCGATCGAGGTGCGCGAGGCGAGTGTCTCGGTATCGAGTGTGCGTTTCTTCGAGGACAGCCCCAACACGCTGGTGGTGGGCATCAAAGGCCAGGGTTTGAGGATACACGACCTGAGAGATCCCGGCCTGCATCCTCTCCAATTCCAGACGCGCTGCAACAACAACTTGGCCATTGACTACGCCGACCCCAACTACTTTGCATCGTCGGCGCTCGACCACCCCGGCATCATGGTCTGGGACAAGCGCGCCACGAGCCGGTCCATGGCCTCGCCTTTGTATCTTGATGCAGTGGATGTGGACGAGATGCCGTGGGGCGGCGCTCTGCGTCTCGACCGTGCCGTCACGTCCGAGTCGGAACAGGCCATCAACGAGAGCAAGGCATCCGTCATCCGCTCGCTACGGTACTGCCGCGACCACCGCGGCATGCTGGGCGTGCTTTCCGGCTCCGGCCAGCTCAAGGTCTACGAGACAAAGCACGAGTACTGCCCGCCGGAAATGGTGGCAGACCACAGCCCCGAGCTGCTTGAGGTGCGCCGGTCCAACGAGATGGACAACCAGTACTCGGACCCGCGGCACAAGAACGAGCGGATTGTGTCGTTTGACTGGGTCACGATTGGATCACCAGCGCTGCGGCCGAGAGTTTTGGTATTGCGCGCCAACGGCAATTACGATATTCTAGAAAAACCATCATTCACCACAACATACCCATTCAAGCTCATCCCATGGACGGCACCGTACCGCGGGCTCGAAGAGGGCGCGTCGTACCACTCGATGATGCAGCTCGAGATGAACCAAGCCACTGAGATTCTGTATCCAGTCGCTTTTGAAGAAGCGCTGGCGGACATTCCCATTTTTGCGTCGGACGCGACCGAGATCAACGGCGCTATCCAAAAAGCGCAAAAGGATCGTGCAGCGCAAATCGACGCTGACGCGCTCGAGCAGGCCAAAAAGTCTCGGTTACCACCAGAGTACTTTTCAGCCAAGACAGTGGCCAAGAAGCTCAAGGTTCTGAGGGCATACGAGAAGCAGCATTTGCGGCAGCAGGCCAAGAAGCGTGCCTTGGAAAACGATTGCCTCACAGCATCATTGACAGCGTTGCCTTCAGGGAGAACCGACCTGACCGACTCGACAGCCTCGCTTGCCTCGCTTTCTGGCCGGCCGCTCACCAGCCAAGAACTACACGAGAGCCTGTTAACATCCACACTGGCACGGCAAGGCTTTCCCTCCGAGGCCCAGGCAGTGCTCGACCATGTTATGCTGCTGCGCGCCAAAGAGCGCTACCTGTTCAACTGCGCCCTGAACCAGGAAATCGTCGCCGACGACCCGTGGCTGCGCGACGTCTGGGGCTGGATCGGTGATGCCGAGGCGGCTGTCAACAGCGGCGACATGAGTGCTCATTTCTTGGACCTGTCGTATATGGGCGTCGCCGGCATCTGGTTCGAGGATCTTGGCGCCAACAAGGACGCCCGCATCTTTGGCATCGACCCGGCCACGTCACCCGCCTTTCCCGACTCCTCCAACTGGCAGCGCACCATCAGTTCGATTTGCCGGAAAAGGGGTGTGAGACGGTATGAGGGCGTCGAGACGCGCAAGCCTCACCATCGGCAGC
Source organism: Sporothrix mexicana (assembly GCA_021396375.1). Classification (NCBI taxonomy): domain Eukaryota; kingdom Fungi; phylum Ascomycota; class Sordariomycetes; order Ophiostomatales; family Ophiostomataceae; genus Sporothrix; species Sporothrix mexicana. The sequence goes on from WNYC01000007.1 coordinate 837,359, forward strand.
TGTGCCTCGAGATTTGCGGCTGGGGACGGCCGCCCGCTATTGCCGCTGTCAGCACGACAAACAGTGACGGCACCGAGAAGGATGCCGTTGAGCGCAGCGCGTCCTACCACACAATGGCGGCCGCCCAGGCGCTGTTCCGCGGCGACAACCGGCAGGCCGTCCAAATCCTCAAAATGGCTAGCACCAACCACCCAGAACTGCTCTTTGTCTCGCTCGCGCTGCAGCTTATGGGTCGCCGCGACGAGGAGGGGATCAAGAACGGTGCAGCGGGCGGAAGCTTGTCGATGCTAGGGTCAGGTGGAGGCCGTGACCAGCTCGACTTTGACGAGGCTGTCGCCTCCAAGACAGATCCATATCTGCGCGCCATTTCGTCGCTCATCGCCACAGGCGACTGGACCACCATTGCCCACCAGACTTCGCTCCCTCTGAGGGAGCGCGTGTTTGTGGCTGTCCGTATGTTTGACGACGACCAGCTTACGGTGTGGCTGCGTGATACACTGGCTGAAGCTGTGCGCACGGGCGACGTCGAGGGTGTAGTCTTGACCGGCCTCACCGAGCCGGCCGTCGATATCTGGGCCCGCTACGTCGACAAGTTCCACGACGTCCAGACGGCCACGCTCGTCATGTCCATGGCCGCACCGCGCTACGTCGACGACTACCGCTGCACGGCCTGGCGGACAGCCTACCGTGCGTATCTACAAAGACACCGCGCCTTCTTCCAGCGGGCCAAATTCGAGGTCGAGAGCACCAAGCGCAGCAAGGGTGCGGATGGCCGGCCCAAAGTAGCTCCGCCCGCGCGGCAGATTGCCCTGAGGTGTGTCTACTGCGACGCACAGACGCGACTGGCCGTTCCAAGCAGTGGTGCCGCCAGTGGGAGTGCCGCCGCCACTGCCGGCGCCAACACCACGGTCGTCTCCCTCCTCGACAGCCACAACCAGCTGCCCGCCAAACTCGCCATGGCCGGCGTCAGCTGTCCCAACTGCAAGCGGCACCTGCCACGCTGCGTCGTGTGCCTCGAGATTGTGGGCACGCCGCGGTCGGACCGGCCAGAGGCTTCGGCGGATGCAGACACGCGACTGGCGGCGCGGTTCCCCACGTTCTGTCTCAAGTGCGACCACGTGCTGCACCTAGATCATGCACGACAGTGGTTCTCGCGGCACTCGGAGTGTCCTGTGCCCGAGTGTCGGTGCCGGTGCAACTTTAGGGCGAACCCGGAGCTGAACTACCAGTAGTGTACCGAAGCAAAATCAGTCTACGAGTTGGATGGCGTAATGTATCATAGCTGTTTATATGTTTTATATCATGTTCTTTTATCTATGAATGACCAAATAAATCGTTTATGCTCGCTTTATAAGTTCTACTGCCGACCTGAATTACTGCTCCTCCACACCCGGCGGTCCTCGTCTCCCCTGGATCCGCTTCTTCCCTTCCCGTGATGCACCGCCTGCTGCCGCGTTGGATTGCCGTTGGACACCTTCCTTGCCCTGTGGAACTTTTGCCTGTGCCAATGTTGGCGCTGGCACGTCGGCTACTCGCTTGCCGTCCTCCCAAAGCAGCAGTTCAGCAGGTTCAGCGTCTGGACCTCTCGGCAGCCGCTGTGTGCCTACGGGGCTCGTCACCACCCGCTGGAAGTACTTTGTCGGCACCTTGCCGTCCGCATCGCCTTCTGTCAGAATCACATTGTTGGCCGCTCGCCACCATTTAATGGTCGGGTCGTCTCGCAGAGCACGCCGCACGTCAACAAACACCAGGATTTGTGCGTCCCGGCGCAGACCAGGAATGACAGCCCGTGCCCGCAGTGCGTTCGTTACAGAATCAGCCCCGTCTTTGCCCGGCTCCAAAAAGCCAAAGTGCACGTGGTTGCGCGTCATCCGCTTCAAGCCGCCGCTCGCCTCGATTGACGTCCAGAACGCAAAGTATGTGCCGTGGCAGACGACGGGAAGCTCCGCGGCCTTTTCGTCCGTGTCGATGGGTGTCAAAAGACCAGAGTCGCTCGCCACAGAAGCAATGCTGTGGCCCTGGTTGGCGCGGATCATGTAGTCGGCAGGGCTGTCTGTGTCTTTGATGTCTTTTATCGTCAAAGGGTCCAAAACGGTGTTTGTGTCGTCGCCCGCCCGCTTCATGGCGAACCGCTGCTTGTCGTTGGTCACGACAACGTCGCGGATCTCGGCCAGTGTTGTCTTGAGAGACCGGACCGGGCCCCACTGCATGACCTGTTCCAACGATGCAAACCCGCCGGCGTCGAGCCGGACACCCGCATTGGCGGCCTGGTGGCGCAGCAGCCGGGACAGGGCGCGGCTAATATCGACTGTCCGGTTCCCGCCGCCACCTCCCCCACCGCGACCTCCGCCCCGACGGTTGCCACCACGGCCACCGCCTCGTCTGCTGCCACCTCGTCCTGCATTCGAGCCGTCAGCACCGATGCCCGAAAGCCGGTCGTGAAACTGTGCCGCGAGCGACTCAGCGTTGTCGAAATCGTCCATTGTGCGTAAAGTGGACGGTGATCGTATGTGGATGTGTCTCGTTGTCTGACTGGTTGGTAGTTTTGGCGTATGCCGTCTTGCTGTTTTATCTGTCTTTGTCAGACCAAGTTTGTTGAGACTGGAAGAGATGCCTCGTGTTGAGGTCGAAATCAATCGGGCCAGCCCAGTATATATGGATGCAAAACTGGATAAACGTGAGATTTGCTTCATTCGAGTTGACTCGTTCAGTTTTATCGAATTGAGGCGCGTGTTGGCTTTTGTAGCTGTTGCATCTTGGATGTGGTCGCTGAAAAGAGGCCTTGAATTGCGGGGCTGGCACTTTCATTTGCAGCGACAGCCTTGCAGCTAAACTAGCCCCTCCAACAGGCGTTCCTGGCGCCGCCTCACTGACTCACCGGGCGAGGCTACTGTCGGCCAACTAGCTCCAACATCAAAAGTCAACATTAAACGTCATTTGCAAGATCACAAAGTCATGCTCGAAATATTATGAGAAAGAAAATCTTATTATATTCCAAAAAAAAGAGGCCACGCGAGAAGAGATAAATGGAAACTAGGAGCAAGAACAAGACGACGAACTAAACCAAGAGGACGAAAGACAACGAAACAAAAAAAAATTAATTTCCACTCCGACATTGAAGAAACGAAGACAAGAAGAAAAAAAGAGTCATGAGATAAATTCGTAATACACTATACATCAATCGCTGAAAGACGATAAGGGAGAATGGAAGGGTTGGAGGGTGAGGGGGAGAAGAAGAGAAGATGGAACAAGGAGACAAGAAGCGAAGACATAGAGTAGGTACACAAAAGGTTTATAGAAAAAGAAGAAAAAGAAGAAAGGCAAAAGCAACGCCGGCGTATAAACGTAAAATTGGGTGAAGGGGGATGTGGTGAGTATGTTAAGGTTGTATTGTTATATATAGTACAGGTCCGCCAAACTTGACTGACAAAGAATTAAAAGGGGGGTTGAGAAGGTTTTACTGGAGGTGGAGTGTTCGCGCGCACTCTCATCTGTAGCCACCCACTTGGGACGACGCCGAGGACAGGCTGGGCAGCGCGCTCTCCCGCCGCCGGCTAACACTGCTATTGCGGTTGAGCAGCGACGACTGCCCCAGCGACATGTGCCGCTGCACCGGCATGCTCATCTGAGCCGTCCGGTCGCGGTCGTCGGCGTACTTATCGGCCAGGGTGCCGGCTGTGCCGACAACGCTGCCGCCACCTTCACGGTCTTGTTGCTGCTGCTGTTGCTGCACACTCCGCTCGAGGAAACGGCGGCTTGACAGGAGAGGTGAGGAAGCAGTCACGGCAGTGGTGGTTGTCTGCGGTGTGACGAGGCGCGAGTTGAGGCTGGAGGGCACAAGGCGGCGGCGTGGGAGAGCGGACGACGCAAGAGGCGGATGGCTGCTGGTGTTGTTGGTCTCCACGGAAGGCTGCACATTGCCGTTGGCAGAGACAGCAGCCGCATTGCTAACAGAAACATGCTGCTGGGCGGCCTGCTGTTGCTGCATTTGGCTGGCATAGTCGCGCGACGACGGGTATTCACGAGCCTGGTACTCGCGCGGCTGGTGGTACTCCCGCTGGGCAGACCGCAGGCCTGCCACTTCCGTCACAGCACGTGAGGGCGACCGCACCTGGCGCCCGCCGTCCATGTCGTCATCGCCAACACCGCCGTCATCGGCCAGAGCGACGGTCCGCCGTGAACGGAACAGAAGCGACGTCTTGCGACCCTCCTGGGCAGACTCGGGCTCTTCGGTGCCTGCGCGACGAGTTCTCAAAAGAGACGAGCGGCGACCAGTCGGCTGCGCCATCTCTTCAGGCTCTTCCGAGGCGGCGCGGCGTGTACGCGAGATCATAAGGGATGAGCGGCGGCCGGCATTCTCAGATGAGATAGGTGGGCCAAGCGCATACCGAGGCGAGGGAAGAGTCGGAGTACTGAGGAACGACGTGCGGCGGTCTTCGTAACGAGTCGGTGCACGCGGACTGGTCTGCAGCTTGGGTGCCGTCGTGGCAGGCTCCATGACCACACCACGCCGCGAGTTGGCGAGTGTGGCAAAAGCCTTGTTTGTGGTCGTGGTCGGGCTGGTAAAGGTCACCGTATCGTCGCGGGATGACCGCTGAGCCTGGTGCTGGCGGGTCTCCTGCTGTTGCTGCTGGAGCTGCTGCTGGCGTTGCTGCAGGTCTTGTTGTTGTTGCTGCTGAAGTTGCTGCTGTTTTTGCTCTTGTTGTTGCTGTTGTTGTTGTGACTGTGTTGGCGGCAGGTTGGCCTGGATCTGAGCAGTTGCAGCGGCCGCTGCGGCAGCTGCCTTTCTGTGTGCTGCCTCGTCGTTGAGTGTCAAGCACAGCTCCGTCAGGCTCCGGCAGATACTCTCGGCCTTGCGGCGGAGCTGGCGATCCGTCACTGTAGAGGGCATATTGGTCCCAATAGTGCTGGCACCACTCGAAATGGGGCCAGGTTGGCCGACGACGCCCACCATCTGCGACAACGACAGGGCTTCTGTCGCGGCGGTCTCGATGGCGCCGTAGATATCGTCACTGACATGCGGCTTGATACCACGCAATGCAGACAGCAGAACGGGTTGGTTTCCTTGCTGGGGAGACTGCAGAGACTGCTGCTGTTGTTGGGCCAGTTGTGAAGATGTTGTGCTACGAACATCGGCAGCCTGGCCGTTGGTAGCAACACGTTTCGGCGAGCCCGAAATGGTGGTAGCACTCGTAGTCGCCGTGCGCGGCCGTTCGTCTGATGCACGAGACATAGCCCCGTTAGCAGTGGGCGGGATCTTGCCGGTCAGCTCGAGCCGCCGCATACGCGATTTGAGATCGTCCAGCTCATCCCAGACCGTCGACGGTGCTGCTGACGCGGTCGACTCGGTGCTATCAATGCCGTTGATGCCCAGACCGGCATGGCCGACTTCGTGCATTTCCTGGCGCTGTGCGTCGGCATGCCGTGGGACAAGAGGTGAAGAGTTGTAGGTACGGGCGTAGTTGTGAGCGGTTTTTATGGATGACGTCCGTAGTGGTAGTGGGGCACCGCTGCTGATAGATTCTGTCATGGATGGACGCCTTCGTGAGTAGTTTGTGCCGACCTCGGATGCCGTGTCGTAAAATACAGACGTGCGTGGCGTGCTTGGTGATGGCCGTGCTGATGAGATGACGGTGCGTGTGCGAATGGGGTCTGGCCGTTGTGATGTGGTCGTTGACCGCAAAGGTGTGGTCCGCTCGCTGGCCAGAGCGCGCGGCGGTGTATCCCGTGCAACAGGTGCCTGCTGCTGGGATTGTTGTTGCTGAAGTTGCTGCTGCTGCTGCTGTTGTAGCAGTGCATGCTCATCGGCATATCTTCGTTGACGGGCCGTGTCCCGCTGATCGGACAGACGGCGTGTGATTTGGGGTGGTGAGGTGTTTTGGCGTGAAGGAACTGCAGCAGAGAAAGGCCTCCGCTGTGATGTTGTGCGACTCACGCGAGACTATGAGGGGTGAGTTAGTTATCATAATAGGTAGGTTGATAGGTTGGTAGACAGGAAAGGTAGCCAAGAAATGTGGACAGGCCCTGGCTGCACTGATGTTTGAGGCGAGTAAACGGAGGGATAATGAAACACAGACAAGGCGTACAAACTATGAAGTCCACAAAACAACGACGTAAGAAATAACTCGACCGCAATCTCACTTGAGTTGGTGTCTAGATGAGACATTGAGACAAACAATGGCCCACGCCGTGTAATGAGACAACAGGAGATTGGGGTTTACGTGATCTTGCGCGCAAAAAAAAAAAAAAGAAAAAGAAAAACGAGAAAAAGGAAAAAAAAAAAAAAAACAGACAGATAAAGGAAAAACACGTGAAGCAAATTGAAGATCCAAATAATGAAATGACACAAATGAACGAAGCATCGGGTAATATGGGTAGATCAGATCCGATCTGATCGGGTTGTAAAATATGATGTAAAAATATAGAGACAACGTGGACTTACAGTTGTGCTGTGATCATCAGGCTGATGGTCTTCACGGGCTATGCGCATAAAGACATCGGCCGTCGTGTCGGGATCGACACGGCCCTCGAGAGCGCGCAGCGTGCGGTCACGCTGGCGAGAATCGAGAACGCCGCCATCGGCAGTGTCGGCGCCGTCGTCGTAGGCGCCGCCGCCGGGCGAGCGAAAGTTCATGTCCTGCAGGCCAAGACTCTTGCGCGAGCCCGAGGAGCGGAAAGAACGAATGGGTGGGATGATGGGGCGAGAGGTCGGGGGTTCGTTGCGAGGCGCACGGAACGAGAGTGGGGGACGCGAGGACGTCTTTCGCTTGTCATCGGCAGACAGGAGAAGAGGTGAGTGTTGCGGCTGTTGGGGGAGCGAGCGCCGCGTGGTGGTGGCTGGAGCCGTGTCCGATACCGTAGACTTTGAGTCGATATCGAGAGACGACGATTTGGTTTTGGGTTTCGATTTTCCTGTCGTCAAAACCAGGTCACGCTGGCCCTTGGCCCACTCCTTGGTGGACTTTTCGGGCGAAGGCGGGTCGGCGCTGGTGACGACAGAAGCCGCGAGATCGTCGGCGTCGGCGTTGGTGCTGAGAGTGACCTTTGGTGTAGATTCCTTGCCCTTGGTCAGATCAGGGTCAAGATCAATGTCGTGATCGTTGGAGTCAAATGACGCGGGCGCACGACGGTGCAGCGAAGTCTTTTTCTTGGATGGACTCGGGTCGGTGAGGGTACGTTGCAATCTCGCCGAGCCAGCGGGCGATTTGGGCGATGCAAATGTGGGCGAGGGTGATCTTGACAATCTGGGCGAGGCAGGGGTGGGCGATGGCGAACGTCGAGAAGGATTTGCAGCAGAAAAAGGCACCGTAGTATTGGCCGGAGAAGGGCCAGAGGGGGTCGCAACAGTCGAAACAACGACTTTGGGCGGCGGGGAGGCGTGAGTGTTGAGAGCGTGGAGAGCGTCGTGGCTTTTCGGGGAGTCGTGAGAATCGTGAGAGTCGTGAACAGAAGAGTCAGTCGTCAATCCGCCAGAGGAAACAGCCGACGAAGACGAGTTAAAAGCCGGGCCAGTCGAAGACGTAAAAGAAGAAGACGAAAATGACGCCGACGACACCGACGAAAGTGTGGTGGCGCTGGCGCTGGTTCTGGTCCTGGCGGTCGAGGAGGGCGACGTGGCGGCGGTGACAGACGAAGAAGCGGTGATGGCGGTGGAGGACGACGCGGACGAAGACGATGTGTGTTTGGGATTGGGTGGTGAGGAGTTTTGGTTTTGGCTTTGTTTTTGGCTTCCCTTTTCATTTTGGTGCGATTTCGATTTGGACTTGGGCGAATCGGGCGAGGAAGGGGCAGGCGTGGCGGGCACAGGATTTTGAAACGTCGACGCGCGACAGCGATTAGTGGCCGTGGCTGCTGCACCTGCTGGACTCGCGCGGGATAAGGCACTCGAGGACAGAGACAAAGACGTTGTGGTTGCTTCTTTGTGTGCTGGGGGCGCTTGGGGCGCTGTAGCCGTTGTGGGCGCAGGGAGGAAAGAGCGACCAGGGGAATTTTGAGAGATTTGGGAAAAGGACGGATCTGAGAGGGAGTGTGCATGGGCATGTCGTTGGCTGCTTTTTGGCAGGAACGACCCGGCTGCTGCTGCACTAGCGCTGTTGGGGGCGTTGCCAGTTTTGGTGTTTTGGTTGCCAGCGGCACCCGTGCCAGCGCTGTAGCGGCGCTTTGTTGTCACAGATGGGGCGGAAGTAGTTTGCACCTGCTCCTTTTGTTCCTGACTTAGATTTTGGCCCGCGTCCGCACTCACACTGCCTGGAGACAATGATGGCAGCGACACAGGCGACGGCGGCATGTGCTGCAGACGCGATGGAAGCATGAGCGTATCTTTCTTCAAGTCGGCAAAGCGGAAGGCGGGCAGTTTGGATGCGCTGTTGTTGATCCGGTGCTTGTGAAGGACGCTGTTTGTGTGAGGCTGCGAGTCGGCGTCTTCCTTCTGCTGCGTCGTGTAATGGCTTGTTGTAGAAGATGTCGGCGATGCTGGAGTGCCATTGCTGCCAAATGTAGGAGATGCCGGTGTGAGAATTAGTGTATTATCGGGGCCGTCTATGAGGTCGGCGTTCGAGACTGTAGACACCGATGCCTCGGCGGCGAAAGCTGGAGCTATGGCTGAGGAAGCCATATCGTCGATTGTGCCTTCCTCGAACGTATTCGGTTGCGACTTCCTCGGAGTTTAAAGTGAAATATCAACAACTGAGAAGCTCCTTCCTCGTTTGAATTTGCCGTCTGGAAGCTCCTTCTCTTTGTGATTTTGTGTATCTCCCCCTTTATTTACTATCGTCCCCTTTTCTAAACTCTTCTCCAACCAACAACTGTCGTCTATATTTCGTTCAGACAGCTGCCGTTCACCCCCTACTCGGCGGCTGGTGAGGTCGGAGCTCGTTCCGGCAGCTTGGGTGCTTCGTTGAAGTATTGAGCTGTGTACGAGGTAAGTTGCTTCTGTTGTGTCTCGGTGAGCTGGGCGTGTTCCATCGGCGAAAGGCGAGAAGCAGCGCGTGCAGCTGTGAGCAGAAGTGGTTGGATTTCGGTGCTCATTCGGTTTCGTGGCTAATGTTGTGGTCGGCGCGGGCGATACTCAGGAGAGCTATGATCCGGATTCGAGATACAGTGTACCGAGCACAGCAGATATCGTCGAGGCTGCGGAACGCGAAACAAGGCAAACACAGGCGCGAGAATCGAAAATCTGGAGGAGCAAAAAAGGAGTCGAACAGAAGATGTTGAAGATTCAATAATGCAACATCAGGAGGAGCTCGACAAGAAACGAACAGCTCGAAAGACTCAAAAGGCAATGAGCAAGGGTGTTTGAGGGGCTGCTCTGAAATGGGCTGCAGCTCTCCTGGTGGATTCGGTGTGGACTCTGCTGTCTCTATTCTCCTTTTTCTCTTTCCTCGTTTTCTCTGAGGAAAAAAGTAAGTGAGAGTTTATCGTCGTATCCTCTTCTTGTCTCTCATGGACTAACGCTAGACAGAAAAGAGAAAATGTTGGAGCAAAAGGAGCAAAGAGATGGACAAGGAGACAAGGTTGTTTCTATCAGAAAGAAACTCTGAGCGGAGAAGAAGGACGACTACGGCTACGACCACGCTCGTCGATCAGCGAGAAAAAACGTGCTCTGATATCCTTCTAACTTCCTTTGTCTGAGCACGACACTGGCGACAAAACGGAACAAAAAAAAGAAACCAAAGACAAGCAGAAAAAGGAGGCGAGAAAGGTGACGAGGGACCCGAGACAAATGTTGAATTTGCACGGCTCTCGACATGCCATCTTTTCAATCTTTTGGAGAGGTACGGAGTACAATGTAAGTACTCAAATTACCAGTCCAGAGAGCTCCCATGTTCTCGGTGCACCAACACGTACCTACCCGCATGCACATCCACTCGACTATCACAGGGGTCTGCAGGTGGCCAGGAGAAAAGGGGAGCCTTCCCCCCCTCCACCTTCCACCCTCCACTCTCTCTTAGACTCTTCCCCCTCGAGCCAGCAGACGCAAGGACGACATGCAGGCATCATCATCCCGTCGCTGCCGTCAAGGTGGTGTCCAAGTCACAATCAAGCCAGTTATCTGAGGCAAGCCCAGGTAAGACTCGGGCGTTGGACAAGAACGATCGGCGCGAACTTTTGGCACTGCGATCGTGTTTTTCTGGGGCTCAATTGCTCGCTTCTCGCTCGAGATGCGTGGAATCAAATAGTGAGACATGAAGCTATGCCTGCCATGGACATTTTTTCAACATCGGCGAGTGTTGCGTTGTGGGTGCCGATCTTGACAGTCTCCCTCGTTTCGTTTGCTTCTTTTTTATTTCCATGGTTCTTTTCGCCCTCGCCTTTGCGCTCAAGTTTCCCGTCTGTTTGTTATTCGCCGGTTCCTTCTTTTACATTCTGTCTTCCCGTCTCTCCCTGCCTCTCCCTTTCTTTGGTCACATCAAGTTGTGCCAGCCGACTTTCCTTTGGTTATCACCAACATCTCTCACAAAAAGCGACCAATATCAGACATTAAAAGTCAATTCACTGTTGCGATTCGCTGGTCGAGCCGTGCGTGATCCACCGAACCTTATGATACCCCTCGCTCGTTATCATCCCAGCCACCCTCCCCTACAAATACCGATTTGCAAAAGACGAGACAGAAAAAGATGCAGCAAGCACTCAATGGAAGTATGCAAGTATCAAGAATTCCTCCCAGCAAGAGACAAACAGAGGGATATCAAAAGGTAAGAAACACGATCAACAACAGAGGGCACAGTGTGCCAAACCCCAGGAGACGCTAAAACATCAGCAAGTCCTTGCAATATCGGCTCTTGGAAGGGCCCATGCAGCAAAACGGTCGGCCCTGCGCTTGGCCCAACATGCATATTTTGCTGCATCGTCTACTGCACGCCAATGCATGTGTTGTCTGTTTTATTTTGATTTTGTTGCTTTTTGATGGTTCCGTTTCTTTCTTTTTTGTGGGTGAGCGCGTCTGTCTTTCGCAAGAGATCCTGCCCTCAGGCCCAAGCCTTCATACCTCACTCAGACTGTTGATGGCGCACAGCACTGGTCCGAAATTCCCTTTCAAATGGCAAAAGCAACAAAAGATTCAACGGCGAGGGCAAGGAAGAGCAAATGGAAATTGCAAGAAAAATATGCAGGTTGTGTTACATCGTTTTGACAGGTTGCACAACGGCGCAGAGAAGTCTCCGTGCAAGACCAGCCGGCTTTCTGCAATTTGCCTATTGATGCCCTTTACCATTGACGCAGAACAGAAGCACAATTCCGAGTGTATCTTTGCTACCTCTCGGAGGGCCAGTGGCTGGGCGAAAGCACGAATAGGGGGGACATTAAGAAGACCAGGACGTGCGCATCTAAATGACGCGAAAGGCTGATTTGGTGATGCGCTCAGTCTTTTCTGTCTCCGCCTTTATCCGCAGCCGTCCTTCTGCGCCTTCGAGAATCAAAAAAGGACCGTTCTCCCACAGAGCATGCCTCTCGCGGATCGCCTACCACCTTGATATTGTGTGGATGTGCAGATGCTCCAAAACGAGACCAGCAAAACTGTCCGACTAATGAACTAACACGATCGCGCTTGGTCTAACTTGATAATAGCTTTGATATAGCCAACCCAGCCGTCTATCCGATATAAATGATGGCGCCAACGAAACAAAACGGCGGTCCAAACAAAATCTCTTTTATCCGACATTTGACAACGCGAACTCAATAACAATATCCGACAGGGTTGTTTTTCCCTTTGTCATCCGAACGACCCGTTGCACACGAAAAGGTGACGGACACTTCTCCGGAAAGCCGTGTATTCTCGCCTCCGGCGCGAGCTCCGTCCTTCTTTCCCTGCCGTTTTGTGCTGCCAAGTGAAACGACTCGATATTTTGATATGCTGGCAAAGGTAACCCCCAAAAGCGACAAACTGCCAGAGAGCCTGGTCCCAAAACAAGGCCCCTCAGCAGGGAAGGACAGAAAGAACAGGGGAAACCAAACAGTGCTTTCGTCCTTCTTGTTGACAAGCGGAGTCGAGTTGCACTGAGAATTCTCTCCCTTGTCTTCTCTCCCTGCCCCTCGCTGCACCTACTAAAAGTAGCGTACCAAGGTCCCCGTCCATTGAGAGCAGTGAGAAAATTTGAGACAAAAATCGACAGGGACCAACAACAACAAAACAAAAATATCCCACCAAAACGGAAGACGTCTTGCACAAACTTGCTCCTCGTACGGAGTATGAAGGAGGTGGCATTGTGGGTGATGGTCAGATTTTCGTCTTCACCTTGTAGTTTGTCTCCTGCTGCACTCCTTTCTTGTCTGGCACCTCTAAAAAAATAAACGAAGTGGGCGCCGCCATGTCACTGTACCCAAGCGCAACCGTCACCTTCTCCCACCTTTTCCACCTTGTTTGTGTCCCCTGTGTCGTGCAGTAGGCCGAGCCCACAAAACTGTGCACAAAACACAAAACCACCCTGAGATCACAAATGGGTGTAGGCTTCGACGGAATTGGCCAGAACCAAACCCAAGACCCGGTGTCGACATAGCTGTCCATCCTAAAATCAATCCCAAGAATACGAATACACCAGTACTGCGAATATCAAGAACCTTTCAGATCCAGACGGTTTCCAGCGCAGGCCATATCTCAGCTGTGTCTTGCCATTTCTCGGGGCAGTCTAAAACATAGGGACCGGAACGGTAATGATGCGAGACCTCGTGCTGCCCACGACAGTGGTGTGTCGATCACCGCTGCAAGGGATGTCGAGCGCCTCGACCGCGCCTTTTTTCTGGATCAAACGTGGCAAAACTCGGCGTGTCCCTCTCTTTCTTTTTGATGTTTTCATCTCTTCTTATTCGCGTTTTCTCGATCTTAGCCTTGTCTTTCTTTTCCACATTTCCATCTCTGATTCTTGCGCGCGATTTTGTCTTTTTGTCTTGCTTTTCCCCCTCTCCACTCCTCTCCTTCCTGACTTTGCTCGCGCCTCGATCCCCTTGCTCTCCCTTGCTTAGCGCGTCCATTGGCTGTTTCAATACCCCATCTCGCCCATTTTTTTTTCTGACCTTCCTGACAAGACAGGCAAGAGGGCCTTGGCCATATCACCTTTTTGGGCATCTGATATTCAAACAGGCGCGAGGGGACAAGGAAGCAAAAGCACAAAACCAACAACCATTGTCCGTTTCCACCCCCATCCTCCCATCGCTAGTCCCACTCACACACGCTCTTCTCACGTTTCTTTGCCTCTTCTCGCCATATCCACAGCGCAACGTGCTGGTGTTGTTCCTTGTGGGTTCGCACGAATAGTGGACTCAATCCTTCACAATAGCGTGTTGGCGGGACATGCCCAGAATAATCCGTCCTGAGTACACGGGCCCAGGTAGTGCCAGGGTCTTTACGGAGTACTTCCAAAATATGAGATGAAAATGAAGAGAGAGGGCAGAGAGAAGGAAAAGAGAATCAGGAGAGGGGAAAGCGGGAATCTCACATGAAATCCAGGCCATCCCTTGCGTCGGAGCAAAAACAAGAAATCGGGAGCGAGGCGAGGCGACAAGCTATCGTCCTCGACGGTATTATTGACAACGTCTGTGAATGCTCCTTCTTGGTGCTGCCCAGCGCCGTCTTGCTGTCCAAGGAGAAGGAAGTCGTCCATGGCCCAGCAGCAACAGCAACAGATTTGACAGGAAAGCTCCTATGAAGGAACAGGCGCCACCGCGAAACTCACTGCATCATCCAAAGACAAGCACTGTGGGCGGGATGTGGCACCTGCATACCTTGCACTTGCAGCTGGAAAAGAGCGCCTCTGCAACTCTGCAGAATGCAAAGTGGACGGCAGTCGCCAGATGGAGCGCGATATGGAGCGCAAAATGGATCTCGCAAGACGCGTCGTGAGGGTCGTCTGAAGATTTAGAGTTGTCTGATGCAGCACTACAATGGGGCGTCTCCATTTGCCTGTTAGCCAGACCTCGGTGACAAAGAGCAAGAAAGCAACAAGACGCGGGCATTGGCACCATCTGCAGAAGTAACCCGACAAAAAAAAATAAGAATCCGGAAAATAAAAATAACTGAATCGAGGACGGAGTACGACGTATGTTGGTGTCATATATCGTAGGGGGCAATTGCAGGTGCAGGATGCCATATCATTGAAACATTGAAAGGACGTCGGGGGGCGTCAAAAGGTCAGCTCAACATGTCGTTGACTCTTCTCCATCGTCGCCGTATTATTTGAATCCTCAGTCTGTGAGTGGACATGCTTCGGCGGCCCGCTGCATACGACGTTGAACGTTGCAGACGGCGTGAGTTGTGCTCCGGACATGTACATGTAATCCATATTTGGCGAGGCCGAGGTGAAGCAGGCGCTCCGGAAAACGTATCCTTCAAGTAAAGGAAAACAAAAAGCAAGAGCCAACGAGACAAGTAACCAACGACAAACGGGGAATGTCGCAAAGGCAAAAGGGGCGTGCGGTGGGTTTCGGAGAGAAAATGGCGACAGTCGACAATAATTGAGAATCATAATTGTCAAAGCACAAGATTGCACCAACGTTTCTCTATGCAACGCGGATTACTTTATTTTTTATTCTCTTTTTTTAATCTTTTATTTATGTTCAAGTTTATTTTTGTCTGATTTATTTTCCGATTTTACATTCGAGTTGGATTTAAATTACTTCTAGTCGTAAAGATATTGTTTACTCGGCCGGATGAAAACGGCAACTCCGGACAGACAATAGCGGAGCCTGACGTCCCTCCGGAGCATAAAACGCCACACCTCCGTACGGAGTGCCTCCGTACGGGGCTTTAAGTTCTCAGCAGTGTTCCGGATGCTGTCAAACGAAGGAGGTTGTGTTCACGTGATTGTCTTGCCGTGTTCGTATCCGACGTCACGATGAAGTAAACAATAAACCTAGGCAGCACCTAGAAATCTGAAACAGGACAGTGACATCACAACCCCTCTTCGTGACTCAACAAACGAAATACAGCACGAACAGCTCTCACAGAAGGATAAACAATAAGCTGTAATTGCAACACGATATTTCCTCCGTACTCCGTAATTGTACACGGAAGTGGAATGTTTTGTCCAGCTTGCGGGAAAAGGAGGGTGGATGAAGGGTCAACCCAACACACATTTACACCAAAGTCGTTTGATCGTCACACGATCCTTCTGTCCCATTGTCTCTCTGCCTTAATTTTGTGCAGTGTCCTTTTGCATCGAAACGAAAGTCTCCGTATTGTAGGAAAGGACAGAAACCCGTTCTATTTGTTACAGGGCATGCCCATGCCCATTGCCCAACACAAACGCGTTTGGTTATCTTTGCCGTTGTCACGATCTGTATCATCAACAGGGCTGTGCAAATCGAACATGGATATCGGCCCCAACTACCTTTCTCCCTTCAAGCTTCTAGACCTTTTGTTTCAAGGCGCGCCCTGACAAAAACGACTGACATCGCTTCCGCCAACAGGCAGACATACGGGGCTGTTCACCGTCGTGTATCTCCTCAATTTCTCCCACTCCCTTCTTGGCAGGATCGTGAGGCCTCAACCTGTGACAAAGATGACACGACACAACACAAGTTCTTGCAGAACGCAATACAAAGCACAACGCGACACAATGCACAATTATCTAAAAGAGGCATACGGAAGAAAGCAGGGCAACATATACGACGTGCGGAGGACACAGGCTTGCACAGCATACAAAAAGACGGTGTACAGCACTTTTCGCACGTCACATGAGTACATTTACGTTCCCTCTTCTGTCGTCTTGAAACCTTGTCGTTCTCCTTGTGCACCTGTCATATGACAATACGACAATGACAACATGCCGCTGAACAACAAAACAGGTCATGCCGTGTGCACAACGGCATGTCAAGGCAGACACTCATAAGAGATATGCTTAGCTGCAGTCTGCAGTCTGCAGTCTGCAGCAACCGCCACGGCAAAGGAAGGCTGGCGGCTGACACGTTAGAGAATTGAGGGAAGTACAAACCGCCATGATATCATAATATCATAAGCGAGGTCCAGAACAGTGACAGAAATCGACAAGAATAGCAGACGTCGGGTAGGATGCGGGAGAGCAGCTGTAACCAAAGATGGGTGACCGAAACGGAGACATACAAGGTAAGGTAGCACGGAGGTGAGAGTTTTGTGTTTGAACACAAAAAGGCCTATTGCTACGAGTAGACACACCACTGATGAAAAATGGAGAGACCTCAAAATGCAACCGGAGTATACCGGTCATGACAAGAAACCCGAGTTGGTGTGCTAGTACACGTGCATTTCTGCGTCTGACCCAGGAACCCCATCCACGGTCCCGGGTTCTAGCCAGTTCGGAGAACTACCACCGGTTTCGTAACCGTTATTCTTTATTTTTGCAGGCTCTCCGGTTTAAGCATATCGTAATTATCCGTGGTGCCTGTTGCCTCTTCGCACCATCCATCTCGATGAAACTCGATATGCACAAAACAGTTCTCCCTCGCCACGGTGTTCGTCCAAGCCGGGACGGGATGGGTCTGTCTCTGTCGGCCAGGCACGGCCGACCTTTGATGTCGTTCACATTCAAAACAAAAACGGAATCCCAGTTCAAGGAACTCGGGATATCTCCTTTCAGGACGGGGTACGTGGGGGTTTTAAGGAGCATAAACACATTCTGCTGCATCGACCAACTCTATTTTGTTTTGAAATTCTCGCCTGCATAACACAGAGACGGTCGGGTCAGCCTTGCAAGATACGGGATACAAGATGCGAGCCGTCTTGTTGCTGCCGGCGCGGCTGTTGCAGAATGTTTGTTTATGTCCTGATCCCCCCTATCTCTGATATCTGATATCAACATCTACTCGTGATATATGTCTCAAGTTTGTGCATTCTGCCGGTTGACCAATTTCCCCTTTCCCATTTTACCAGCGAGAGTGTATAACCCTCTTTTTACCGTTGTCCATCTTGAATTCCACTTTACCCGCGTTTTTGTTTGTTTATTCTAGCAACAGCCACGACGATACAGCCTTAAGCTACCATATATATGGTAATAGCATTTGAATTTATATAAATGCCCACCTATCCCGCCCGCCCGGCAATCTGTCTGTGACGGGTTCCAGGTATAAAGAATCGAAATTTGTTTGCACACTGCGTCATTTTCTTTCGTTCTTCCTCTACTTCGTTCATCTTTTCCGCATTCTGGAACAGGTCTTGCAAGGTGTTTATTGCCTTGTGCCTGGATACAACAATGCCTTTGAAATCTTAGCCATACGATCTCATTTCTCGCTCTCACTTTCTCACTACAAAGAAGGAGTAAATCTCCTTGAACGGAGTATTAGGTATCTATATAAAGACGCACGCCCCCCATCCTGGCACGGGACACGGCTTGTATCCCACGCGGAGGCACATAGTCATGTTCATATTTGGTAATCCGGCTTTGATATACCAACATATCCCCGATTGCCCTAAGATATATCTGCCACCGTATCAAATTGACAGGTTTTGTGTCTACAAGCACAGAAGGACTCACCTCGGAGCAAGGCCCGTTTCGTCCGGCCGTCATTCCGATCTTTCTCGTTCGTAAAAGCAAGACCTTCGTCAAGAATTATGTGTGGTCCACAGCCTTGTTTATCGTGTTTCCTCTTTTGATTTTTTATCACTGTTTCCCATTTTCTTTTCTTTTTTGTGCTTGTCACTCAGCTTCTCCCATGTCCGTCACATTGACAACCTTCGTCCCTCGTCTTTTGGTGTATTACCATGAACAAGTACATGCCGAATTGTTTCTTGTTGTTTCCATTTGTTTCAACTTCCTTTCCCTTGTCTGTGACTGCAATTTTCCTTCTTTCTGATGGTCTCCATCCTCACATGCATGCACAATCCTTCGCTGTTCTTTACCCTGGCACAAAATTCCAAAAAGTGCAGCTGGGAAACACAATAAAATTACTCGTACTTTTAATTCAAATCCTAGAGCCCAATTTGCATCTTGCATCTGTCGCGGATACGTCGTACTTTGATTTTGATAGTACGGAGTATGATGTACACACTGTGCGACTCGTGTCTTTTCCTTTTTATTTCTCTTTGCCGCGAATTTCACTGTCCGCATCTGCAGCCACCAAAGTGCATGGAGCAATACGGGAGATAAAATAGTGGGTTTCGATGCCTGTTAGTTCACTTGGACCCTGCGTTTTGCATGCTTTTTCAGAGTTGACAATCCACCGTTTATGACGGAGAAGCCAGCCAAAAGCCACGACAATGAACAAGGCCAAGTGCAATTCATTCGGGAACGCTAAAAAAGGAGCTTGGGCGCAAAATTGAAGAAACAAATAAGGCGAAAATAAAACAAACCATTACAGAGAAAAGGGATAAGGGCAACAAAAACGATGTGAATCGGCTTGGTCGACACTCAATTGAGGATGTGCACGTACGAGTTCGAGAGAATCGGCCACGCAAAATCATCGAGTGTGAGTGGATCCCCTCTGGTCTAGAAAAGAAGAAAAAAGGAGATAAAAAAAAGGGAGTGGGAAGGCAAGCCAAATTGGTAGTGTTTCAGATTTTGTCCGGGGGAGACCTTGTCCTGTTCGAGCCTTTTTTGTTATTATTTTTATTTGGCCACTGAAGCCACAGATGGAAAAGGTGGGCAAACTGGGCTTCACTGGGCAGCCTCTCAGCAGAAAAAGCAATAAAGAGGGCCCGTCGATAACCACAGCCTTGCCCCTTTTGAGGGTTGGCGTGCAATCGATGGACGCCCCGGCTGCACTCTTAAATCGACAACTTTTAGCTTTTGGGGCGTCATTTGTTTTGAATGAGCTGAATGGAGACATCAATCTGGCAAAAGTCAATATCAGACTTATTCCGACATACGGAGTACTGAGTTCAGTTGATGCTATGACATTGAGGCCGAGATGAAGATAGCAAAAAGAAAATACGACGCGAAAAAGAAAGCAACTGTGCTCACTGCTCGCCGACCAGAGGCCTCTTTCCGACTGCTTAGTTTTCTTAAAATCTTTTTTTTCTCTTTCTTCTTTTTCACCTTATTTAGATTTTGAGACTTTCAGATGCCTCGGCTGCACTTTCAAAAGGGACTACGGAGCACACATTTTACTCTCCGACAGAACCTTGAACTCTGATCGAATATCTTATCTTGTCTTGGAATGGTTGTAAAAATAGCATTTGGATCACATCTTTGGGGTCCTTATTCTCGGCGCGCTGAAGATTCAATGTCCTGCGTCCATCAAATTTCGTAATTTAATCTTATCAGATGTCCATTCTGACGTACTTTGCATTTTAAGATGTATTTTAAGATGCTTTTCTCCACATATCTTCTGTCGTCAGAATTTATGGATTCTGGTGTCGTCTTCGCGTCGTTCGTATCGGCTCGTGTCATAAAAAAGCTACCACTCGAGTGGCTGATTCTGACGACGCATTGCGGCCTGTGGGTGAGAATAAAAAGAATTAAAGAAAGAAAAAGAGGTGAATGTCGCGTGGCTAACCCTAGCCGGGGTATTGCTTGGGGCCAGTTCGCGTCTTCCCGAGGCAGGCAGGGAATGCCTGGTACAATCCAAGCACGCGTCGTGGTATCTTATTGTCGTGTCGTACCTCTCTTCGGACACCGTTCTCAGAAATTCGAGGGCTTGCCAATATTCTTGTTCTTGTTCGATTCAAATCTTCCTTGTGTCCGTTGCAACTTAATTTACGGCGATGTTGCAATTTTCCAGGACTTTGAAAAGAACGGGACAGCTAAAGACGTGCAGATGGGAAGACGATACATGTGGAGAATTAAAATAGAAAATAAAAGGGGAAGGCCGACACGGGAAGAACTGCGGCCCTGCAGGTGGCTTTCTTTTGTCTCCTTGCTTCAAGAAGAACAATCAAAGGTGAAGCGGTGAGGGCTTGGAACCCCCAACAGTCTGAGTCTATGCAGTTGGGAAGGGATAACTCAAAAGATGCATCTCAGTCCAACAGATATGAAGCTCCATCGTCTGAGCTTTGTCGACGACGTGCAAATGCACACGACCACTTGGGGGCATACTCACACATGCCGAAAATAACTCTGCTGCAGCATTGTTCATTACCATCGGCAAAGGGGCCTCTTGAGGGCCCTTGTTTCCCTTCACTTTCCGAGGATGAAAAGGATCACCAGGGCGAGAGAATACCATGCCAGGACCACCCAGGACTGCCCCTTCAAGCCTTTGTCGTCGCATGTCAAAGAAGACAATCAGGAGACGGACGAGCAGACAGCAATCAGGAAAGTCCATGGCCAGGTATGAGGGATGCAAATACGGAGAATGTCTATGCGGCAAAGAAAATGGTTGTGCACTGGAGTTTTGGGGGCCCTGTGGCCCAGCAACGAGGGCATCAGAAACACCAGAAACATCAAAGATATCAGAATCTGCGCATCGAGACCATGGCATGGCCAGGCTTCTCCCATCTTCTGTCCCATCTTCTCTCCCAGGGGCCTTCAGCGTTCCATTGCCCCATTGCTTCAGGGGGCAGCGACAGGCGACGAAACAGTCAACTTGGGACGAGATCGTGCGGTGGTCCAAGAATGGCATTGACGGGTCGACGACAGCGAATCCACACAAGCAAAGGGCAAATGAGGCTCAGAGTCAGAGAACAGGCCGCAGCAAGTATGGAGAATCCATGAGATGCCTTGTATTCGTATCGTTGCGAGATCCTGAGATGTTTCTGAGGTTTTACTCCTCGACACTCCATAATTTTTTTTCGAGTGCTTTTGTCGGCCATTTTGCCAGGCCGCCCCTGGAAATAGAAGCAATATTGGCCTGGAACTGAGAAATTAGTTCTGTCTCTCACAAGGCCAGGTCCTGGAAAGGAAATAGGAGTAAAATAAAATAAAATAATTGGGGGAGGAAACAAAAAAGCTGACACCTCGGGCAGGAAGAAACAAGCAGGGATCTTGAGGGTAAGGGTGATGAGGGACGAGCAACAGTGGCAGAGTGGGACAAGCGGCCAGATAGACCAGGGTTCGGGGTTGAGGCTGGCAGGGCAGAGAGAAAGGCAGAGTGGATGAAAAGAGTCAAGAGGACAAGAAAAAGAGACGAAAGAAAAGAGAACCCGCTGTGGCAACCAGCCAGGGGGTAAGAGCGTAACACGCGCCTTGCACCCTGCGTAACGCCCCGTAACAGAACACAGTATGGAGTATTCGCAGTCGTTCCTCGTCCTCGTCCATCGTGTCGACGTCGTCTCTTGCCATGTGTTTTCAGGGACCAGCCAGGCCATGTCGAAAATCATGGACGGCACACGGCCACACGGCTTGTTAGTCGAGGCGTGGCTGGCGAGGCAACAAGCGCATCGTGGGCGGCAAAGGTAAGCAAAATAGAAAACTGATTGAAGAAATTAGAAACGGGATCAGGCGCGTCTATTCCTGACTCGCAAAAGGCTGTCAACTTGACGGCCCTTGTGTATTTGTATTTCTTCAAGCAAAAACGGCCGCCTCAGTCGCACATTGAGGACGGCTGGAGGAGATGAAGATGGCCTACGGCCACGGCCGGCTAGGAACCTCCAATAAAATGATGCAAAGCGCCACGGCGCCAACAAACACTCAGGGCCTGTTGCGGTACTCCGGAGTTTTGAATTATTCACAAAACGGTCCAGATGCAAAAAGTACGGAGACAAAGAAGCGGCCAGACAAAAGGAAAGAGGCAAGAGCCATAGGCAAATGGGGAAAAAACCCGCATCGACTGCACCTTCCCTCCGCGACGGAGTGGGTGCCTCCTCTCTTTCCTCAACCTCCGTGATAATGGCCTCCTTCTTCTCTCAGTCTGTCCTTCTCTCCTTCCCTCTCACGTCGTTAAATTTGGAGCGAGAACGCCCATTGGCTAGAGGTTCTATTTATAGTAGGCGCCAGAACCAGTCGAAACGCCGCTCCAGCAGATTAACGCATGCTGATTGGCCGCCCGGACAGGGGAAGGGTGTTCCAGACGCCGCTGCTTTGCACCATGATTGGACTACCGCATAAAAAAGTGGAGCGCCCTACCAGTAAGCCACAGCATGCACGCTCCAACACCGCACTTTTTTGGCTTTCCCGCGCGCAGGGAAAGTGCGACAGCGAGCCAGAGTAACATGAAGGAACACCCACGCGAGGCCCGCTTTTCCCTCTTGTTGCGCCTTCTGTGCCTGTTTTTGCCTTGTCCACTGCCCCATCCCAATCCTCTGTTCCTCTGCGTTTCTCTCTGTCTGTCTCTGTTGCGTACGTGCAAGACGTGCTTTTCTCGTTCTTGTTCCCTCGTTCCCTCGTTCCTTCTCGCTATCTCGTCTTCTCCTGCTTGTTGCAGATCTTACTGGTCTTCTTTCCTCCCACGCGCCCTCGACGTTCAGCCCTCGACCTGGAACCTCGATCTGTCGTTCTTGCTCTTTTCCTCACTTATTCGTCGGTGCCGCTCGCTCCTGCCCGTTGAATAGCATCCTCACATTCTACTCCGTACATCGTACTGTGTACAAGGAAGTTGTGCACACAGTAATTAACAGGCTGTGACTTCCTCATCCGTGGCCGTCGCCCGTCGCTCCTGCCGCCCACCCCTCTTTCCTCGTCGTTGTGTTTATTCTCAGACCTTCCCGCCCAAGAGGAGAAAGAGGGCCCCCATTTCTTCAGCACCAACAGCCCTCTTTCTGGCCTCGATCCCACCCTCGTTCTTTCTCCGTCAGTCGCTCGCGCTTTCCCTCTCCACAGAAGAACTCCACCACCCTCCAATCATCCCCATCCCCTTCCAATTCCCAGGCAAACCCCTGCTGGTCTCCATCCTCTTGCTGAGAACAAAGGCAGTCCCGAACCACCTGGCACCTGTGGGAACGAGTGTGTGGCTCTTTCCTTTTTCCTGTTCAGCGTTCACAGACTGATGGGCGCATAAACGCACACTGCGCTTCGCATCTCACCCACCGCGCTCTTTCCTTCGTTCTCTTTCGTTTCCCCCTCCTCGTCCTTCCTTCCTCCCTTGTTCCTTGTCACTGACAACTCAAGCGCCAGCCAAATCTGTTTGTTGGCTGCTCTTTCTTCTTTTCGTCCTTTTTTCCCTCCCGCACTTTCTCACCCACACCCAAGTTGTCCTGTTTTCTGTTCCTGACCCTTCCGACATACTCTCTTCCTCTTCTGCTTGTTTTCTTTCGACCCTTTTACCTGTTTTCTTCTTTTCCTCTGGGAACATCACCAAAGCTATACCATCGCCTCACGCCTCGAGAGAGTCGACAGACGACGACCTCGCTCTTTTGACTTGCGATCGCCCTCTCTTTCTCTTCTCCTCCTCCGCCTCTTTTCCGCGTCCGCTCGAGTCTCTTTCTTCGACTTTCTGTTTTCTTTTGTTGTTTGTTTTCGTTATCCTTTTCTCTTTTCTTCCATCACTCCCTCTCCACGGCGCTTGCCTTTCGACTCGTCCAGCGGCTCAACCGACAATGTGCTAGATCTTCCTAGACCAGAAACCTCGCTTGCTTTCCGCCTCTTCTTTCTTTCTTCTTTTTCTCTCGGCCGGCCTTTGTCTTTCAGCCCTCCCTCTCTCGACTTTTGGTTTTCGCTTTGTTTGCCGCTTTACTCGACCTGGCAATTCGCCCTAATCGCTTCCTTGTTCGCTGCGTTACTGGTTTTCTCTGCGACAAATCTCATTCTTCTCGGTCTCTTCCTAACTCTTAATAATCGATCTCTACGCTCTTCGCCTTTCTTTTCTTTCCTCTCCTCCCAGTACAAAACCCAGGCGGTTGTCGCGTACTGGGTCTCGGCACGGCAAAAAGCAAAACTGGAGACTCCCAACGACCGCGCCGGCACCCTGCCGACGAGACCGAACGGCACATCCACCAACGGCGCCTTCAACGAACAAAGGCATTCGTCATTCCTCCCTCTACAACCCTCCCGACTCCCGCCGCCGCCCCCCTTTCCGACAATGCCTTCGGCTACCGCACGGCGATTATACGAGGACCAAATACCCTCGTTCATGTCAGTCTTCGACTTGGGTGCCGAGACGATGGATGACCAGAACACAGTCACCGTTGTCGATCCCAAAATAATAGGCTTCCCCGGCTCCAGTTTCGCTGAGAAGCAGCTGGCCAGCCACGCTCCCCATCAGCCTTCCTCCAAAACCACAACCGGCGCCGCTGCACCTCCCTTACTCTCCGATCCGTCGCACCGCCATCACGACAGCACCTCGACGCAAATGTCCGAGTCGGCTGACTCGTCACCCACGACCACAATGTCTTGTACTGATTCATCCTCCCTCTCCGACCCGTCACCATCCTCTTCGCCCGACTCGCCAATAAACCTTGTGCCGCTTGCTGCTTTCCCCGGTCCTTCTTTTGGTGGGTTCTCGTCAATGTCTGTTGGCCTGGCCTCATTATCAGTAGTTGACCCGAACAACAACAATAACGGCAGTGGCCAGGGACTGGAGCGGCCCATGACTTCGCCGTCGCCACGACGCGCCCGCAATATGAAGGGACTGTCTATTCAGCCTCCTTTTGTTTCGCCGACGCTGTCTGCGACATCACAAATTTCCGAGCCTACCTCGCCTTCCTTCATTAAGCCCCAGATCCCGGCCATGAAGCGGAAGCCGAGCCAACTCAGCTTGAAGACGACGACCCACGAACTCATCAAGTCCACGGCAATTGAGGTTCCCCAGTCACCATCATTGGTGATCCCGCCCATTCTCCAACGCCGCGCCCTGAAGCACTCGACGTCATCGCCACACATTCTGTCTTCGCTCAAGTCTTCCACGTTTGGTCCCCAGGGTGGCATGACCTTCCCTACAGTGCTCGAGCGCAACGAATCCGGCCTCTCCGAATTCTTGCGCCCTTCCAAGCCGGCTGGGCCGGCTGGATTTGACGCCACAATTCTGGAGGAGGAATCGCCAATACGTGCGCAGATTGCAAACCGTGCTCCATATGAGTTTGAGCCGTATCACGAGGTCGAGAACAACGAAGACCAGAAGACACCCGGCTACCCCGACGGCCCAATTGCTATATACGACGACAATGTCTTTTTGTACTTGGAGCCGACGGCAGAGGAGGCAGCGCGCTTCGACGTTGTTATCAACGTGGCACGCGAGGTGAACAACCCGTTCAAGCAAAAGGCGATTAAGGCCAATGCGCGGTCATCTCCCTCTCCACCGCCTCAACAGCCGCAGCAGCAGTCGCCGCCGCAATTGAATGGTCTGAGCATTGCAGTGCCAAAACTGGCGCCCATCATGGAACCGGTGATGGAGCAGGAGCCTGAAGCTGTACCCACCTCACAACAGACGACTAATGGGACCATCCCAATGGACTTGGAGCCGACCACCATTCCAATGGTCATCGAGCCCACCACCTCCCCGACCTCCACCGAAGCCTCCACCAGCCCTCAAACCTCTTCCACCCGTCTTAAGCGCAAGGCACCAGCGCTGTCCTTGTCCTTGTCGGAGCCCACTGCCCCTGCTGATTCGAACAACGAGGACAACACCCCCACCACCCCCAAGGCCACCCAGACCCTGAAAGAGCCCGAGTACATTCACATTCCTTGGGATCATAATACCGATATTGGCCAGGATCTCATGATGCTCTGTGAGAAGATCGACAAGAGAACGAAGGAGGGCAAGAAGGTCCTGATCCATTGTCAGCAGGGTGCCAGTCGGTCGGCCAGTCTGATCATCGCGTACGGCATGTATCAGAACCCGGAACTGAACGTCAACGATTCGTACTACGCTGCTCAGGCCAAGAGCAAATGGATCAGCCCCAACATGCGGCTTATGTACTGCCTGCAAGATTTCCAGAAGGAGGTTAGCAAGCGGAAAACCTCAAACTCCTGGCTGCGTCCTGGCCGGAGCCCGACCAAGCACCGGACTGCTCTCTCCATGGATGCGATTGAAATTTCTCCCAAGGAGCCCCTGTCCGCCCCCCTGCCCGCCGAGGACCAAAACGGTAGTGGCAGCGCAGCGCTGAACAGCCCAGAAAGAAGCCCAATGCGGCCACGAGGCAACTCTACGCCCAACAGCCGGGAGGCTATCTCTCCAGGCCCATCATCGGCACCATCGAGCTTCTCTTGGGACGAGAAGGAGGACGAGAACGACCCGCAGCGGTTTGGCCGGTTCGACTTTGGTTTCACATCGACTGCTCTGCAGCCACCAAAATTGAACCCGCCGCCAATGTCCTCGAGCTTTGGCGGCAGCGGCGGCCTTACTCTGCCTGGTCAGGGTATGGGTGGTGGTTTCATGCGTCCACCTCCCTCGCCTGGCTTTGCGGCACACCGCTTCGGCGAGTTCCCCGAGAGCTCTCGTTCGTTCCCTTCTACATCGGGATTCCCACTGCTTAGCCCAGGTTTCCCGCCGCCTCGCAGCTCTTGCAGCGACGGTCTGGACAGCGTCCTCGCCCGAAACATGGCACCTACTATTAACTCTATCTCCACATCCTCTTCTTCCTCCAACAATATTAACATCCCCTCTATCGCCACCACTACCACCACAACGATCGACGCGCCCCCGGCACCCACCTTCAAGACGTCGTTCTTCAACCTCCCCGATATCAGCGCCAAGTCCAAGCCGAAGCCTGCGCCCGTACCCACAGTGGCGCCAACGGAAACAACAGAGCAGACAATCATTGTCCGCCCAGCCTACATTGATGACGACGAGCCGCTGATGTCGCCCCGCGCCGAGACCATGACCAACAACCCGCTGCACGGCCATTTCGCAGAGCTGTCGTCGGGTATGCACTTCGTAGAGGTGCCACCGACACCGGGCGAGGACAAGGACAACGACCTCTTCTCTCCACGCGAAACAATGTTCCCGCGCGATCCCTTCTTCCCGTTTGGCCGGCCCACGCAGTCGGACGATCCCCGCAGCCCGCCTACCAAGGGCGAAACGCCTATTGTGCGTTCTATTGATGATTTGATATGAAAAAGAGGAGTCCATTCTATTCCTAGATAAAGGATATGGCAGCACACTCTAGCGAGCGTTTTGGTGTTTTTTATTATTTCCAGGTGTTACAATCTTCTTTTCATGTGCGGCATTTCATTTGTTTTTCTCTTTTGTTGCCTATTCAATGGCAGGGGAAAGGGGAATAAGGGCGGTACCAGCTGGTGTTGGTGTTTTTTTCCTTTGTCTCCTTCTCCTCCCATTTTCCCTCTATCATCTTATCCCTGGATCTATGACCTCGGCCTTATTTACCTCGCGAGCCATATTCATAAAAGTGGTGTTTGGTTCCATTTCCGGTCGTCCAAAAAAGCTCATTTTCTGTATTATTATCCTACTACCAGAAATAACAAACTATAACAACATCACACTTTGACTCTACTTTGGCCATGTCTTGATACTGGGTCGCTGATCCCGCTTGTCTACGTGTCTATGTATACAACGAGTATGTGGTGAATATACATACGTTGAATATGCGTCGATTCCCAAACTTCTCAAACCTAATCGGCAGTCCCGTTGACTATTGATCTAATTTGGTTTTCTATCCCATGATGATTTGTTATCTCATAACCCCCCCCCCCCCCAAAAAAAAAAAAAAATAAAATAAAATACTTTAGACATAAAACATTTATTTTCTTTGCTCTCTTGCTATTCTTAAAATAAAACAAGTTGATAATATTGTTGCTTTTGTGTGAAAAATGAAATAGAGGTAAAATTATTTTTAGAATAAACATTTTTGAGCTTCTGTGTCTTAAAAGCAAAAATAAACTACCGGAATCAAAACAAAAATAGACCACCCCACAACGGGATCGAACTAAAAAAGACACGAGTTCATCTTGACTTCAGCCACGTTTTTACTCTTTTGTATATTTCGCTTCTAAATATAATTCTATATGTACACGTACACCTTCTTACATACGCTGTCCGTTATATCGCAATGAAATATGCTGAAATGATGACTTAAACTGCAGACGCAATGCTGCGACGACTGACCATCCTCTTTGTGCTGGTCGTGAGCAGCCTTCTTTTTGACCACTTCACGCTCTCTTTCCCCCCTACTGCGCCTTGGCAGCCTTCTCGGCTTCCTTCTTCATCTTCTCGGTGCGCGCAATCTGCGCCTCGACGCCAATGCCGCCAAACACGAGGCCGACGCCCAGCCACTGCATCCCCGACAGACGGTGGCCAAAGGCGACGACAGACAGCATCATGGTGCACATTTTGCGCGTGACGGTGACGGTGACGAGGAACACGGACGAGAAGGTGGCCAGTGCGTAGAAAATAAAGATTTGGCCAACGGCACCGCACGCCGCGAAGCCCAGCACGTCGCGCCAGACGGAAGGGTGGCGGTGCAGAAAAGCCAGGGCGGCGGCCAACTCGCCGCTGCCCAGGTTGGTGCCCCACAGGCCGGTGGCGGCGGCAGCGGCGAAAGCGCTGGTGCTGCCCGTCTTGGCGACCTCGTCGACGGCACCGAGCCAGGCGCCGACGCCCGAGTGGACGAGCCAGGGGCTGACGACCAGCAAATAGGTGCCCGTCACAGCAGTCTGCATCAGACTGTTGGCGCACATCATTTGCGGGCCGGAAAAGGGGCGGAACGCCGCGAAGATGTAGTCCTGGGTGCTGTTGGTGAGGCCGTCAAACAGCAGGTTGATGCCCAGCAGCAGCAGGCCCCAGGCGGTGTGGCCCGACGCAGACGACGCCTTCTTCTTGTGGCTGCCCGTGTGCAGAGTAAAGACAGCGACGCCGGCTGTAACGGCGGCGACGACCATGTACTTGTAGAGGGGATAGCGGCGGCGGAACAGGGTGACGTGCAAGAACATGACGGGCAGGAGCTTGCAGGACTTGGCAAGCGTGTAGGTGATGTAGTCAATATGACCGAGGGCGGCGTAGCCAAAGGGCGAGGCCAATGACGAAGTCAGGGCCACCAGCAGAAGCGGCGCCAACAGCCGTGACGAAGGGATGATGGGCGGCACGGCAGTGCCTGTCGGCGTGGTGGCCCACAGATACAGCAGGCCCGTGACGGCGGCCATGGCGGACTGCACCGTGTTGAGGAAGACAGGGAAGTGGAACACCTCGGTGGCATCGGCCGGTTCGCGGTAGGCCGTGATTGGGGCCGGGTAAGTCGTCGTCGTCAGCTTCTCTTGGAGGTAGCCCCATGTGAGGCTGGACGCTGTCAGTGGGTGTGGAGAGTAGCCAGGGTCTGGGCCATGACTTACAAGGAACCGTAGATACCGGCCACAGCAATGGCAACCTGCTGCACCCCCGCAGCGCTCTTGCCGGAAGCACTACCGGTAGTCTTGCCCTTTGCAGAGCCATTTGTCGCTGCCGCAGCCTGGCCGTTCTCTCGCTGCTTCGCGAGCAAGGCAGCCTCACGGTCGAGCTTGCTCACATACTCGGATGATGGCTCGCGGCGGACAGGCGCCGCTTGCTTCGTGCGCGCCATCTGGAGGCGAGTTCGAAAGGAAAGAAGGGGGGGAGGGGACTGGACAAGGAGAGACAGGACGGCCGCCAGCGGCTTCCGGATTGCTTGGAGAATTCGGCTTGAATGCACGACGAGGAAAGAGACTCGCGAGTCGATGGCGCAAAGGAAAAGGAAAAAGAAAGGAAGGCAACGAAAACTGCAAGACAAGTGGACGGCGTTGGGAAAGTAAGGGTGAACGTTTAAGGGAAGATGCGCTAGTTGCAAGTGGGAGGCTGCGCGGCGCGTTGTTTAAGCTCTAAAACGCCCTAAAGTGGATGGGGCAGCCTGGCACAGGAGAGGCCAAGCGGCAGAAAAGAAAACAACAGGGTGGCCCTTTGCTGCCGCTTTTAGAAGGCGGTGTGCAGGACTTTACTGGCTACAGCTACATATTCTACGGAGTATGTCGTACATGATAGGGCTGTAAAGATGAGCCTAAGAGAAGACACCAAGAATCAACATCCACCATTAATAGAAAATGTTTTCTGCCGCAACAAATTGTTTTTATTAATATGAGATCCATTTTGCTCCATTTGATCTTCTGAATTCGGGTAAAGTCTGTCCCTGGTGCTAGACAGTAGAAAGAGCTGAACGTTTGAACGCCATCAAGACAGAATAGAACATAAAATAGAACAGAACATTAAAAAAGGTTTCGATAGTATTGATAATGGATAATGAGCGGGGAAACGAGAAAGAAAGAAAGAAAGAAGAAAGAAAGAAGAAAACAGAGCGGAAAAAGAACGTAAAACAGTTGCCTGCAAGACTGAAAAGGGAACTGCTTGAAGACGAGAGTGGGGCGTTTCTCGCGTGCTCGAAGAGATGTTGTTTTGGCATAACAGATTTTTGAAGACTAGAAGAACAGGGTTGAAAATATCGGGGCGAAAGGAGCGAGGCGGAAAGATAGAAATAGTGCCGGGGTGAGTGTTTAGTGAGGTGAATAGAGTTCCTGAGAGAGCCTGTTCGTTCCTCTCCTCTGTTTTTTTGGGGGGGTTGGAAGTATCATAAATCATCGCCGCGACAGAAGCAAACAAATTGTGAAAAGAAAGCAAACAATAAGAACACCCTTTTTACCCATCCGTGCCCAACCAACTTCGCCATAGCAGAACAGAAAGACCGCTTTCGTAAAATGTCGACTGAGCATTCAAGAGGAACGATTTGGGATAAGGAGATAAACATAAAGCAGAACCACTCTGGCAAAGACGGGGGAAGATGATAGGAGAGTGCGCCGACGGGCCATTGTTTTCCGGTAGAGTGGACAGAACGCAGACAGAACAGAAAGAGGCCATTGAAACAAGAATGGGAAAGGTCGAATCAGAAATATGAAATTCGCAGAGTAAAATCGCAAAGCCTTGTCGTAATATCATTTTTGTACCGCCCCTCGGGGTCCGCCGTTAAAAAAATAGTTCAGCCTCGCGGCAAACCGGATCTGGGGATGAAGCAAAGGTCGAAGGGTTGCCGAATTCGAGTAGAAAATAGAATCAGGAGAGACGCCGGAGGAAAGATACAAGGGAAACTTCAACAAAGTCAAACATGGCTTCTCAGAGCCACAGGCGAGAGAAACGGGATCGCATAACCGCAATTCGGAAACAGAAATTCGGAATTACTCGGGGGACTGAACGGCCTGGCTTCTGCGCATTTTCTCGGCCTCGAGGTTTTCGTACAGAAGGAAGAGTGCAGTCTCGTTTGCTTTGGCGCTGCCCATAATGGTGAACATTCTCTCGCCAGTCTCATCATGAGGAGCCTGGATCTTGTTAGCATCTATCTCTATGGACATATCTAATCCACCCTGCCCGGCTTTGATAGGTGAAGACAAACCTTTGCGATCGAGATCCGTGCGCCTGAAGTCTTGCGAATCTCGCTGATCTTCGTGCCTGCACGGCCAATGATGCAGCCCACCATGTCGGCGGGGATGCTGATGTTCTGCGTCTGGATATCAGCGCCGTGCTCATCCTGGGTAGGAGGACCACGGGCAGCAGCGTCCGAATCCGACCGGCGGTTGTTCGAACGCGGGGCCCCGCCGTTACTGAAATCAGCGCCGTTCCCGGTGCGCGTCACACGAGACGAGTTGCCGTAATCGCCGCGCGGCGCAGAGTTGAAGTTTGACGTCTGGGACGACGAGTTACCGCCGCTGAGTGTAGGGGCGCTACCGCTCTGTGTTCTAACGGCAGGGTTGTAGAGGACAGTGCCAGTTCCGCGCTGCCAGTCGTCGACAAGGCACTTGCAGATTTCCCAGATAGCGCTCTGGATACCCTCGGGGGTTCCCTGGATTTCGACGATGCGCTCTGTCGACTGGGGAAGCATGTCCTTCTGGGCCACCATGCGGACACCCGAGGCATCCTGGATGTGCTTGATCTTGAGCCCACCACGGCCGATGATAGTGCCCATCTGATTGTGAGAGATGAGGAGTTTGATAGCTGTTTGGTTAGCAAAGGTATACAATGGTAAACTGGTACACGGTCGTGCATGTTCTTGATAGCAAGCGCCAAGTGGTCGGACGCAGCGGAGAGTCTGTGACTTACGATGAGTGCCATTTCCTTGAACGACACCGCCCATGCCCATAGTCGGGACACCTTCAAGAAGGGCACTTGCGACGATGGAGTAGGCCTTGGCGATAGCTTCGCAGCCGCCAGTAATGGTGAGGACACGGTCATGGACGCCCTGGACGACCTTGCTGACACCGGCCTTGACGCCGGTTTCATCGCGAAGGTCTGCGACGTTCTTGCCGGCCTTGCCAATGATAACACCAGCCTCTTTCGACGAAACGATTGCGCGCAGGGTCAACTGGGTCTGCGCATACTCCTCGTCGGTTTTGGGGACGGTCTCGCCGTCGGGTCCGAGGCGGTCGTCATCGATCTTCATATGGTCGGGGTGGTCGGCGCCATCGTTGCCGTTGTTGTTATCTTGCGCAGACATTTTGAAGAGTGGGAGAATGGGATTCGAGGGAGTTGATGTTGGAAATCGACAAGAGTTTGCGAGGCAGGGAAGCGGGGAAGTCGGCGGAGGAAACGGGTGGCGTTAAGATCGCGGGAAGAGACGAAGGTAGAGGAAGAGGAAAGGGAGAGAAAGAAGAAGATGAAGAGCGTGAGAGAGAAGAGGGTGAGTCGGTGAGGTCGGGAGGGAGGAGGTGGGAGAAGAGAAGGAAGGTAGAAGGGAGATACCGGTCAGAAGATAGATGCAGTTGTCTTTTTTCTTGTTGGAGAGAGAAGAGGGTCGATGGAAAACCCAAACAAAAAAGTGAGGGGACGTTTTTGTTGGCGGCGCGTGAGGAAGAATTTGTGTGGGCTGGCAGCGGTGGGGGAGTGGCACTCCCACGGAAAAGCTAGTGTGGGATAGGCAGTTAGTGGCATGTTTGATTGGTTGAAGCGGTGAGAACGGAGCAGTCGCACAAAGCCGGCAAGGGTGGGAAAAAAGGAATAAAACGCTGTGCAGGGGGGCGATTGGTCTCGAAAAGGAAATACAAGAATGCTGCAGTGTGTTGGGATTGCTACAAAAAGTGGCATGAAAAAGCTGCGGGATAAGGCCCAAAAGGAAAGTAAAAAGGGAGAGTGAATGAAGCAAAAGCTCCAGGCAGTAGAAATTTCAGAGCAAGCTGTAAGCTAAAAGCGACCTGGGTAGTGAGACGCGACAGCAACGGTTGTTTCTGAGTCTTCAGATGCCGACTGGATTTGTATCAAAGATCTTTGTAACTCCACATTGAGTACACGCGAGCACATAAAAGCCGTTCGAGATGCAAGAGAAAAGCACGTTCCAGCAGGAAAACGAGGCTGCTATGGCTTGCTTGTCACAACTGTTCACTGTCAAACGACAGTGGCTCAAAACGATCTAACATGGCGCTATGGTGGAAGGCGGGGTAGGTGATTCAACGGGCAGAGATGAACAGTGGCTTGGTAAAGGACAACGGCTTTCAAAAGGAAGAAAAGAGTAACGGTATGTACAGCGCACAAAGCGACAATTGGACTTACAAGATTGTGTAAGACCCTGGTTTTTGCTAGGGCGAGGCGTCAGACGTTGTGCTTGCTGCTTTGCACAGTGGGGTTGTCCCGGATGGCCAGGGATTGAGAATAGTGAGGCCAGGAGCTCGGAAAAGGGATTGTGCTAGTGCGTTGGCTATGTCGGGGCGTCACTCTCTCCGGCGCCGGTTTGGTATTTCAGACCGATGTGAACAATAGCTTGTTGCCTTGAGCTTTCCTAGTACCTGGCGCTCTTGTTAGTTCAGGGCCATTAAAGACAAGAGTGACAGATTGAACCATGCTTGATGGCAGACTGGGCAGGCAAGAGGCCAAGAAAACTCACCAATATCTGAGGAGGAATCGGGACCAGGAGTTGACGATGTGTACAATGATCCAATTGAGATGGGGTAGAACCGGGGTAAAAAAAGGTGGAGAGCGGCGGGTACGGTCCAGACACGGATGGGCCAGTGAGCTGCGTACGGAGTACTTTGTAGTCGATCACAAGAAATGACAACTGTTTTGAAGAACAGCGATGCACAACTGACAAGGTAAGCGGGAGGATTGTAAGGAGGTAGGGTGTCAAGAAGAGCAGTGGGGGCGAGTGAGAAAATTGAGGTGTGTGGGAAGCTTTGGGGAGGAATCAGAGCAAGGAGGATGAGAGAAGCAAAAGGGAAAAGTGAGAGGGGAAGAGAAAAAGAGAAGAAATACGAGGAGGAGAGAGAGGGCTGGGAAAGAAGAAAAGACGAACGGCCAAAACCAAGACTGAGAGGAGAATAAGACGAGGTTAAGAGGAAAGAGCAGATGGGTGGATGCTCTCAGTGAGGGAAGAGTGAATGGCTTGCCTGATTTCTACGAGGAAGTAACGGATGTGGATGTGAGAGGGAAAGAGCAGAGCGTAAGTGGAGCTTGGATGGCGACAAACAGAGAAAGAGCCAAGCAAAAAGAGAAGGAGCAAGACATGACTGAACAGAGAAAGGAAAGAGCAAAGTACATGTAGACGCAGATGCGGCGGATGGATCAAATGCAGCAAAATGCAGCTAAAAAGTGTGATGGGGTGGGACGGGAGGACCGGCCACGAGAGTGTCGAGAGTACGGCCGTTTTTTTCTCTTTGTCTCGCCAGGTCTTTTTCATGTCCCCAATAATATTTTTGGACGATTGTCAGAAATTTTTTTATTCAGATAATAAATTGTGCGTACGCGGTGGTATTGCTTTTCTTGGGAGCAAGGGGTCCGGGACTGCAGCTGCTTTTCTGTTTGTTACTGCCTTCCTACTGCTTCCTGTTGCTTCCTGCCTCCTGCATGCAGCTGCTTTCCTAAGCCCAAACTACCCAATCGTCTTCAAGGAAGGAGCAGGCCGTGTGCCTTTTCTCCCCCCTCGCCCCCAAAAGGAAGGCATGTGTCGCGGGGAAGGCACGACACACGGTTTTGCGCAAACCGGGGGTGAACCTTGACTGCTTGCCTCATTGTCTCTTTGCAGCGTCCCCGTGTCGCAAATCACACTTGTCGGTTCTGCGAATCGCAGGAAAGAGCGACCGGGGCGCCACTGCTGTTGGGCGCATCATCCTTCATCTCTCCCATCGACCCATTGACCACCCGCCAGCAAGTCCCGCTACCATGTTCTTTCTGTACATGCCGGGAGGTAGGCAAGTAACACGCGCCTCCTTGCATTTTTGCACTCTTTCCCTTTTGTCTAAAGCTCTGGTTGCCTTCTCAGGTGGCAAGAACGCGCTCTACTTCGGGGAAGGAGCTCTGAACAGAAAATATGGTCATACGCCGGGGAAAGCAAATAAGCTGAGCACCTCAGCCTGTGAGTGCTCTGTACAAGGACACAGGTGACAAGGTAGCAGAATTCTGCGGTTGCACAGCAGACTAGGCGGCAATATGCAGGCAGCTGGTGCATCTAGATGCTTGTAAACTCGCGCGATATATTGGGCAGCATTCTATCAACGCAATGCAAAAAAAGATGGTATGTCTAGTAAAATCGCTAGTTTGTAGGAACCGAGGGGTATCCATGGGTGTCTACTGTCAAATAAACCCATGCCATGCGCTTTGCCGCCGTCATGTCTTGTCTCACCATACTCTTTTCGTTTGTCTCTATCTCCCCTCAAAAAATTACCGAGATCGTAGTGCAGCCTCGTGCTCGGCCCAAAAGTTCCTGCACGCGCGGTGGCCCCAGTGCTCTACCCACCACTCACTGAAGATATCGTCGACCTCGTCGCCGTCAATGCCACGCACGCGCTCGTCGCGCCGGAGACCACAAATCACACAGGGCTTGGTGGCCGTCGGGACCTTTTTGGCAACTGTGACGGGGATGGTGGCGCTCTGTAGTTCTGGGATCTTGAGAGGCGGGTAATGCTTGTGCTCGGCTGCCTCTGCCGCCACGAGGGCAGCATTGGCCGTGGCCACCGCACTGCGTAGTTTTCCGACGTGACGGAGCCAGGCTGCTACCACGTCAGCCGCTTCGCGATCTTCACGCTGACCCTGTGCCTTGTCGAGGCCGGCAAGCTTCATACCGCCGCCCTTGCTGCTACCCGCGGCCGAGATGGACATGCTTTGGGATAAAAACTTGTCCCGGTGCCATCGCTGCTTACGGCCAGCGACAACACGGCCAGCGACGACAATGATTTGCAGGTAGTTGCGCAAAAATGCAATCGTCTTCGGATCACCGATAACGCGATTCCGAACCTCCACGGGCTGTGCCGCCGTCGGCTTGAATAGGGCCTCATCTGGAATGGCCATCAGGGTTGGGAATAGAGAGAGGAGCACAGCTGGCGGAGGAACGTTTGTGGGAGGCGGTGCCTTGTCGGATATGGTGTTGGGTGCCGCTGCATTGGCGATGGCCGGGGGAAGATTCGTAGTGCTAGGGTCTTGGCTAGGTTCTTCAGCCTCCCAGTCCCAGTCAGATGCTTCTTGAGCTGCTGGTTTGGCCACCGGGGAAGGATTTTTTGCGGCATGCCTTGCTTGCACCTTTTTAGGGCTTGCGGCCTTTTTCGTCTGGCTGGGAGCTGGCTGTGAAGGCACAGAGTCTTCGACGCCCCAAGCGTCCCAGTCAGCATCGTCTGGTGGTGGCAGGTCCTTAAAAGCTGCATTGGAGGCTGCCACAGGTGCGTCATCAAAGCTTGGCCAGGTTGTGACTGGAGATGGTGTGCGATTCTTGACTCTATCTGAGGGGAAGTCTCCGGAAACTGGCGTTGTAACAGCAAGACCGGGGAAGGGGTTGCGTTCCTGGAAAGATGGTGACTTGGGAGCTTGAGAACCACTCTGACCTGCCATAGACGTGCTGCCAAAGCTGAGAGGCGATAGGAGATTTGCTGCTGGTCTGCCCTTGGCAGGTGTCTCCTGGGGTTGAGACATGGGGAAAGAGGAAGTGAAGGCTGCTGGCTCAGGTTCATCCAGAGACAAAAGATCGACCAGAGCCGTAGCTGTGGCTGGTGTTGGCGCAGGTTTTGCCACAGGAGCTCGTGATGGAGCTGAAGCTGGCGGGAAGGAAGAGAACTGGTTAGAGGCGGCCATTGTCGGCCGTGGTGGTGACGTGTGGCCGGTCTCAAAGTCGCCAAACTCGTCGTCGTCATCGTCTTCGTCGGTATCGAAGCTCTCATTGACGTCGAAATCATCGGCATCAAACAAGACGTTTGGGTCCGCTGGCTTCTTCGGCTTAGGCGTCGGCGCCGGCGCCCGAGCTGGGCTTGGTTCCGAAACGGGTACTGGGTTCCTCCACGGGTCTCTCTGGGGAACCTTGGGTGACGGCTCTGGCACTAGCGGAAGGGAGCTGGTATTGGCCGGCGCCTCGCCAAAGTTGATGAGTGTGTTCGAGATGAGGTCCATGGTGGACGCCCGAACTACGCGTGTCCGTGTTGGAGCTTGGGGTTGTGATGGTGCAGGCGGCGTAGGTTGGCTGGCCTGATAAGCTGGCGGCTGGGCTGGTATGCTCGTTGAAGCTTCTTCAAAGTCGCCCCACGTATCATCATCCTCGTCGTCCTCGGCTGCCGGAGCTGCCGGGGCCGCCGGCGTCGTACTCCACGTATTTCCGCCGCTTCCCGTGCCCCAGTTCAACGCTGGCTGGGCCGGCTGGGTCGGCTGTTGAGGAGCACCAAAGGACCATTGTTGCGCTTGTGGTGTTTGGGACTGTGAGGACAGTCTTGGTGTCTGCTGTTGCGGAACTGGCGAGGACGAGGGCTGCGAAAATGCCGTGCTGAGAAAGGCGAACGGATCGTCAGATTGCTGGGTAGCGGGGCCGGCTTGAGCTTGCCCTTGGCTCTGATTATTTTGATTTTGATTTTGCTGGCCGTTACCCCCCGAAAAGGGCCCAAACTGGGCAAAGAGGTCCGCAGACATGGTGCTGGGTTGGAGGCGTGGTGCCCGTATAGGGCTGAGGTACGCGTTGGGCGATTGATAAAAGTCGTGAGAACACGTCGAGTTTCTGACGTTGGCGTTGGCGGCGAATATGGACTCTAGTCAGATAAATGAGCTGAACTCCATTTGGGTGGGGCACGTGCGTTTAGTTCTAGTGATATGTCCACTGAACGACGGCGTTGGTGTGCCTGTCGAATTGTTCTGGGGCGGTCGTTAATTACGGAAAGCAGTGACGTAGTGGCACAACCTCGCAGTGGAAGGGAGAAATATCTCCGCGTCTGCCTCAGGTTGTTATTGAAGGTCATAAAATGGCCGTGTTCTGGAAATTCACGGGAAGGAGCTACGGACAATATTGACGACTGCCTTTATCTTCTCCTCTGTTCTCGGAATAGGCAGGAGGCTGTGGAATGGTGTGATCGAATCGCCTTCTGAGACAGGAGGTCGCTGCAGAAGAACATGTCTTATTCGAGAAACTACGTTCCATGTGGCCTCGATTGAACTTTCCTCCCTGACGTGGTTTTCCATCTAAAAATATTGTGAGGAAAGAAGGTTCCCCCCTGGCGGAAAGAGCCTTTGACAACAAAAAACTACTGGCACGGCAGGCACAAGGGCGACAATAGGAGCTGTTCTCAGAGAGCCGGAGAGCTCCCCTGGTTGGCGCCATGTGATAGGCTGAGGACGCTTGTTGGCCTTGTTGTGGGGCGGCCGTCGTCAACGTCCAGCCTTCTCTCTTTTCTTTGGCTAGCGGGGCACCTATTCAGAAACCGGCGCCCCGAGGCCGCTAAGCCTGTCGTGTGAGAACCGTCCATCGCGCTTCATTGTTCCAGGCGGGCAATTGAAGCCAGGAAACAAAAAGAAGGCAAGACCCCGACTTTCTAGTTTCTTGCTTCTTTCATTGAACCTCCACGTCGTTTCGTATCTCCTAACTCATAGTGTTCACCCTTTACACGTGGATGCTCCCTATCTGAAGACAGCGGGATCCGCCCGAGCAACATGCGGACTTTGGATGAAAGCAGGTATGAGCATTCCAGCCATGTGACTCGACTCTTCTTGAGCGGCGTCGAGTCCTATCACGCACAAGGCGGCCAAAGAACCCCAATTCATTGCACCCATTGGTCTACTAACACCACACAGGAGGCGATGGAAGGAAACACTTAAAGACGGCGGCGATGTCGAGTCGCTGCAGCGGGCGGTCAAGTTCAATGGCCCCAGCAGCCCGTGTGAAGCCGGCCTGCGGTCTGTCTGCTGGAAGACGTTCTTGCTCTTCCGCGACGACGCATCGGCGGACGACCACGTCCTTGTTCTGCGCGAAGCTCGCGAGGAGTACGAGGCGCTGCGCGGAAGCTATATGCGGTTCATCAAGCACCCGGAAGAACTGACCGAACTCACGGTCGATCCGCTGGCGGACGACCCAGAGGTAAGCCACGCCCGCAAAGCCCTGTCAAAATCTCGTTACTAATTCTGTCCAGTCTCCCTGGGATACGTTTCGGCGCGACGAGCTTGTGCGTGCCGAGATTCTTCAGGATGTGCGGCGTCTGCCGGACGACCCCTTCTACCACCAAGAAGAGATCCAAATGCTCATTTTGGACGTCCTTTTCGTGTACTGCAAAGAGAACCCCGATGCCGGCGGCTACAGGCAGGGCATGCACGAGCTGCTGGCACCGCTAGTGTATGTGCTCAACGAGGACGCCATTGTGAGTAGTAGTCTCCGCGGGGCGCCGGCACCCGAGGACGTGGAGATGATTGAGATGCTGGACGGCTGTTTCCTTGAGCACGATGCATATGCGCTGTTTTCCAAGATCATGAGCAGAGCACGAGCATTTTACGAAGTGAGCAGCGGCGGTGGTAGTAGTACTAGCAGTGCTGGTGCAGCCGCCAGCATTGCCACCCACGAGACGGGGACGACGACCGACCTTTTTGCCCCTCTGGCAGCAGCTTCGACTGGCTCCGCAGGCGGAGTGGTGGAAGAGAGCGCGATTGTCGAGCTGAGCAAAGAAATCCACGAGGGTACACTCATGAAAGTCGACCCGGAACTGGCCATCCATCTTAAGAACATTGAGATTCTTCCACAAATCTTTCTGATCCGGTGGATCCGACTCCTGTTTGGGCGCGAGTTTCCATTCAAGCAACACCTCATCCTATCGGACAGCATATTTGCCTTTGACCCCAAGCTGCATCTTGTTCCACTCATCTCAGTCGCCATGTTGCTCCGCATTCGATGGAAGCGTACGTACCCCCATACACTGACTCCGTATGATCACAATTGCTAACATGTCCATTGCAGTACTCGAGGCAGACTACTCTGTGGCACTGCAGTCACTACTCAAGTACCCAGCACCTCAACCACCACACGGTCCCCACACGTTTGTGGACGATGCCATTTACCTACGAGACCACCTCGATGCGGATGGTGGTTCCAGCTTGATTCTCAAATATACAGGCCGCACTCCATCACGAGTCTTCTCTCCTGCTGGAAGCTCTCCAGCCAGCACGTCACGACCAGCGACTCCGGCTGCTGCTTTTGCCGCTGGTTTGGGCAGCCTGCGCAGCCGTACCCTCAAGGTGGCGAGGTCCCCTCTGCGCGGATCACGACATGGATCAAATCAAGGATCGGGGTCTGGAGAAGGCCTGGGGCTGCCGGTTGGAGGAGGCGACGCCGCATCACCGTCATCAGCATCGTCGCGGCTGTTCCAGCGCGAGGGCATGGAGGCCCTGTTCCAAGGCGCAGCCAAGGGTGTGCTGGAACGTGGCGAAAAGCTCGGTATCAACCGTGCTGTCCGTGATGCCGTTGGCGAGATCAAGCGCAACATGTCCCAAAGCTACCAAGAAGCAAGACAGGCCGCCGTCGCCAACCGCGGGCCTGGAGTTGGTGCTGGCCGCGGAGTGTCGTCTCTGCTTTCACCTACAGCGGATGGCAAACGCATGTCCTATGGCCAGGCTATGCGCATCATGTCCGACATGGAGCACCGGAACCAGCAGCTGGCCAAGATGCTCGACGACACTGTTACAACCCTGAAAACAGTGGCGAGAGCTGCACCACCAAAGCTCACTCCTGACGTGCCTGGGGCAGAGAAGAGCGAGACAGATAATGCAGCGGCCTGGGAACAGCAAGAACAGCAGTGGCAACAATGGCTCGAAGAAGTCGAACTGGCGGCTGCCAAAGTCCAGTTCGTCAAGGTGCATCTTGAAGATTCGTCCCTCACTCTGCCAGTCGAGGAGCCACCACAGCTTGCCAGCCCGACCGAAGACACCGCGATGTCGGTTCCCGGGAAGGAGTCGACACCCGGCGAATCCACAGGCTCCAAGACGGTGGCCGACCCGCGTGCTGCACCTCGTACTCCTCTGCTTCAGAGTGAGGCGCCAGATAACAATGCCATTCCAGTGACACCCTTGAACCAGACCGATGGTCAAGCAGCAGACGATGACGGAGATCATATGGACATGGACGTTGATGAAGCCATGCCAGACAGCCCCGAGAAGGCCCCCGCGTTGCCAACCAGATCACCAAAGCCCGAGGAGGCCGAGGTGGTGCCTCCACAACCGCCACGGCCAACTCCGCCAGCGGAAGTATTACAGGAGCAAAGACCGCATACCATTCCGACCCGCTCTACTCTCGCCCAATCCTCCTTCTCATGGATGCTGGAACCGGGTGATATAGCCAGCAGTGGCGGTGGCCACGACGACAGTACACATTCTTCATCACCACCTAAGAAGCCGCCACGGCCAAACGCTGCCAACCGTACGCGGCACGCCTTTTTGTTTGGTGAAGTCGTGAACCAGTCACCGTTGGACGGTGGCGGCGA
Organism: Sporothrix mexicana; assembly: GCA_021396375.1. NCBI lineage: Eukaryota > Fungi > Ascomycota > Sordariomycetes > Ophiostomatales > Ophiostomataceae > Sporothrix > Sporothrix mexicana. The sequence continues at coordinate 878,701 of WNYC01000007.1, forward strand.
CCCTCTCGCAGATACGCAAATGGACGGGTCGTCGGATGGCCGGCCGCGGCCATCGGTGACCAGCGACGAGATCTTTGGACTGGAGCCCCTTCGCCGGGCTCTCCCCAAGAAGGATGGCGAGAAGTAGGGCCGTGCTATATATTGGAACTGTATCTCATACTTGGGCAAACACAACGGCAGTTTTGAAAATGTATGCTCTGTGTGTGGTGTACTGCCAATGTCACGTACGGAAAGGCACAGGACCAACAGACCCCGTAAAGTTTGGGCAATCCCGGGTAATAACGACTCCTTTGTGGCTGTGAACTTTGCACACATCATACTTTGATTTTATCATGTTACACGCACACTGGGCATTTCTGGTATTTTGAGTGTTTGGCTACAAATGCTTGCAATGCAAGCCATTTTGTATTCTCGTGTTGATCAGGCAGCAGTCGCGTTCTTCGTACACAGCCAGTCAGTCACCCTGCGGCACAGCAGCACGATGTTCTGAGATGCTCAGTTCTACCTGCGCCCGAGGGATGGTACAATGTATAATAACCGCTCTGTGGTAGCCACATGCTGTGATTCTCAATCGTAGATACTGTGATGCATCGTCTGTCATAACCACGATCTGATTATCATTGAGTATATTTCCGACGCCCATCGTCAATCATAGCCGTCACAATGGCCGCCGATATTGAACTACATACGCACAAGGAAAGATTTCCAGATGGCAACCGTCCGGGGACTGGGAACGCTCAACCTACGAGCGCACCGGCAGGAGAGTCTCTCCCACCGAAGCCTCCGGCATCATACGTCCCATTTCCTCAACAGCAACAACCTCCATCTCATATACAATCGCATCTACAACCGCAGCAGCCGCCACGACGTGTCGACTTCCAGGCGCCTCCAGAGGACAATACCAATGATGTGAATACCAGCAATCAACGCCCTTCCTGGCTCGCCAGCATGTTTGGCACCCGTCGCAGGGAGCAGCGCCCCCGTTGGCTCGTCATTGCCGTCTGTTTTCGCATCGCCATTCTTGTGGCGAGTCTGTCGTTTCTGGCGCTCGTGATTGTCCTGGCAGCGGCCTTTCGCATGTTCGCCTGGGCCTATCTGGTCTCGGCCGTCGCCAGCCTGGCGGCCGACCTGGCCGGCGCGTCGCTGCCGCTATGGCCCTACGAGCGGCGGCGGACGGTGGCGATCTGGCACACCGTGCTGGACGGCCTGGCGATTGCGATGCTGGTGATTTCGCAGTACCCCCAGGTACAGGACATGCCGTACGGGTACCTGTACGACAATCCTTACAGCCGCGAGCCGGCGATGCCAGCCAGGGATGTTGCCAACGCCACGAGTCTCTTTTCGTTATGCTTAATGTGAGTTCGGCCCCTTTCGCCCATCCCCTCGCCATTTTTTTTTCTTTCTTGTTTCCCCGCTGATAATGTAGCGGCTTCCGTTTGATCTCGATCCTCATTGCCTTCGGGACGAGCTTCTACGACACGAACAAGCACGGGTGGTGGTCGCCGGCGCGGCCACTTTCGGCAGGTCCTATTCCCATGGACGCAGGGCCCATGCCGCTTGTCTACAGAGTGTAGGTTGTTCCTGGACCGCGATTTTTGAGAGAGATGCTAACACAGGCAGACATCCCTGGAGCCAGCGGTATGCGTGAACGAGCAATGTTGAGGAGGCAGATAATAGTAATGGCGATGGTAATGGTAATGGTAACGGCAATAAATGTTCAGTTCAGGTCACAGAGGCATGTTCGAATGTTCTGAAGATTCAATCTTGGGGTTTTGTTATTGTTGGTGAGCAAAGAAAGCATATATCATCCATAATTCCTGTTTCCTCGTTTTTTCACCTCTTTCCATACCATACACATCAAGAAACTTATGAAGAATAAGCCAACAATAAAACAAGAAAACAGAAAAAGCAAAAAGTATAAACAGGTGAAAAAGCAGTTGGCGAGGTAATAATATACAGGTATAATCGTACACAATTGCAAGCACATCAGTGGTGTTGCCGTCCTCCAGTCATTGATAAGAAAGAGCAAAAGAACAAACATAAAAAAAGTCAAAAGCAAGAACATTATTCTTGATAGCCCATCATACACGTCCACAGGGCGTAGACAAAATAAAAGGAGAAACAGGAAACTAAAAAGCAAAAGAGAGAAACAAAAACAAAAACAGAACAAGAAAGTATTTGTAACAGGGGCTGGACCGAAAAGTTTGTTGTTTGTCTTTGGGCCAAATGCTCGCTTTGGGTGATGCGGGATTCAGGGTGCAGGATGCAGGATGCAAATGCGGATGCAAGGTATGCAAGGTGTGCTATGCAATGGGGTATTGTCTTGTCATGTTTGTCGTGTGCGAATGCAAGAGGGAACTTTTGGGAACAGAACGAAAGTAAAGAAGTAAAGGTAGAAAAAAGCAAATGGAAAAGCAAAAGCAAAGACATGATAGTAAGAAACACGTAAGACGGCGTATCGGGGAATAAAACGAGAAGAACAATAGCGAAAACAATATTGTACAGGATGCGGGCGGAGGCTGAGGGAGGGTGATGATGATGAGAGAGGGAGGGAAAGCGACTACTCCTTACCCCGGGTCAGGATGCCCGAGTCCGGGTCGTCGTTGCCCGGGTGCCACGAGGGCAGGCCGCGCTGGTGGCGCTGCATGTTGCGCTCGTACGTGCGCTGGCGTGCCAGGGCCTTGTCCTCCTCGGACACGAACCAGTAGTCGTAATAGGTGACGCGCTCGGGGAAGTAGAGCACCAGGTGCACACGAGCATCGTCGGGGTTGACCTTGGAGGGGCCAGCCGAAGAAGAGGGGGCCACGGCAGTGGGGCCTGTCATGGTGCGGCGCAGCTTCTTGCGGCTCTTGTCGTCGCGGACCATGACTTCCGTGAAGAGCTGCTTGTTGGTGGCGTCGTCAAAGACCAGCTGACCGCTCTCGTCCAGCAAAGGAAGAGCCAGACGCTGGCGGTAGTACGAGGCCTGCAAGCCGGGCGTGGTGCGCTCGGGGCGGGCGCGGTAGCGGTCCATCTTGTCGGCACCGCCAGGGGACGTCGAGCCGGGAGCGGCACCCAGGCGGGCACAGTCCATCTCGGCGTACTGGCGAAGACGCGGGAGGGCGGCGTTGAACGAAGCCGTCACATCGTCCCAGGCACGGTTCTTGGTGGTGCGCTGGTACATGATAAAGTCGAGCTCGGCGGTTTCGTACTTGACGTTGCAGTGCGGCTTGGGCATGGCCTTCTTGGTGGTCGAAGGGGACGAGGCCGACGACGAGAGGCGGTCACGGCGAGCATCTAGCTTGGCAGCCATGCGGGGGCTGTTGTTCATGTTGCTGTTGTGGTGATGGTGGTAAGGGCCGTTGATCATGGTGGCGACGCTGGGCACGGTGGGCATGGTAGAGCGGCGGCCAAAAGCGCTGGGCAGAGTCAGGGGGGACACGGGAGTCAGGGGCTCGCGAGAGCCAAAACCAGGAGGCGGCAGAGTGACGACAGTCGTGGCAATGTCCTCGGCACCACCGTGGATGCTGCGGCGGTGAGTAGGCATGGGAGCGGGCAGCTCAAACTGAGGGTGGTAGCGCGGCTGGTAAGCCGAGTGAGGGTGGTAAGGGGCGGGCTGCATCGAGGCTGAGAACGACTGAGGAGGCGTGGGCAGGTTGGCGAGCGAAGGCAGAGTCGGCAGAGTCGGGGCTGCCGGCTTGTAGCTGTACTCACTGGGACGGCCGGCATCCGTAGGTGACTGAGGAGGCGAGGGCATGCCGTTGGGGCCATCCTGGTTGTTGTTGCTGCTGTTGCGAGACGTGCAGAAGTAGTTCTGCTCGTAGGTCGAGAAGGGGTTCCGAGTGACCTTGCTGGGGATAGGAGCAGGCAGAGGAGCCTGAGCCGACATGGATGGAGCAGGAGCAGCCTCACCGTGAGACACGCCAATGCTTTTGCGCCAGGCATCGTAAGGCGGCGGCGGCGGACCCGAGGGCGAGGGCATATGGGCATATTGCGAGACTGGCGAGCCGATCGAGAAAGAAGACCGGGCACTGGCCATGGCCGACGAAGATGAGGAAGAAGACAGAGCCGGGGTCATGGGAGACGACGACAGGGGCTCAGCATCGGCAGTGTTCATGGTATCAGCAACAGGGGCAGAGGCAGTGGCAGTGGCCGACTTGACACTGCGTTCAGAGCGCCAGACCTCGAGCATGACCTCGGTCTGCTGCATGCTGGGAAGAGTAACCTTGGAGGGCTCAACTTCCGATTCGACTGCAATGTTAGTAGTGTTCACAAGGTAGGAGGGGAGACACATAAAACTCACGAATGGGAGTAGAGGCGCCGGATGCTTCAGATGCAGCGGGCGTCTTGCGGTCGAGTAGACCAGTCATGTAGAGCGTGGCCAGGATATCGGCGGCCGACCGGTCCTTGTCGTCGAGCGTGCGGCCCAAAATCGTCTGCAGAGCCTCCTTCTTCTCGGCAGTCATGCCCTGGAACGAAGTCGACTCACAAGGCGGCGTAGACGGCTCGGGCGTGGCGGTGGCGGACGAGGTGGCGGACTGTTCTTGTTGCTGGCGTTCTTGCTGCTGCTTCTGTTGCTGCTTCCGGAGCTTGCGTTCGTGCTTGATGCGGCGCTCGGTGATATAGCGGGCGCTCAGCTGGCTGCCACGGACAAGCACGGGCTTGTTGACGCGGCGGCGCTGGCCATGTTGGAGCACATTCGCCGTTGTCGTCTTGATAGCCATGGTGAATGTTGTTGTGCGAGAGCGAGTGAGAGATGCAGCTGTGTGGAATAGACCACAAGGGGGAGAGGGGGAGGGCAGCAAAGAAATGCACCCGATCAAGAGACGACGAGACTCGAGGTTAAAGATTCAAAGACAAACCGATGCAAAGACTTTAACAAACTCGTGGAGAGTGGAGATTGTCGAGGGAGAAAGGAGGAAGAAAAGACGTTGAAGGGATGAAGAGGGAAGATGGAGAATAAGAAGAATGGAGAAGATGGAGTCGAGGGAGAGACGAGAGGAGATGGGAAGGATGAAGGATATAAAGAATGGAAAAGCAAGACAAAACGAGAAATGGCGATGGGCAAGAAAGCGGGCGGACGTTGGATATAAAATACTTGACGACGGGTCAGGGATAGTCGATGAGATACATGGGATGTTTGGCTTGAGTGCGTGGGTGTTGAGTGTGTACTGTGTATGTCTGTGGTTCTGTGTTAGTGCGTGTGGATGTCTCGACTGTCTAGAGTGTCTTGCCTCTTTTTTGCTTTCTTTTCTCAACGGATCACAACGACGGACGATGACAAGGATGTTGGACAAGGGTGGTGTCCGACAAGGAAAGAGGAGAAAGAAAAGAGGAGGGGAGACGATGCGAGGAGAAACCCGAGACGCAGGACGAAAGACGCAAGATGCAGATGGGAGGAGGAGGAGGGTAGCTTATGGTGGAGGCAAACCATGTACTCGACGTACTCTTGTATCCTGGGGGCGTGTGAGGAGTGAAAACAAGAGAGAAAGAAACAGACGGGAAGAAAAGACAACGACACAGCGATTTAAAGAGAAAAGTGACAGAAAATAGACATGACGAGGCAAACAGCGACGACAAGGAATAGAGTCAGAAAAAAGAGACAAAAGGCAACCTACAAAAACAGACAGACCCAGGACGAGAGACAGAGTCAGAGCAAGAGAGAGGAGCCCAGTCCCACAAAACAACTGGGGGCAGGCCAGGGCAGATCAGATGGGGCGGATCGACGGAGGGGGGTGAGGGAATACGGAGATGGGGAGAGACTTGCAGACAGTACCGCTGGGTATGTATCTGGGTGCAGTGGCGCCGTGCGAAAGATACCGGTAGCGAAAAGGCATAAAAAGCAAATGGGAAAAAGAAAAGAAAAAAGCAATGAAAGACCCAAGCAAAAAGAAAATAAGGCAAATACCACTAGCGGGGACCCAGAGAGACAAGCGCACCAGCTGGAGCTGAGAAGAGGGGAGGGGGAGTGTACATGATGGTGTATTTTGTTAATGGAGTGGGGACGGGTGTGCCAAAGCAGAGGGGGTGTTTATTTTCGGTTCTCGTTGCTTTTTCATCTTTTTTTCAATTTTTTATCATATTTTTTTATCGTCGTTCTTTGGCTTCGCGAAGCACACGCAATTCTGTCGTGCTCAAGGGACAGGGCTAACCGAGGATTGCGGGCAGATGGTGGACGACGCATTACTTGTACGACGAACGACGAACGACTCATCGTTGTACCTGTGTATGACATCGGCGTGACATGTCGATATAAGGCATCGATGGGCAGCTGCGAGTGAATATGAGCCCATCACTATTGCATCGTTGCATCGTGCTCAACTCAACAATACAATTCAACCGGTGTTGGACAATGGGCCAGGGACGACCATGGAAAGGGAGAGATACCGGCCGAGACACCTCGTGTGGCACGCTCCAGTGATGGAGGAAAAGAAATGGAAACAGCACATTTCCCCTGAAAAGAGACGTTAGAAAGGGCAGCTAGAACAGGCGGAAAAGCAAAAGGAGGATCAGCCATCTCAGAGTAGATCAGGGTTCTGGACAATTTGGGGCGGACATCGACAAGGAGGATAGGAAAATAGGGAAGGCCAGTGAATCAGGACGCAAGGAAACAAGGAATCGAGGGCCTGGAAATCAACGATCGAGAAAGGGTCGGTAGGAGAGAATCACCGCCGACAACCTCATCAGAGATATCTCATCAGAGAGAATATCGCCAGGAGAAGCAGGGCAGTGCGTGGTGTCTCTCCTGTGTCGACTCCTGATGTCAATGACCCTCTTGGCCTTTTTGCCCTCGAGACCCTGTCGATTTGTTGACTCTGCCTCTTGATGTCTCGCTCATCTTGTTTTTTTTTCTCCGTCCCATCCGTTCATGCGATGCACGCATACGGAGCACAGTCAAGAGCCAAGTGCCTGCATATCGTAAAATGAAGCACACCATAGGCATCATGCACCGAGCATAAACACCAAAAACCAAGGATCTCGACAAGCCTGGATGCATCCCGGCACATATCTTGCCATCTCCGCGACCAAGCGTTTTTGCCCGATGCAGGGAGGCAAAAAGACATAAAAGACGCAACGCGTACAAAAATGCACAATGCAGTCGAGAATCGACAGGTGAGAAGGGATAAAATGACAAGAACAGACAAAAGACGCAAAATACGGACCCTATTTGGACGCATTCGGAAGTCAAATGGCCTAAATAGGGACGATGGAGCAGTGTGATGGGCGTCGTGCAGGTCGAGGCTCTTGTACGATGCACGTTTGCATCTAGATTTGTGACTGGTGGTGTGGCTGTACCGACTCTCGAGTAAATATGCTTTTGTACCGATCGTTGTGTGACTGGAGCCCAGGCTCCCGGGTGCACTTCCCATGGGCTCCATAGCCTTACCGTAATTGCCTCCCCCCTCTTTCTTCCTCTGCCCTGTCGTCGCTGCCGTGGTCAGTACGCAAGTGTGTGAATGAAGTTGCCTAAATGGTCGAGTTTTGGTCGAGTGCGGGCAATTGTTGTGTCTTGTGCGTCCGTGCTTGTCTTGTCTCTCGCACTTTTTATTTGGTCTGTATGAGACGGAGCATTTTGGTGTATTTTCCTTGAATCTTCCCTTCACGCTTGTGTCACGTACCTTTTGCTGTTATGCCCTGATGCGTCCCTTTCCTGGAGTTCGTACGATAATTCGTACTTAGTTTTGTTTTTGCCCTGTATCTTTTAAAACATCAAGAGATTCATCGAGCATATAATCTCCTTGTTTCTCTTCCTTGGATTTTTGTGGGCGCCTGCCTCGCGTCCCTTTTTTCTGCAAAGTACTCTGGTACCTGACAGATGTCTCAGTAGGAGCAGGAGAAAAAAAGATACCAAGATGCTAAAACGAACTGAAAATTATTCTTCGTGCGGGCCAAACCAGGAACTGACAAGGAGGGTCGACGCCAGATGCAACCATGATGTAGGAGGCGCAAGTGCAAGAGAAAGTCACAGAACACACAGGAGACAAAAATACAGGAGGCAACTCCATCTTGGCCAACTCCTTGGTTCCTAGCGGGTGTTTTGGCGTTGATGCTCCCTTTCCTTCCCCTGTGACAGTTGACAGGCAAGACCAGGAGGCGGGTGGGGTCTGTCTGTCTGCAAGGGATGAGACTGAACAGAGCGAGAAAATGCCACCAAAGGTCAGACGAAAGGCGGGCATAAAGCAAGCAACGGTAACTGACGGAGAAATAAAAGGACTCGCGGCGCGAAATAGAGGGATATGAGGAAGGAGAAAAGGGGAGTAGGCGAACCAAGTATGCCGTTGAGGAGGACACAAGTGAAGAGGGGAAACGAAGACGAAGTGAAAAGAGGAAAATATGCCGAGAGAAACACCTAAAGACAAAACGAATATATCACATATCTATTATGACACTCGTGATGATTTTTTTCTCTTACTCTACTGTGGCTCCATTGTTCTGCATGTAGGACAGGGCATTTCATGTCCACTTCCTTGTCTTGCTGTTTTCGGTGACGACAGTGAGCAATAATGAGATTCAGGGCCAGCTCCGACATACAGGCCCAAACAATAATGGACCACACACACAACCAACAACTATGCCCTCTCTTTTAACTCATCAATCCGTATCACAGTCGCTTCTGGACCGTTGCTCTGGGTACAAATCACGACATTCAGATGATGGGCAGGGGATTTGCGGCCGGGGTAGAGATAGAGTGTGGGAGACGAAAAAGAATATGGATGGAAGGGTCAGAAGGCATAAAATGGGCGGGGGTATTCGATGTGTGCAGCTACTTGCTGCTTGTTCCCTTGGGATTAATGCTTTGTACGGAGCATGTACCAATGTATTTTGGTATTTTCTGTGGATTTTGTGAGTGTGTGGTGCATCTGGGTTCTCGTAATATGGGGCTGGGATTGTGCAGGATACCCCTGTCTGCCGATCATCTGCGCGGGTGGGGACATATGAGAGGAGGGGGCGACAAGAGCCATTGAACCGCTGTTGAGGCACAGGCGAGAAGAAAAGAGGAAAAAAACACAGTGCACCACTAGAAAGGACGCCCAAAGAGTGTGACTGGGCCTAGGTGATGTGCAAAAAAGTGACAGACTGCTGGGACGTGGACACGACACCTGCAGACTAGAACACGAGAAGGAGGAGCACATGCTGTATGCCACCGAGCCATGGAACAGGACCGTAGGAGCGGCGGCATGCGGCGTACGACATACATGGACCTATGACAGGAATGATCAAGTATGACGTTGTGATTTGTGATTTAGAAAAAAGAGGGAGTGGAAGAAGACAAGAAATTTGACAGAAAACCATGGCATGAAGTGACAGTTGGAAAACGATGAAGTAAGAAAAAAAAAGAGCGGACAGGGAGAACGACCGGTGGTGATTCCTAAGAGGCGACGGTTATGAGACAGAGCAATTATTTTAAATTTCAAACGGTGGAGAATAGGAAAATGAACAATGAATAGTGAGAGCAAAAGAGGAAAAAGAAACGACAATAGCAATAACGAAACAACGAAAACAAATAGTGAAAACCGACTAGGCGCAAAGCTCATGAATCAATGTGACAATGCGACGCTGCCCGTGAAGAAAACAAGCGAGAAATAACGAAAGGAAGAAGAAAAGAAAATTCGTCAAACAAGATCCTTGTTTCCAGACCCTGTCGTGAACCTGCCATTCGGCCATTGATGTCGCCAGGACAGGGAAAGACAAAACAATCGCAATACATAGGGGCAAAAAGGCAAAAAAACGAACAGGAAATATGGGACAAAGGCTGAAGTTGCAGTGGTTTGAAACGTCGTATTCATCTCAATTCTCAATCTCATGGAGAAACAGTGGCACGGGTCTGTCAGGACCAACCGAATTGACGGGGATCGCTGAGGCCGAGCCAATGTTATTGTGGAAATACACCGTGAGGACAAGTGACCTGAAAAAACAGAGGGATGGGATTTGTTCGTGCGCATATGAAGAAGAGCTGAAATGACATGCAAATGACGGACCAGGGGTGTATTACTGGAAAGGGCAAAAACGACCCAACCAGTGGCCCGGAAGCCCTCCAGCGTCGTATCGTCTGCTATTTTGGCGACTTTGGAGCCTTGGGGTCTGAAGAGAATCTCAATCGGATCCAGCTCCGGGGACTTTCAGCTGCCGGGGCATCAGGGCAGAAGCGAGAGCGACGGCCACAGCGAGAGGACGCCCGGCAGCCGTAGCTGCAGCCGTAGTTGCATTTGCAGTAGCTTTTGGTTTGCAGACAGCCGACGTAGTCCTCCCTCAAAGGAGTGTGTGCAGCCTGGGTTCGTCGTCGTCCGCCAGTTCGTGCTGCCACACTAGCTGGGATGAGAGCTTGGCTTGGGCCCCATCTTGGAGCCATCTCAAGCCATCTTGGAGCGAGCTTGGGAGCGATAGGCGGGGAGAGATCGCATTTTAACTGGCTGGGAACGCACCGCGGAACCGTCTGGACTCGGCCGGCGGATCGCCCATGCTAGCGGATGAGGATTTTGGCGTGGTGTGAGTGGGTAAACAAATTCGATGTGGGTGGGCGAGGATAGCTGGGTCAGAAGAGAGGGCAAAAAGAGCGAGTGAGAGGAGGAAAAGTGAAGATGAAAGAGGAGAAAAAGAGAAGAGGGCCGCAAGGGGTGGACCAGGCCGGGCTGAGAAGTGGCTAAGAGATACGGAGGAAAGAGGGGGGATGGAACAGAAAGGTAAACAAGGAAAGAACGAAGAGCGTAATTGGGAACGAAAGAGCGGGAAAAACGATGAAGAAAGGAAAGAGCCAGTAAGAGTCGAGAATTGAGGAAAGAGCAGGCCAGTGTTGGAAAGCTCGAGGAAAGAGCAACAATAGCAGTCAACACAACATGGAAGGAGCGATACAGCGGCCACAACAACTACGATGGGGATGTTACAGACACTTCTCGCGATTTTTCTTTCGATCTCTTGACTTGACGCAGGACGGCTGTTCCTGACAGAGTCTCAGAAGTCGACAGCGCGGCGCAGTCCCAGCACGCAGGAAGCACGCAGGAACATCATGGCGGAGATGTGCGTTCTGCAGGGCCGGAGGGACAAATTGCGGAGAATATTCGTATCATTAGGTATCTCCAGAAGATTCAAAAGGATAAGCAACAGAAGGCAAGGACGCCAGAAGGGGATTGACAGGGTCTGATACGACGCTGTGTTCCCTTGCATCGGTCGGCGATGTCGACAGAACCACGACAGAGAGGTTCAGAGACCAGACAGAAGAAGTAACAGAATGTCCGAAAGAAGCAATATGGGTTGGCCAAGCGGCCTTGCGCTATTCTGAGTTGAGCGATCGAATTCCAAATAGAAAAGAGGACCAGAGAGAACCATAGAGGAAGAAGGGTTGTGTTGACGTGTGGAGAGAAGTAGTGGGGAACCGTCGACTGAAAAAAGAAAAAAAGAGGAGAACCAAAGCATCCACTCAGAGAGTGCGAAGAGCCCCAGAAACCTCGAAGTCACCAAAAGAAACGACCTGGTGCTGCAGACAGGGGTCAGATCGCCGACCTGACGAAAAGATGGAGGTGCCCGGCGTGGAGGGTTTGTCTCTTTTTGGGAGCTTGGTTTCTTTTTTGGGTTTTGTTTTGTACTTTTGGTGCAGGCTGGTGCAATCTGCTGCAGCTTGGTGCAGGTTTTGTGCTTTATATCACATTTTGTTGACACTTTTGTCACATTTTGTGACAAAATTGTGTGTATATTTTCTGTCACATAAAACCAACTTTGGATTGAATTGTCCAAATGTTGCTCTCTGCATATTGGTCTTTTGCATTTGCATCTGCATCTGTGTTTGCACATTTGCATCCAAGTTTTTTATGCCCATCACGAGAGGATACTTGTGCGTTGTTTCTTTTCGTCGGTCATATCCATTCTCGTTTTCTTCTTTTGATTCCTCCCGTTGTCTGCCCGTATCTTCTTATCCGGTCCCCCACATCGACTCGTCTCTCTCCCTTTTGTCTGCTATCTTCCAACTCCCCTGTCCCCTGTCCATGTCTGCTTCCCCTCTTCTACTCCGTAGCAGGACGAACAGAACGAAACGAACACCAGCGAAACAGCGGACGAGCCACCCCCATAACTCTACCCAGCGGACTTTGGACTCCTGTTGGATCCCCCCGGTCCGTGGACCATCCTCTCATGTGGGTGTACGCTCGGCCCCCGTTCCCTGTCCGCTGCGCCTTGAGGGGCACCAGTCTGTGAGTTTACCTCCGTTCCCAGTGCCATTGCTTATCCTCTCTGTGCGCAAGAATCCATAGTTGAAAAGAGGCGTTGCACTTGCGTTGCGGGTGATCTCCAGCCAGGATCACCCGTCTGCGGCTTCGCACAGATCACGGCATTTACTAGGGATACGTTGGGAAGAGCGAGAGAGAAAACGATGCGTTTGGCTGCGGAACGAGGCCTGTCCGAACGATCATAACGATCATGGCGTAATTTGCTCCGCAAAATCAACAAACCGGCGAATTGTGCTCAACAATAGCCGTACACGTGCTCTTGATTTTGGACTCGCCAAAAATACGGAGTACACAAAATACAAGGACCAGATCTGTTCGTAATAATTAATCGCTCAAACGTTCTTCGCAAGCCGATCTCTGTGCCTTTGTCCCACGAGGCACAGATTTTTCACGCACAAGTCATAGGCAAGATCAAGTTCCGATCCCGAATTCGTGGGAATGGGACGAAATGGGTAGCACAGCGTGTGTTTTGCTTGGTGTTGCCATCTGGTTTGTGTCAACAGGTCGTCTGTTGGGCCAAAATCTGTATGACCAGCCGCTTGCTGCCGAGCGTCACCCTCTATTGTATGGCATTGGCAGCATATTGCCATATTGGCAGGTTATTGGCAGACGCTGCAAATTATGCCGCTGGCCCAGGCCAGGGGTCTCGATTTTCTCGGGGACAGCGTTACATTCGCCTGGGGCTCTTGCAAATTGTAGGGAGGGGTGCTAATAATACTGAATTAAAGATACGCAGATAAGTATCTGACTTGCACCAAGATGGAGGATGCCGGGCTGCACAAAACACAAATAAGAAGTGGAAAAACAACCTTAGTTGGTAACAATTGCCTGCAACAACAACAACAACAACAACAACAGAGCTGCTGAAAATTACAATACAGGTATTTGACTGCGTCACTGAAGCCTGAACTCTACCCTTCGTACGGGCTTTTGCCTGGCCCAAAAGCTCAAAAAGATGACAGGTCGGCTTTTTACCAACCAGTCTCGTCACTTTTTTCAGCGGCCGCTCCCATCCGTATGTAGAACGACAGCGCCGGCCCTGTCCGTCTTTCTCATCATTTTTTGGTCCAGCACCCTTTTTCTCGAGTCTCCTTCTTTTTCGAGACCATTCTGCGCCTCTTCTGCACCTCGCTTTGTCAGAACAACCCCTACGTCCCGTCATATATCGTCTTTCTCGTAGTTCTCACCGTGGTTTTTTTCCCCTCTTGTCTTTTTCCACTGCGGCGAGTGCGGGTACTCGTCTGTATCCGTCGTGCTTCAGCCGTAGCCGTAGCCAGGGCTAGTTCCAGCCCTGCCCAGTGTTTTCCTACGGAGTATGCCTGTATCCTCTTATTCCCATCTTATCCTTGCTGACGGTACCCGGGTGCTTTGCATGAACTGTCTCCACGGCGGCCCCTCGGCAGTCGATAGATCATACCCTCGCCCACAGCAATGTCCGCAATCTACCCTATCTCCAGAGTTGACTAGCAGTCCAGACGAAAATCCCATCCTATTGTTCTGTTTCCCCTCTTTCTTCTGACTCGGTTTTTGTCTTTTGGTCTTTGGTCCTCCGTATCAGTTAGTTGAAATTGTTGAACTCGGCACTTGTTGCGAACAGAGACAAAGGAGACAAAAACAGAGGCTCCATACATTGTGGCCCAGTGTTTGCTTTGTGTTTGATATGGACTTTCTCAAGTAGTTCCCCATATTTGCCAACCCGTGGCAAGCCTGCCAGACCCAAATCCGAAACAGAGACAAAAACCAGGGTGCCATTGGCCTGCAATACTGCAATACAATCTCGTTGCTGCAACCCAGGTCCCCGATGCTCGAGAACTTGGACCTTGTGGTCCACATCGTATTGGGTACTCGTAGCAATTACCCAATTAAATCCCAGAAAAAGTCTCCCGATACACACAACCTTGTCAGTTCCTCGCGTATCGAGACAAAAGAAGAAAAGAGAACAGAGCATCGTCTAGAATCCCAAAGAAGAGGAAGAGAGAAAATGATCAGCAAGATTCTTCCACTTTCGTGGACGGAATCAAGATAGGTGCATGTTCCCTCCCCTTGCCAGCCTCTCTCAGAATAAGAGAAAAAGGAAAGACGACGTAATGGACTTGGTCATTTATATTCTGTCATATTTTGGCACCAGGCAGGGTTAGAAAGTTTTTCCCCGTTTGTGCAGGCCAGTGCAAGAGGCGCATTATTCTTCCTTATTCAGCCAAGTTGGTGCCATCCCCTGCCATTTTTTTATGTTTTCGTGTGTTTATTGCACACACCTTGCACTACTGTGGTATATGCACATCTCATGCAGTCATCCCACCTCCCTCTCTTCCGGTGCTCGCCCGCCACCTCCCTCCGGCCGTTTATGTTTTCATGTTCGGGCCCTAGCAGGCATCGTGCATCTAGACGAGTACTCGCCGTACTCCGTACAAGGCCGCCGTGCATGCTTCTATTATGACGGTCACCACAGGGCTCCAGGCTCCATATTGCTTTCCAATCCCTTTTCTTTTCGTCCTTTATGCAGCTATTTTTCTGCGCCCTGTCCCTGTTCTCTGCTTTCTGTTATTTTTTATTTTTATTTTTATTTTTATTTTTATTTTTATTTTTATTTTTATTTTTATTTTTATTTTTATTTTTATTTTT